>CM053587.1:277596753-277629803 GCA_028646515.1 Pseudochirops corinnae
GGCATTCCTGGAAAACAAGCCTGGCGCTACAGGCTCCACGTGACCACATTCAGCCTATTGGGGAACAGAGTATACTTTCAAATATCCAAGGGTCCTCAGAGTCATGTAGCCACTTTAGCAAAGGGCCTAGGGGCAGGGAAGATCTTCAGATTCCCATAACAGAATGTGAATACAGTTTTTTATTCCAATTCTTTTTATTTTTAAATGTTTTTATTCATTTTGAACTTAAATACAAAAAGACAAAAAACAGTTCACATATGCAACATAACACAAAAAGAAGATTCAATATAAAACCATGGATCTTCATTTCATACTATTCATTTTTTTTGAAAAACTATGTAATAAATGCTACACATTGTTTTTAAAAGCTATGTTGTCTTTTCTGTACCAAACTCTAACTTCTAAGGTGTTTTTTTTTTCCCCTCAGCTGGCTTTTGTACTTTCTTTTCAATTTGTCCAATTGTACTCTTTAAGGAGCTGTTTTTCTCGGTGGATTTTTGTATCTCCTTTTCCTTTTTGGTGACCAATTTTACTTTTTAAGTCGTTTTCCAAGCTGTTGAGTCTTTTTTCATAATTCTCTTACATTACTCTCATTTCTTTTCCCTATTTTTCTTCTACTTCTCTTATATGATTTTTAAGTTCCTCTTTAAGCTCTTCCATGAGTTCTTTCTAGGCTTGAGATGATTTCTCATTTTTATTTGGGATTTTGCTCATAGGTGTTTTGACATTATTGTCTTCTGAGTTTGTATCTTGGTCTTCTCTGTCAATATAATAACTTTCTATAGTCAAATTCTTTTGTTGTTATTTTCTGCTCATCTCTCCAACCCCTTTGGGGGATTTTTTCCTTTCTTTTAAATTTGAGCTCAGCTCCCAGTGTGGAAGGGGCAATGTCTCTGGCTTCTTGTGCTAGCGACTGCATGCCCTGGATGTTTACCTGGTGCTATACTGATATTGCCTGGAGGCCCCCTGGGGAGCTCTCATGTCTGGTGCTGTGCTGCGGAGGTACAGTGCGGGGCTGGCTGGTGCTGCTGGAGACCATAGGGGTCTGGCAGCTTACCTGGTGCTAAGCTGGGGTTTTAGTAGCAGTGTCTGGTGTGTGCTGAGACCCAGTGGGGTTTTTATGTATTTCCCTGTGGCTACACTGGGAAGTCTAGCCCTTTGAGGATGCCTGCACTGAGACCTTTGGAGATCCAATCGCTGTAGGATACTTGTCTGCCTGGGGTTGTGCTGAAGCATATGGTCGTTCTTGGAACTGGAGCCTGACAGTTCCCCTGGCTATGCTAAAGCATGCAAGGATTCTGGTTTTGGTGTCTGCCTGCTCCACTGTGCTGGAACTCAGGATCTCTCACTGGTTTCCTAAGGTAGGGCTTGCTGCTAGTTTGCTGGGACACTTCCTGTTCTGGAATGTGCTCCTCTTTTGCCCAAGTGAGATGGACCTTTCTTGCTGATCCTTCAAGTCTCTTAGACTAAAAGATTGCTCCACCATATCTTTCTGCTGACTCCATTGTTCCAGGATTTGTTCTGGATGCTATTTTATGGTTGTTTGGAGGTAAATATGGGAGATCTACAGCAATTTACTGCTTATCACACTTTCTTGGCTCCCAGAAGTCAATTCCAATTCTTGCTAAAGAAGAAATGAGAGCCTTGGAAGAAAGTGACTACTCTGTCTTAGAATTTGTCATAGAGAAGAGGAAATCCAAGTATGGTTACTTGAGGATAGATGCAAAGTTTGGTTCCCATGGCCCAGGGCTTTTCTGGGGTCAACTCCTACCAGCTAATGATAATCTATCATAAAATTTTTAGTGTGAGCATTTCTATTTCAGAAATCAACAAATCCTACAAATCAGAGATTGATTTATTGTTCTGTTGATTGTACTTTTTTTTTTTTTAGAGACAGGAAGGATTTATTTAATTATTTCTTCTTGCAAGAAGGGCAGTCTCGCTACTAGAGGCAGTCTAGTAGGAGAAGCAAAATACAAAATGCAAAGCTTGGTTATATACCCAAAAAGACCACCCCTTTCCCTCCTCCCTTGTTGTTTATTGTACTTTTATAAAAGTAATGGAAAAAATGTTAATAATGAAGATTAAACTTAAAATATATCATGTGTTCTTTATTTTTTTTTTTTGAGAGCCACTTATTAAACATTTATCATCACACTACTGGCATGGTCTAAGATTCTAGACAAATGCCAGTCCAGGAGTTATGGGAAGATGAATGAGCTCCAGATGATACAAACCCAAACTTCTGTGATGAAAAAGTAAAGAGCAAGCTGCTCTTTGAACTATTCTGCAGAATAGGAGGAGAGTTTCAGGACTGTAGAGAGATATATAACCATCTTGATTTTTAAACCTAGTAAAGGAATGAAGCCTTCAAAACACAGACCAGTGTGCTTACTTGCTTTGTGGCATTGTTCTAGAATGTATTATTTTTTTTAAAGTTTGTAAGAATTTAAAAGGGAAGCAATTAATCATTGAGAGCTTCATAGAGAAGAGACATGACAGATTAACCCAAATTCCTTTATTCTTTACAAGATATCTAGACTGGAATATCATCAGAATGCTGCAAACTTAGTATATCTTGTATTCAGAAAACATTGGCAAACTCTGTGATATGTACTATTACTATAGATGATATCAAGGGATTTGGATTCTATGAAAGTACAGGTCAAGGAAATTCAGAGGTGGTTTAGAGATTGGACAAAAGACTAGAAATCAGTAGTTTGATGTAAACTTGGATAGAGATTCCTAGAAGAGAACATCAAAAATCTGTCCTTATTTATGTGCTGTTTAATGTTTGTTGATGACATAGAAGAAATCACAGATGGCATACTTATCAAATTTTCAAATAAAGAAAAGTTGGGAGGGATAGCTAGCAGGTTGAATAGTGAAGGAATCCAAAAAGACATTGACAAGCCAAGAGGGTGGAAAAATGTAAGAAGATGATTTAATAGATATAAATGTAAAATCAAGTTAAACTAATCAACTTTAATACAGATTAGAAGATTCACGTCTGGACAACAGTTTTGAGACAAGTCTCCTTAGCTTGTTTATCATCCCTAATGGGTCCCTTAACTTCAGGTATGCTCCAAATCCCTGTCTCAGGTCTCCCAACCCTGACTGTTTTCATGAGTTTAATTATCTTCATGCTCATGAGGCCTAGATTTATATTGCCAATCTTGATCTCCTTGCTAAGATTTAATTCCATACCATAAACTTCTTACTGTATACTTCCAACTGAATGCCAAGTAAAAATTCAAACTCAACATGTCTCTAACTGAACAAAACACAAAAAGTGTTAGTTCTGCACACTCTGCTTTGGTCAGATACCACTTAGAGTATTGTGTTAAGTTTTGAGTACTTCATTTTAGAAAAGAAGTTGACAAACTGGGAAAATCCAGAGAGTAACCAGGGTAGAGGATATAATGGGAGGTATGCCATATGAGAATTAGAGGAAATATGTAGAGACATTTAGCTTGGAGAAGTGAAGACATAATGAGAGATGTAGATAACTCTCTTCAAGTATTTGAAGAGTCCTCATGTTGAAGAGATATTAGATATTTCTACTTGGCTGAAAATAATGGAACTAGGAGTAATAGACTGAAGTGTAGCAATATAAATTTTGGCTGGATGTAAAGAAAAACTTTCTGACAGTTGAAGTAATCCCAGAGTGGAATGGACTGTTATGTAGTATTGGATTCTGTTTCACTTAAAGTTTTTAAGGGGACCATTTGTTGGTGTCAGTCTCTTACTCAAGAAAATCTAATGGTTCCCTATTACCTCTAAGATAAAATACGAAGTTCTCTATTTAATAGTTAAAACTCTTCTCAATATGCCCCATCATACAGTTCTAGTCTTTTGAGACTTTAATTTCCTTCACACATTCTATGATCCATTGATACTAGCCTTCTTGTTGTTCCTCACCCCTAGGAGTTCCATCTCCCATCTTTGTGTTTTTGCAATATCAGTCCCCCATGGCTGTGATGCTCTCCCTTCTTAGTTTTAGTTTTCATTTTCCTGGCTTTCTTCAAGACTTGACAGAGGTCTTTTCTTGGTCCCCCTGGCTGCTAGTACCACCCCAGCCCTCCCACGCTTATCTTCTATCTATTCCATGTATATTATATCCATACCTACTTGGTACACATACCCATACATTTCATATATATTGGGTACGTGCCACCTGTTGTCTTTTCCATAAGAACGTGAGCAATCTGGGAGGCAAGGGTGATTGTTGCCCCTTTTTTGCCTCCCTCTGTCTTAGTACAGTGCCTAGTACATAGTAAATGCTTCATAAATATATGTTCATTGATTGATTTTGTAATGAGGACTCCTGTTGCACATTGGACTAGATGTGCCTTTGATTTGCCTTCTAAGAGATTCTGTGAACCCAGAAGGTACTAGGATAGCTCTTTCTGTCTTTGGCTATCTCTCAAAAAGTTAATTCAACAAATTCAATTCAATTCAACTAACTTTTCTCAAGTGCCTCCTATGTGAAGGAGAATATGATAGGCACTAGGAATATGAAGAATAAAAACAACACAGTCTACAACTCAAGGAATCCATTAGAGATGATCAGATAGATATACATGTAAGTTTAATGCAGTCAGTTAAATAAACATTTATTAAGTGCCTGCTATGCACAAGTCAGTACACTAAATACTAAAGATTAAAAGGAAAGGAAAGCAATGTGGAAGCAAATGACAGCAGTAGACAAAGAAAATCTGAGAAGGGAGAGATTACTTTTAGTAGGGTGAATGATTTCCTTTTTAATGAAATGAAATCTTTCATCCATTCATGTTGGTTCTGAGACCAATAGGAAGCTATTATAAGAATCCAGCATGGGGTCTAGCTTTCATTTTAACTGAGTATCATTAAGTACATGAGCACACTGTGATTTGGGATTCTTTGTTCAGGCCTGGTATTCTTTCTAATATATTATGAAATCACTATAGGTGAGCTTAAAATATATTTGAGTGTCAACTCATACATCCTGCAAAACTCTGTATTCTTTAATGTTAACATTTTCCCATCTTCTTCATTGCAAGGCCTTTTCCTTTTCTTTTTTTCTTCCTTCTTCCCTTCCTTTCTTTCTTTGTCTCTCTCTCTCTCACTCTCTATCTCCCTCTCCCTTTCTCCCTCTCCCCCTCTCTCTTTCTCAGGTCTTCCCATATCTTCCTTACGCAAATCTAATCTCTGACCACATTTGTAGTTCTAAACCTCTCAAAAATCATCTTTACAAGTTTTTTTCTTTTTTTATTTTTCTCAGTTCAAGTTGTCTTCTGATCCTTTTCCCACTAAGACTTGAGTTTACTTTGGATTTCAAAATCTTTTAGGTCTTCAAGAATATACAAACCTCCTTGATTATGGTTGTGACCATAAGAATCATAGAACATTTGAGGAAATTTCACTATTTAGGTAGCTCTTGTCTCTGAATACTTTAGGAAGATGTTAAGCAGTACTCTGTGCCAGTAAATCCAGAACCATGCCACAAATTTCCTTTGGTGTATTCCAGACATATAGTCTAAGAGGTCTCTCCAAGGAAATGTCACTATCTCAAGAACATGGAGGACAAAATACACCTAACCCTACAAAAGTGCCAGTAGCCTAAAAAAAGAACATAGGCATACACACATGTAAGCATATACACAAATATATAAATAAATATCTACCTACATGTGGACTCATGTACACACAAATATACATGTGTATAGCATGACACTGGGTATGTATATTCATGCATCAAACATTGTGTGAAATGGATTTTCTGATGGGTCAGTTCCTGCAAAGGTATACCTACAGAAATTTCACATAGACCTACCAGAGTAAAACGATCATTTAACTAGTATTTACTTAGCTCCTATTTTGTGCCTAGTACTATGCTAGGTTCTAGAGGAATGAATGTAGATAATGGCACAATCCTTGCTCTCATTCTAAAGAGTTTATAAAGAAACTCTTTCACACTCTAAGGAGAGGGCTAATGTCATAAATAACCATCAAGGGGTTAGGTTGTCTTTTGGGGCTCTTTGGGGGATGCTGATTGCTTCCAAGATACACATAGCTGTCTCACAAATAACCCCAACCAAAATAGCCAAAGTTTTGGCAAATGGGCCATTTTCAATTGGCCTGCTCCAAAATCCCTGGGAATGCATTGTTTCAGAATCAAAGACGGTACTATTGTACCATGCCATGCTAGTAATTGCTTGCAGTGTGTTCAGCACCAAGGCCAGTGTTCTAATGGTGATTGCTGACTGTACAATATTGCCTTAGAAATATTTCAACCTGTCTGTCATGTTTATAATATATGCTATAAGAGTTCACATTTATGTTGATTTTCAAAGTTCTTTCCTCACAATTTTGCCAAACGTTTACACATATGTGTACATACACAGGTGCATATACATATATATGCACATATACATATATACATAAGTACTATACACACACATACACTGTTGTTCAGTCATTTTTCAGTAGTGTCTGACATTTAATGATCCCAGTTGAGGTTTCCTTGGCAAAATACTGGAGTAATTTTCCATTTCCTTTACAGATGAAGAAATTGAGGCAAATAGGAACTTTCCCAAGGTCACACAGCTAGTAATCATCTCAGGCTGGATTTGAATTTAGAAAGATGAATCTTGCTGACTCCAGGCCCAGCATTCTATCCACTATACCACCTAACTTCCTTAACATATATAATATACATTATAAATATATATATGTATATATCAAATATATACACACATACATATGCACACATATACACACATGCATATATGTATATGTATGTATACACACAAATACTACATATCATGTAATATGTTGACTATTATCAAATTATATGAATATATATGCATATATATATATATATATCTCCATTTTAAAGATGAGGAAACTGAGGTTTAGAAAGGCAAAGGCATTTATCTACAGACAATACAGGAAGGAAACATCAGAGGCAAGATTTGATCCCAAGTCTTCTGGTTCTAAGTCAAGTGTATCTTTTTCCACTATGCTAAGTCAATAGACTGAGAAAAATTATAGTTCGTGGTGAAATTATACTGATAGTGAAGTCTTCAATGGCACAGGAGGATACACTGTTATAAACAGTACTCAGTCTTAAGCACAAGATGTCAGCTAAAAAAAACAAGATTATAGTTTTGAAACTTTGTTGGCCTCTGGACCAAGTCAGGTAGAAATAGAAGGCATCATGGGACAACTGCTCCCACCTTCTCACACATGTACATACTTCATTTCTCCCTCTCCAAGCCTGAAACATATGAGAATTAATGAATGAAAACACTTGCCCTTGCTTTTCACAAGACACTAGTGAGTTTGGTGTCTAGGGTTTATTGATATTAATCATAATAATATTATCTTGTTCCACCAAACCTACCCAAACTTGTCTCCTTCTACTAGAGCTAAGCTGAACCCCATGCTCTCTGTTGCAGGATTGTGGATTAACTAGACAGCATTTCTTGTAGAAAAAAAAAAAAAGATGAGCTCTTCAGCGAAGCGGAAATTCAATATGAATTTCTGTGTGATATGATGGTAACAAAAGCTTTCACAATCTTAGGCTGCATTAAGAAAGGCATATTGAATCGAATTGACTTTGTTGAATGAACTCTTTAGAGACAGCCAAAGGTAGCAAGGGCTGTCCTGGGATCTAGTGAGTTCAAAGAATCACAGAATCTCTAAGTTAGAAAGAATAAGAGGCAATGGCCCCAATGCATTGTCCATATATAAAAAAGAGCTTTCCCAGGGTCACACAGTGTGTGTGTGTGTGTGTGTGTGTGTGTGTGTGTGTAGCCATATCTATATCCATATCCACATTTTATCCTCATACAACTGTAAATTATTAACTCTTTGTTGTTGTTTTTTTCATTTTTATATTCCTAGTTCTTATTACAGAGCTTTGAATGTATATTAGGAACTTAAATATTTGTCAAACAAATGAGATTCACTTTCAGACAGTGGTTGAATTAGATAAGCTCTAAGCTTCTGTGACACAAAATGAACCACTGAAACAAGTCCTTCCCCACACCCCTATCCTCTAAGGATCCACTGAATGATCCTCATCAGGCTGATTCCCTGCTCATTCCCTTGTTCTTAGAATCTCTTCCAAATGATGGCCAAGTTGCCTGGATCACTTTGCTGCTTGACTCTGCTGATCTTGTGTGATATTGGGAATTTCAAAGCTTCAGTCTGCACCCAAAGAGTCTGTTTAGGCATCCTATGTAACCTCAGGGCAAGACTTTTGAAATCCAAGTGACCTTTTTCAGCAAGTTTCTTCTTCTAAAAAAAAGTCAGTGGATGACCTTCAACACATGAAGCAAAAAGTGACATTCCTGCCTCAGTTTGAATATGGTAGGTGAATCTGATCCCTGTAAGAAGTTCAGGTTGACATGGAACTTGTAAGCACTGGAAGATACTCTCAGGAGACATCAGTGCACTTAGATAATGCCAAACTGTGCGTTCGGATAGAGTAAAGACTTCCAGTAACTCAGAAATGTGGCTTGAGAAGAGGATGGAGATTACTAAAATGTCAAGAGCTACTGTTAGTTGTAGGAATGTGGACAAACTTTACTAGTAAAGTAATCATAAATATTTATATAGTCCTTAAAAAGTAATTTTTTATCTATACCACATACCTTGTTATTTAGTAATTTTTCAGTCATGTCTGACTCTTTGTGACCCTGTTTGGAGTTTTCTTAGCAAAGATACTGGATAGTTTGCCATTTCCTTTTTCAGCTCATTTTATAGATGAGGAAACTGAGGTAAACAACTTAGGGGACTTGCCCAAGGTCATATAACTAATAAGTATCTGAGGCCAGATTTGAACTCAGGAAAATGAGTCTTCCTGACTGAAGGCCCAGCACTTTAGACACTATGACACCTAGCTTCCCCACACCTGATCCTAGCCAAAAGGTAAGATAGCAATAGTGTAGGCAAAAGAGCATCATCAGAGAGGCAGTTTGGTGCCACAGAAAATGTGCTGGATTTGGAGTCATGAAAAATGTGAGTTCATATTCTGTCTCAGCTACTTATATCTATGTGGCCATAGATTAGTCACTTTTTTCCTCATCTGTAAAATGAGGATGATACTCAGAGCACCCCACATCATTGATTTGGTTTTTTTTTTGCTTTTTTTTTTTGGAGGGCAATTGGGGTTAAGTGACATGTCCAAGGTCACATAGCCAGTAAGTGTGTCAAGTGTCTGAGGCGGGATTTAAACTCAGGTCCTCCTAACTCCAGGGCCAGTGCTCTATTCACTGTACCACCTAGCCACCCCTACATCATTGATTTGTTATGAGGATCAAACGACATTCTGATGTAAAATGCTTTGCAATCTTTAAAGTACTATAGCAACGCTAGCTATTATTATTATTTGGCCCCTAGGTTCATCACCTGGGTATTTAGTCGGTGTGTGAATTTGGGTGAATTTTTATTTCTTTTGGCCTCAGTCTTCTCATGTGTAAAGTGAAGTGGTCAGAGTACATGATCCCAAGGTCTTTTCCATCTCCAAATCCATGCCTCTAACAATAAAGACTCATATTTATGTAATATTTATAATTAATGGTGTTTTTTATATCCATCATCTCATGTGTCTCACAGAAGCCTTAAGAGGTAGGTAATGCAATAACGATGGTTCTCATTTTACATGAGTAAACTGAGGTACAGAGCTCATAAATGACTTGGCCAAATTTAGTTATGGTCTCAAATATTCTTCTGACTCCAAGTAAATTGCTTTCCCATATGGAAGGTAAGTTCCTTGAGGGGACTTTGTTTTGCTCTCTTTGTATCCTCATTGCCTACAAAGGAGGAAAAGACAAGAAATAAGCATTTATTAAGTACCTACTATGTACCAGCCATTGTGCTAAGCACTTTGTGCAAATATTCGCTCATTTAATCCTCACAATAACTCTAGGAGGCAGATGCTATTATTATCCCCATTTTACAGTTGGGACAACTGAGAGAAGTTGCTCAAGTTCACATAACTAGTAAGAGTCTGAGGCTAGATTTGAACTCAGGTCTTCCTGGCCCCAGGGCAGCCCTCTATCTACTGGGCCACATAGCTGCTTAAGCAGTACCTTGCCCCTAGAAAAAGTTTAATACATATGTTATATTGTATTATTCTATGCATATTGCAAATTATTTTATACACACTTCTATTTGTCAGTTCTTTCTCTGGATGTGGATAGAGTCCTTCTTCATATGTCCTTTATAGTTAATTTGGATATTTATAATAGTAAAAGTAGCTTATTCACTCAAAGTCATTCTTAAAACAATATTGCTGTTACTGTATACAATGTTCTATTGGTTCTACTCATTTTGCTCTTCATTATTTCATGCAAGTCTTTCCATTTTTTCCAAGATCATTGAGCTCATCTTTTCTTATAGCACAGTAGTACTCCATTACAACCATATACCACAATTTGTTCAGCCATTCCCTGATGGATGGGCATCCCTGCGAGTTCCGGTTCTTTGCCACCACAAAGAGATCTACTATAAACATTTTAGAATATATAGATTATTTTACTTTTTCTCTAATCATCTTTGGAAATAGACCCAGTAGTAGTACTGTTGAGTCAAAGGACATAGGCAGTTTAATAACTCTTTGGGCATAATTCCAGATTGTTTTTCAAAATGATTGGACAAGTTCACAATTCCACAACAATGAATTAGTGCCCCAATTTTTGATAGAAAGAAATCCCTGCTAAGAAAACTCCCATTAAGGTAGATACTTTCTATAATATTAGAGCATCACTGAGCCATGAGTGGGTAAACCATTATTCTAAGGTCGCATATTCAGTAGCCGTCAGAGGCTGGACTTGAGTTCAGGTTTTTCTGACCCCAAGGCCATATTTCTATACGTTATATCATGCTTCATTTGTTGATGTTGTTATTTGTCCTTCATTTTTCAAAAGGATCAATGACATCATGGATTGATGTCTTGACTCATACATGAAATGAATTTAAATGAGGCAAAGTTGTGTGAAGTCACTAGTCTTTCTTCCAGAGTCATTAAAATCCAGAGGAGCAAGACCAAAGTCAAGATGATTGGTCCAGGATGTAATGGATTACCTTGGTGTCTTCCATGTCTGACCAAGCTCTTACCACTCTGTAGTACCTACTACAGTTACCTTCATGATCACTCAAACAAATTGCTCTCATCCACCCATTCAACTGAAGAAATTCTTCACATGCTTGAGGTACATACTCCCCTAACTCACTGATGGATTTGAGACCTGTCGGTTTCCCTCAAACTGGTTTAGCCCAACTCTAGAATTCAGCATTCTCAACCTGTGGGTTGTGTTCAATTTAAATACATCCTGCATATCAGATATTTACATTACGATTCATAACAGTAGCAAAATTACAATTATGAAGTAGGAATGAAAATAATTTTATGGTTGGGGGTCACCACAACATGAGGAACTATATTAAGGGTCACAGCATTAGGAAGGTTGAGAACCACTGGTCTAGATGGTTTTAACAGGGTATGGCCCCTGCACATGCCACAGCTTCTTGGAGTCACAGATGAATGTTGAGTGACAGGCAGACATCAAAGGTGGATGAGCAGCCCTGAAAAATACTTGACAAGGCTTTCCACCAGAGGCGCTAGTCCTCCTTGAACAACCTATTCACCCCCACCTTTGTTTATATACAACCTTGTGTTTATTTTGTGTATAGGTTGACTTTGTGTGTATACAAACTATACACAAAATAAATACAAGATAACTATGATGGGGAAAGGGCTAGGCTTTGAGGGAATCAAGAAACATTTCACATAGAAAGCATTACTTTAACAGAAGGGAAACAAAGGTTTGTTAGAGACAGCTGTGTGGTAGTGGGAGTATATTCAGGCACTGGAGAGATCCAATAAAAAGCAAACCCAGAAGTGAAAAATGGAGTGCCATGTGTGAGGACCAGAAAGAAGGCTAGTTAAACTGGATTATAGAGCTCAGGAGGGGAGTAATGAATGATAAGGTTAAAAGGGTATATGCAGGCCAGGTTGTCAAGGACTTGAAAAGCTAAGTAGAGTAGCTCATATTTTATCCCAGAGGCAATAATGAATCATTGAAGTTTATTTAATAGGAGAGCAAAATAGTCTGACCTGAAATTTAGGAAAATCACTTTGGTAGCTGTGTAGAGGGTGGATTGGAGAGGGTAGAGACATAAGATCAAGAGAGCACTTCAGAGGCTGTCAAAATACTCCAAGAGAGAGGTGAGAGGAGCCTAGAATGGGGTGGTGGCTGTGTGGGTAGAGAGAAGGGGTCAGGTGAAAGAGAGGGGTAGAAGAAGACAAAATAATTTAACTCTCAAAATGGATATGCAGGATGGGGGAGAGTGAGGAACCAGTATTTGGTTTGAATCTGGATGACTTGAAAAATGGTGCCCTAGGTAAGAAGGAAGATCAGAAGAGGGCTGAATTTGGGTAGAAAGACTGTGTAGTATAGTGAAAAGAGATACGGAATTAGAAGTAAAGACTTATCCATACCTATATCTATAATAACACCCAGTGTTAGACTTCAAAGAGCACTGACTTGGACTCATAAGATCTGAGTTTGAATCCTAACTTTTCATTATTTCCTTGATGACCTGGAACAAATCACTTAAATCCTCTAGAACTAAATTTCCTCATTTTTAAAATAAGGGAGTTGGTCTAGTCAAACTTTGCCCTCAGCAGTTCTACATCTATGACCTTAAAATTAAAGTTGGCTTGGAATTTTTTCCCATAGAGGTAGTTGGGTAGCACAATGGAGAGAGTACCAGGCTGAAGTCAGGAAGACCTGATTACAAATTAGGCCTCAGATACATACTAGCTGTGTGACCTCGGGTTAGTCACTTAACCTCTATCTTAATTTCCTATAACCTTGCAGAGTTGTTAATAATAAAATGAGATAATATTTGTAAAGTGCCTGGCACCACAGTAGATGTTATGTATCTAATCCCTTCCCGTTTTAATTACTAACTGTATGACCCTTTTAAATGTCATTTAATATCCCTGAGACTTCGTTTCTTCATCTGTAAAATGGGAATGATAATTGCACGATTGTGTTAATAGGAACAGGGCTAATCTGAGGAAAATGTTTTTTATACTTTAAAGTTCTTCATAAATAATAACTGGTATTATTAATCTGGATTCTGCTTCCACCTAGGCATGTAATCTTAAGCAAGGCACCTAACTTCTCTGGAGATCAGTTTTCTTACCTGTCAAATGGGAATGATAATATAGTCCAACAAGAATTTCTTCATCATCTACTATGTTTCAGGCACTGTGATAAGCACTGATGATACTAAGTAAGGTGAAGAATAATCTCTGCTCTTGAAAAGCTCATAGTCTAATGGGAGAGATAATATGCAAAAACTACATACAAACAAGATGTGCACCTAATAAATTGGAGATAATCAATGGAGGGAAGGTGCTACAATTAAGGGTAATTGTGAAAGACTTCTTGTAGAAGATAGGATCTTAGTTGGGACTTCACACAAACACCAACATACATAAACATGTACAACACATCCATTTTTTTTCAGGATTCTTGGTGTAGAGAGAGGGTTTGAAAACTTTAAAAAATTTTTAATATCTTGATAACTATTTTTCCACATAATTTGTTCCCTTTGAAATTCTATGTATTTTATTTGAAACATTTAAAAGCATTATTCCGAAAAGAGATTCCTAGGCCTCAACAAATGGCCAAAGTGACCCATGACATAACTAGGACCAGGAAAACAGAACTAAGAAACTTGGTGTGTGTAAAGCGGTAGGGGTAGGGAGCTTGCATGGGCACAAACTGCTCCAGCCGGAGTTACTACGGTTGATGCTACCCATGCAAACTCTGTTTGCCTTCCCTGGTAAGGGACGCTTTTAGAAGTCTGATCAATGTCTGCCAGAGCACCGGGAAAAACAAACCGTTGGTAAGGAGTTTGGGCCATATTTATGACTAACTTGGTCACTCTTGAAAGTCAAAGAAATCTGTCATTGACATTTTCCCACCGCCCTTCTGTGCCCCTTTTCTACTCTAAGATAAAAACTTACATTTTTTATACCATCTTAAATTTTGCAAAATCCTTTCCTGACAACATCCCCATACGGTAGGTAAGACAGGCGTTATTATTATTATTCTTATTTTAATAATCATAATAATAAGCCGGCATTTATACTGTTCTTCAATGTCTGCAAAGTCCATTCCATGTATTCTCATCTGATTCTAACAACTACCCTCGGGATTAGGTGCTATTATTATCCCCCCTTCACAGATGAGAAAACTGAGGCAGACAGAGAAGTAACTTGGCCAGGGTCACAAAGTTAGTAAATATCCAAAACTGTATTTGAATTCAGAATTTACTGATGCTAAATTAAACATGAGAATCTATACAATATGTCCTTATAACAGCATACGTCTGAGGTAGAGTTAGAATTCAATCATTATTTCTACTAGGCCACATCACCTTTTAAAAATAGTAACCAGTGAGGGTGGCTAGGCAGCGCAGTGAATAGAGCACCAGCCCTGGAGTCAGGAAGACCTGAGTTCAAATCCAGACTGAAACACTTACTAGCTATGTGACCTTGGGCAAGTCACTTAATCCCTGTTTGCCTAGGAAACAACTAGATGTATCAGGGGATAGAGTGCCAGGAAGACCTGAATTCGAATCCAGATTGAGAAACTTAGTAGCTATTGGCAAGTCACTTGACCTCTGTTTGTTTCAATCCACTGGAAAAGGAAATAGCAAAACACTTTGCTATCTTTACCAAGAAAATCCCACAGACAGTATGATCTGTGGGGCCACAAGGAATCAGACAAGACTGAACAACAAACATTTCTTAAACTGCTACAGTATACTTTTCATTATGCTAGGTACTAGGGATACAAAGACAGACAAGAATCAGCTCCTAACATTGAGGAGCTCATAGTCTATCAGAAGAGATGATATGTACACATATAAGTGTGTAGAAAATAAATACAAGGGGTTTTTAATAATTTTTTTATAAAATTAATAGCATTCATTTTCTCTTCCTCTCATTTGTACCCTGCAGTGGGCGGAGTAAAGAAAAGCTAGATCCCTAGAGTAAATATTACCCTTATAACACTTCTGATAAAGGTGTCATTTCCAAGATGTACAAGGAACCGGTTAAATGCAGAGAATAAGAGCTATTCCCCAAGCGATAAGTAATCAAAAGATTTGAACAGGAAATTGTTGGGGAAGAAAGCCAAGGTATTAATAGCTATGTGAAAAAAAATGCCCTGAATAACTAATACAGGAATGCAAACTAAAGCAAGAAAGTTTTGCTGTTATCATTGTTGTTTTGTTGTTTTTGGAGAGATATAATAGCTGGAATGGTCAGAAAAGGACTCACATAGAAGGTAGCTAATTTGAAATAAGCTTGAAGTAAAGTAGGGATTCCAAGAAGCAGAGAAGGGGACAAGCGCATTGCAGGTAGACATCCTGTACAAAGGCATGAAGGTGCCTTTTGTGTTCCAAAAACAGTAAGATCAGCTTGGCTGAACTACAAAGTATGTGAAATACATAAACATGGTTTATTATCACCATTACACTATTATGTCATCCTTCCTTAAGGTTTTGAACTAGAACATATTAGCTCTGGAAAGGGCTTTAGAAATAGTTTAGCCCAAACCTTATATTTATTTTATAAGGAAATGGATTCAGATTGCCCAAGATCAAACAGGTGTTGGAGATAAGTATACAACCTATGTATCTGGACTCCCAGTCTGTGTTGTAGTCACTCTATCAAGCTGTCTTTCTGCCTTTTAATAGGGTATAAAAGCTCACCCCAAATTAATGAGTCTTGAATAGGGGAATGTCTACCTCCACAACAGGTCAATGAAGGAGATAATTGGAGTCTTTCCTGGCAATTGTCTCATCGACCTGCAAAGGAAGCTGCCTACTCTTCTGATACAAATCTTAATTCAATAACATTACTCTTCATTCTTAAAGTTCTCCAAAGTTCCTCAGTACTAAGTTTGCTTTCTACCTCTCAGAATCTCCCATCATTCTCAGAAGAGTCAAACATGTAGAGTTGACCTTATAGATCACCTCATAAAACATCCTCATTTTGCAAAAAAAAAAAAAAAAAAAAAAGGAATCTGGCCCAATTCCAAATGTTATACTGTTTATTCCATGCCTCAGTCTCGGTTGTTCACCCCCATTTGTACATAGCATTCTGCTTTTCCACCTTTGATCATGTCATGTCAATGTGAAGAAGTCCTTCTCTATATCTACCTATTTAAAACCTTTAACACCTAGCTGAAATGCTGCATCCCCTAGAGAGTCTTCCCTGGTTTCTCCAAGGTAATAACTTCCATAGAACATATCTTACACAGAACTCTAATTTGATGGCTCTAATGTATTTACATTGTAGACTATTATATCCTATTCTCTGAAGCAAAATATTCCTCCTATATACCTAATTCAGGTGTCCCTGAAGTTTCCAAGGTTATGGCAACATAACGATAACTCTGTAATATCCTACAAAGATGGAAAGGCCTCAATGACAAGTCCATGGTCAGACCACATAACTGTTGTCTGAGAACCAGTTTAGCTGAGAAAAAACTCATCACTAAAAGGTGGACAAAAGGATGGCAAATCTTTTGGTCATTACAACTAAGGTCAATTAAAAGGCAGTGTGGTATAACAGAGACATGGTGGAGTTATGAATACCTGGGTTCGAATTCTATTTTTGACACTTATTAACTATGTGACCTGGAAAAGTCACTTAATTTTTCTCCCTATGACTCAGTTTCCTCATCTGTAAAATAAAGGAGGTGGTCATTGAACTAGATGGATTCTTTATTCTCTTTCAGTTCTAATTTTGTTACTATTAAGGAACAGACTGATTCTGATTTTAATTGGTAGAGACATGAACCAAACTGTTAGATTCTTTCAATACTGAAGTGAATTAATTGATATATTTCTATTATTTCTCCCAACCAAACTATAAACTCCACATGAAAGGGTCCTACATATTGCCTAAACTTTGAACTGCCAACACCACTTTCCACAGCAAATGCTTAATAAGATTTTGTTCATTTCAATTGATTGAATTAGAGTAAGTGAATTAAATTGTATGAATCATAGGAACATAGATTTTGAGGTGCAAGAGCTTCAGGGGTCATCTAGCCCAACTCCCTCATTTTACATTTGACAAAACTGAGGGGTCAGAACAGTAACCAAAATCACACAGAAAACAAACAAGAAGAGATGATTGTTGGAACCTAGGTCTTCTCCCTCTAAATCCAGCAGTCTTTGAGAGAACTGGAATTAAATAAACAGGATTCAACTGAATGAGGATTCCTCAGTCTCAGCCCTGCCCCCTCTCCATCTGGAATCAGGTAAGTGCTGTAAGTTGTGAAAGAGAAGACTGCTACCTGGAAGGCAGTTCTATATATAGATTTGTTGCATCAGTGGGACATAATAATCACTCACAATTCTCAGAAGAGTTTGCTTCAATGTTTTGCTTTCCAATTTGAGCACAGTCTGCTTAGGAAAATGGAGACCTATGGACGTGTATTTTTAAGAAGTCCAATGGACATTGGGAAACATTGAAATGGGGATCTGCTCTCTGCTGGGAGGCTGAGTTTTCATCAACAAAGTAAAAAACAGTCATTGGCACAGGAAAAAAAAAGTAATTTTCTTCCAGCAAACAAGCCAGATGGAATTAGAATCATAGCTGACATTCACATTGTAGTTCAGGGTGACAAAGGACTTTACAATGCATGGGGTCACACCAGGCTTGAGAAGTAGGAAGTTAAGCAGCCCTGTGCTTATTTTACAGATGTGGAAACTCAGGGCGGAAGTGGGACATTTCTAGGCCATGGTAAATCTAGCTGTCAGGACCCTGGTTTCCTGATTGTTGGTAATTTAGAGCTTATCTAATCCAACCTGTTAGTTTTATAAATAGGGAAATTGAGACTTTAAAAGATGGAGTGACTTGCTTCAGGATGCCAAAGCAAGTTATTGGCAGAGTTTGTGGAACTTATCTAGTCTTTTGAAGCCAAGTAAAGAGTTCTTTCCAATAGTCTGACACTTAGGAGTTGGTTTTCATCAACTAAAGAAGAAGAATTTAGAAATATTCACAGGATGGCAAGCAGTTTTCATATGTGAATAAATGGAAAAGTTTTAAAGGATGTAAGCAAGAGTTGCATGGCTTTGCACGTAGTAGGCATTTAATAAATGTCAGTTGAACTGAATTAGGCTTGATTGAAATTTTAAAGTCTTTTTCTCTGATTTGACTGATTGTTTTGAAGCATACAAAACATCCATTGTGAAAAAATTACGACAATAAAATCTGTCTCTGACAATGCTTCAAAAATTCAAATTTTTTTGTTCCAAGACATGTCATAGCCCCTGTAGATCTTAACATTCAATGTTCTAAGGTTCTAGCTCTTTCTTTCCATGTATGATCCTAGGGTTCTAGGACTATAAGCTAATATATCTGTGTTCTGGTTTCTGATCTGCCATTAATTTTCTTTGTGTCCCTGAGAAAGTTATTTAATCTTTATTGACTTGCTTCTTTTGTAAAATAAAATTAGGTGGGAAGAATGATTTTTAGGGCAGATGGAAGCTCTAAAATTCCATCCCATAGGAGTCATCTTTGTGTAATGGAAAGAACATCAGATTCATAAGAACTAAGTTGGAGTTTCAGGTTCATCATCAACCAGCTGTGTGACCTTGGGCCAGTCATGTCCTCTCTGAAACTTAGTTTCCACATCTATAAAGGGGGGTTAATGACACTTATACCATATCTCATGAGTTCATTCTGAAGTTCAAATGACATTTGTAACTGTAAAGTAATATACATAGTTTTTAACTATTAATATTACTCTGAAAAGTTTAAAGGCAGCCTTGGCCAGCACACACACACACACAAACACACACATACTTTCTCTGAATCTCTCTTGGGGTTCCAACCTGGTAGAAATGAAGACACTGGAGTATATGATTTCCAAGGCTACCATTAGCTGTAAATCCTGTTCCTTATTGAGCTTATTGACTCTGCCTCTGGATACCTTGGGTAGACAGGGGTTAGCATAAAACTTGGCTCATTGTAAACACTTAATAAATGCTCTCTTTCAGTCTCTGTCTCTGTCTTTCTGACTCTCTCTCTGTCTCTCTCCCTTTCTCTGTCTCTGTCTCTCTGTCTCTGTCTCCCTCTCTATTTCTCTCTCTTTGTCTCTGTCTTTGTCTCTCTCCCCCTGCCTCCCAATCCCATGATTTTCTATCTTAGCTTTCACTCTGAACCCTTACTTTCCTGATTACTTTTCCAACTTTTCCCTAATGCCTTATTTTTCCCCTAAATTCTTACTGTTCCTCTAGTCACTATTTCACAACTGCCAGATTATCCTTGACTCTTCACTCTCTCTCAACCTCCTAGCCCAATCACTTGCCAAATCATGTGTTCATTCTGTCATCTCCTCATCATCTCTCTCATCCATTCCCTTGTCTACACTTACATGGCCACCATCCTAGTTCAGGCCTTCATTACCTCTCACCTGCACAATCATAATAGCTTCTTAATAGCTTTTCTCACCTAATGTCTCTCTCTTCTTCAATCCGTACACCATAAAGCTGCCAAATTAATATTCCTAAAGGGTAGGTGTGATCATATCACTCCCCTTCTAAAGAAGCTTTAGTGATTTTCTATTGTTTCCGGAATGAAATATAGTCTCCTGGATGACATTTAAAGTCCTTTCCAACTTGGTTCCAACCTATCTTTCCAGATGGTTTCACATTTTTCTCCTTCTCACGCTCTATATTCCAGCCAATTTGGCCTACTTTCTCTTCTCTACAAATGACACCTCATATCTCCCACCTTTGCAATAGTTATTCCCCATGCCAAAAACGCTCTACCTTCTCATCGCTTCTTCTTGGAATCCCTACCTCTCTTAAATTTCATCTCCAGTGCCACCTCCTATGTGAGGCCCTTTCTGTTTTCCCAGGTTACCCTGAACTTTACTTTATCTTACTTCATTTTTACTTATCTGCGTACATGTCATTTCCCAAAGTTCCTCAAGGACAATAATTGTCTTGTTTTTGTCTTTCTATTCCCAGCACCTAATACAGTCCCGGCACATAGGAAGAGCTTAATAAGGGCTTTTTATTTTAATTTTTAAAAAAATAACAATCATACATTTCTATGGCACTTTGGTCAGGAGAGTACTGGGAGCCAGCTCAAACCAGCTTATGAGAGCCAATTTGTTAAAATTTCAGTGTGAGAATTTAAACCTCAGAAACTGGTAAATACTACAAATCAGGGCTTGATTTATTGTTTTACTAATTGTCTAGATTCAAGAACGTGATGAAGAAAATGTTAATAATAAAGGATAAGCTTGAAAGTGTTTAATGTATGTTATTTTTGTTTTGGTTTGGTTTTGGAGCACCATTGATAAACATTGACCAGCATCTTCTTGATTTTAAGATTCACAAATTTCTTTAACCACAACAATCGTGTGAGATAGTTAGTGAGAACATGTAATCTCCACTTTATAAATAAGCAGGCTGGGATTGTGAGGGTGAAGGGACTTGACTGAGGTGACCAAGTTAATAATTGTCAGTTCTAGCATTCTCACCCATTTCTTATAACACACTGCATTGTGGAAATTACACTCAGGCAAAAGGCCTATCTTAGGTGGATCTTATGAGTTTCATTGTAAGGAAAGAATCATTTAATTACAGATCTTGTGATCAGATTGGTTCTTGAGGTGTTCCATGGTCTAGCTCCCTACTGATGGGCAGACAGAGCTCTGTGCACATGCTCAAATATTCCAATATTCCTTCATAATTCCTTCTTTATAATATACTGAGCCCTCCTAATATGTTTCATGTACCTACATGTTGCTCTATGGATGATCTTCAATTTGAATTTCCATTCTTTGGCTAATCCTCTACTTAAGTTCAATTTCAATTCTCTAGAAACTCTAGTGTCTCAAGACTCATAGAACTACAACATTATTGTAAGAATATGTTTTGTTTTTTTAAAATGACCCTTGTTTTGGGGAGAAGTTTGATGTTATTGAAAGAATTCTGCAACTTCCCAAAGGCAATCCAAACTTGCTCTCTTCCGTGTTGTTCAAATCTGAGTCAAATTCATAGTTATTTTTCTGGGGTTTTTGTCTGTTCTGTTTTTCAGTGTCTGATCAAGATATTGTTGGGTGACCTCTACAGGTTATCCAAATATCTGCATTTCACATAGCTGAGTAATAGGCATTCTTTTTCCATTTGGTTTTTCCTGTGTGGAGAATTAAGCCAAACTCTTAGGGTCTCATTCAGAAGGCTCTGCAATGTTCTGGGTATTTATAAAATTAGCACAATGTCATCTGCCAACAGAAGCATTTGGAGGATTTTACCATATATAGAGAATCTTTCCTTCTCAGTTTGAACTTAGTATTGGGTCTCCTGAAGGCAGCAACAAACACATTTGGTGAGGTGTTCCCTTTGATGTATAACTAGCTAGTAATAGCAAGCGTGTGATTTAGGAGATAGACATCTGAATGACACCCAGGATGACCTGGGTTCAAATCCCACTTCTGACACATAGTGGCTTTTTCACCTCGGGCAAGCATCTTAAGCATCTCTTTAAGATATTTTTGTTTTGACTTATTTTCCAGAAAATGTGCTGACTTTTATGAGTACCAGCAATTTCTTCATTTGGGAATTCTGTATTCCAATGAAATCACAGATTTAAAGCCTATCCCTATTCCCTTAATACTCATGATTAGATAAATCAAACAAGGTTTGTACCTATTGTTGCATCTTTTGTGGAATTGTGTATAATTCTGGCATATGTATAGGAGACCCACTGTCAGAGGATAATCTTTAAGTTGCTTTTTTTGTTCTACCAAGTTCAACTTGTATGGCCCACAATGGGGCCAATAGGATCTTGTGTTCTGTGATGTATCCAGCTCCTTCAGCATCCTAATAACCCTGCTCTAGACACTTCTTTGATTGTCCTTCCTAAAATAGGAGGCTGAGAATGGATCCTAATAGTCCATATGTGATCTCCCCAGGGCAAGTTCTTTCTTCCCTCACTTGAACCCACTCTTGCTGGCTATTCTGCTTCTGTCTTCCCCACTCAGTATGACTAAGCATAGCTTTAGAACTTCGTCTAGTCCAATTTCCTCATTTTACAGATGAAGCTACTGAGGTTGAGATACATAAGTGATCTACTCAAGGTCACACAGCAAGAGGAAATTTAAACCCAGGTTCTCTGACTCCAAACTTAATCTTCCAATAACCAAGCTGACTGTTCCCTATTCAGACGAGCAAGCCATCATGGTCCCATCCCAAAGTCTGGCACAGGACCTACATATTGTTACTCTCAAGCATGAACACTCTACTCCTGTCAGCTTACCTTGCCACCTGAGGACAATGTGCTGCATACATCCCTATTCTGCTCACCATCTTAGCTGAAAACTCCTTTCCTTTAGGAAGTCTGTTCCAATTAGGAGAGGTGGTGTCATAGCCTGGGAAGAGCCTTGACCTTGAAGTTAAATGACATAGATTTTGAGATTTAGCTCCAGGTCTTTGGAACCCTATGATGATGGATGAGCAAATCACCAAATGCCCCTAAACTTCAGTTTCCTTTTCTGTAAATAAGAGGAACGATAATAAATTGAATTATCCTCATAGCTATTGTAAGTAAACCACTGTATATAGTGAAAGTGCCCAAGGTGACAAAGCCACTATATATCAGAAGTAAGATTTGAACCCTGGTCACACCTGTATTCAAGGTCAGATGTCTATATCCTAGATCACATTGTCTCTATTACTATCCAGTTATACATAAAAGGGAACACTCTCACCAAATGTGTTTGCTGTTGCCTGTAGGAGACCCAATACTAAGTTCAAACTGAGAAGGAAAGATTCTCTATGGAGGGCAAAATCCTCCAAATGTTTCTGTTGGCAGATGACATTGTGCTGATTTTATCAAGACACTGACTTATTATAGTCAGGAAACTTGGGTTCCAATCCTAGTCTCAATATAGACTATCGGTGTGCCTTTGGGCAAGACTTTTAACCTGAGTGTCAGGTCCCTTGTAGATAAACTGGGAATAATAATACTTTACCTACCTGACAGAGTTATGGTTAGACCAGCACTTGGTAACCCCTTCAAGCACCATATAAGAGTAAAGAAGCTAGCTCGTATCCCAAAAATCCTGCTGGACTTGGATTCAAGAAGATCTGAGTTCAAATACTGCCTCAGATACATACTAGCTATATGACTCTGGGTCAAGAACCTATTCTCTCTCATTTTCAGTCTCATCTGTAAAATGAGAGTAATAATATGCCTTACTTCACAAGGCTGTTGTGAGCATCAAAAGAGATAACATATAAAGTACTTCATAAACTGAAAAGCGCCATGTAAATTTTAGTTGTCACATTTTTAATTATTGTTTAGTATAACACCATGTAAATACGAGTTGTCCTTCTTCACATCTCATGTTCTCTCCCTTATTCTGCACTGAATGGGTGTTGCCTCAGACAAACTGAGACCTGGGAAAGACCTGAGTTTTAAAAGGCCAAGGTCTCCCATTGCATCTGGGGCCATCACCAGTCATTACAATCTATGACCCTGATGACCTTGGAGGAGAGAGTGAGCCTGATAATTTTGTACAGCCCTGCCTCACTTAAATCCAATTTACTTATAAGTCAAGGCATCACTCTCTTGATATTATTGGTACTCTTTGAGAACAAAGGACAAAGAACAACAACGATCTCATTCTAAAAGTCCTCTATTTTTCCAAAAAGGAATAAAATCCACTATGGGTGCCAGCAAGCAGTAATGATGCAGCCAGCTGCAAATGAGGAAACTGAGATACTTGGTAAAAGGAGAGTGTGATGTGTGGCAAGGCTTGTTAATGAAGAAGCTGCTAATGAGATCTCACTATATTATTAGAACAGAAGTGCCAAGTCTTCCTATTAAAATCCCATTCTTATTAGTCTCTCTTCACGTGTGGTAGGAAGAAGGTCAAAGCTCATAAAATTTGTAACAATTCAGAGGGAAATTGGACCAGGGTGCTGCTTCCTGGACAAAGCCAATGTGGCAGGAAATAAAAACTGAAGTGAGAGGCATGCAGTGGCTCTGCACTAAGACACAACATGACCTCCATGACCAGACAGCTCCAACTCCAAAGAGACTATGTGACCTTGGGGAAGTCAAACTGCCTCTAAAGGCTTTAGTTAGTCCTTATCTATTAAAATTAGGCTATTGGACTAAGGAAGGAAGGAAACAAGCAATTATTAAGCATCTTCTCTGTGTCAGGCACTATGCAAAATGCCTGACCAATATCTCATCTGATCCTCAACAATAACATGGGGAGAAAGGTGCTATTAACGTCAACTTACAGTCAATGAAATTGAGTCAGGGAGAAGTTAAGTGACTTGCCCAGGATCACACAGCTAGTGAGTGTCTGAGGTCACATTTGAACTTGGGTCTTCCTGACTCCAGACCCTCTCTATCTATTGAACCAGCTGACTGACTAAATGATCTCTAAAATTCTCAACAGCATAGTACTGCAGCAAGAGCATTAGACTTGGGTTTTCCTAACTATATATTTGAACTTGAACAGTCCTCTGAGCCTCAGTTTTGATCATTTTGCAGAAATGGAGACAATAACACTCAAACCATACTTTGCAAAGATTGAATGAAACAATGCATGTAAGGGAGGTTTTAAATAGGAAAAGCACTATATGTATGTGAGCTCTCATTCTTCTCATTATCATCATTATCTAAGTTCACTTACACACAATCTGTATCATTAGTGCTCATGGTAAAAATTCTGGGGAAGCTAATTAACTCCTGCCAGCACTGCAGGCAACTGTCACCAGGTGAACAGTGCTACCAGAGCCCCAAGGGGAGATTTTCTTCAAGCAAGGATTACCAAGAGAAATAGAAATACTCGGCAGAGCTTTTCTATAGGGATAGGGACAGGAATTATGACGTCATCTGTACAGGGAACTCTTGCATGTGCAAACCTTTCTTTACCGGTGCCAGTCCACATCATCTTTTGATCTTAAGGTCTTGGAATAGCACTGAGAGGTCAGTACATACTGCCATATAACAGACACACATAATATAACTGACTTCAGAGCTCTCTCCTAATTTACTCAGAGCTCCTCCCTTTCAGGGAAGAGGTCCTCCTTTTTTCAATTGGGCTTCTTAAAGAGGCCAGGCCCCTTTTCTTTTGAATATATTAAAAACAAAAGGCAAAACAAGTCTAAATAAGGTCATATAGGGGACAATTTACACATACACAATGCATCCCACCTTTCCACAACCACATCATTTTTAGCTACACCTCTTTTTGGTAGACTCTTTGCTCATCTAGGGCAACATCACCCCAGGATTGCCCTCCCCTTTAAGTGATTCACCCCAAACTTTCAGAATTCTCCCCCTCATTGAAAAGTTTTCTCTCTGTTTCTGTCTCTCTCTCTGTCTGTCTCTGTCTCTGTGAATGTCTCTCTGTCTGTCTCTGTCTCTCTGATTCTCTCTCTCTTTCTCTCTGTCTCCTCTCTCAGTAATCTGTGTAACATGGGAAATTGGGGGGGTAGTTTCCAGCTCCTTTTGAAACAGTGATCTAACTTCTGTTGTCTAACTCAAAGCAATGGTTCTACCAACAGAAAGAGAGGGCAGGGGTAGGAAAACTTACAGAAGGAATACTTGTAAACATGTAAGACTTTGTCTCGCCCCCTTTAAATCATACGTATAGGCAGCCACCTACTCCACTCTTTTAAATGTCCAAGGACCTTTGTAATAAGATCCCAGTCTCCTGACCTTTTTCAGCTTCCTCCACAAGGTCATAAATAAGGTAATAGGATTTTTATGATCAGGGATAGAGAAGAATAAGGGTTGTATATCTGGGGTCTTCAGAAGCACTGAAAGAAGTGATGTAGTTTAAATGAAAGAATCAAGACCTTTCAGCCAGGATATTTAGGTTCCCATCTTATATACTGACTAGCTATGTGTTCTTGGGCAGCTCTCTGAACTTCAGCATTTTCATCTGTAGAATGGGAGTAATAACAGCTGTACTATCTGCACATTGTTTATTTTGAGGAAGTGTTTTGGAAACCTTGTCATTAAATAAATGTGAGGTATTATTACAAATAAATGAATTTTCTAAAGCATTAAATGCTTGTTATATTAAAAAAAGCTCTGTACTAGATATCAAGATACAAATACAAAAGCAAGCTAGTCCCTGTTCTCAAGGAACTCACATTCTAATACAAGGAAACTACATATGAAGGCAGTTTTAGCTGCAAGTCAGATAGCTAGGTCTCCTGGTCCTTTGAGTGCTGCAACAAAGCAGATGGTAATTTATTTCTTTTAATATCATTTCCACTGATTAAATTATATCAATTTTGAATATTGAACCTTTTGACAGTACCAAAGACTCTGACGGCAAGAACTTTTTTCCTTTCCCTTTTTTTCTGAGCCTTCAATAACTGTCGCTGCCACACCAGCAGAAGCAGTAGTGACACTACATTTCCAGGGATGGTTGCTTCTGGGGATGATGGCTTCAAGAACTGATCTGGAATCAGGAGTAGGAGCAGGGGGAGGGAGTGTTGTCTTTTGGCCAGGGTGATGGTGAGGAAAGTGGATGCCATCTCTGATGAAATTGTTCTCCACAATGATGGTTGCAGGATTTGAGTCATTGATGATACAGAAGTAGGGTCAGGGGCCTGGAGAGCATTACTATTCCTCAAGCTACTTGGGTTCAGGATCCTTGGTTATCTCCATTGGGATCTGAGAGGATGTTGGTGGCCATAATAGCAGAGATGGATAGACTTACCTGGTACATGCTATCTTCTGTCTTTCTACTTTGGCAAGGTTGACTTCCCTGTCCCATACTTAATACATATCCTGAAGCTATACACCAGCCTTAGTCATTTTCTGAGAGCTGGGTTTCTTCTTCTGTTTAACTGAAATCAAGAGCTTTGAACATCTTATTTACTTACTTATCTCATGAGGACTTATGAAAATATAAATCACAATGCAACCCTGGAGAAATGTAAGCCCTGATAATATGTGGTAAAATGCTGATACAAGAATGAATATTATATGAAAACCCAAGGGGTCTGGGAATTATTTACTATTGTCATCATCATCATCATTATTCCTGTTTTACAGTGAGAAAAACAGAGGCCCAGAGAGGCTGGGCAGATAACACATTATATTTCCAAGTATACTAGTTGGGATGTAGTTCAGGAAATCTGTACTTAAATACTGATTTTGCTACTTACCAACTACGTGCCTTTGATGAGTCTGTAGGCCTCAGTTTCCTTATCTATAAAGTGAGAGAGTCGGACTAAATGAGTACTAAGGGCCCTTCTATTTCATAATCCTGTGACCTTATGATTTACTCAAAAAAAATCACACAGCAAGTCAATGACAAAACAGAGTGTATAGAACCATAGCAAATCAGAACTCCATATTCAGAACTCCAAAAAGAAAGTGAATGGTCACATTATCCCATTTCAGCTTGAAGCATCAACTCCCCAGCTGTAGTGTAGAACATCAGGATGAGAAGATACCTTGGAAATCATCAACATCCATCTAATTATTTAATAGAGGAAGGAACTAACATTCAGTAAGAAAAGTGACTTGTTATAGAGCATCTTGCAAGTAGAAGAGGCAAATTGTTCAGCCAAAATTAGGAATTCTGACATCTGTGTCAAAATGTTTTTCAAATCAGTTTTGCAAATCTTGATGTGAAAGCTGTGCAAGAAGTAATTAAGATGAAGTTAGCTACCTTGAAAGGAAAAACCTGGGACATCAGGCCAGCTGTGAGAGGCCTAGACACTAGCCTTCATGGTAGAAATGACTATGGAACATTGAAGGGGAATATGAGAGGATAGACCAGAGTCAGACCAAGGAGGAGTTGTGACCAACGGTGGTAGTGGTAGTGCAGAAATAATTCCTTCTCGTAGTCTCCTAGCTTAACTCATTATTTTTGCTCACTGGATGCTAAACTCAGTTGTTTCTTCATTGTTAAACTAGTGTTAAAAAAAACATTGAAATGCAAATGTAACAACGTTTTTAAATCTCCAATTTTTTAAAACTTTTTTTCCCTTCAAATATTGATGCCTTGCATCTCTTGTTACAGCTCTGGCGAGTGATTAATCAGACTTCACTTGAAGCCCTCTAGAAATGGAGAACTCATTACCTTTTGGGGGGTGGCCTATTTCCCTTTTGGAAAACTCCAACTTTTAGAAAATACTGTCTTTTATTGAACCAAAATAGACTATTTGTCACTTCTTTTCATTGATCTTTGTTCAATTCTCTGAGGCTAAGTAGAACTCATCCATTCAGATCTCCTGATTCCTCTTCTAGGGCTCTTTTTACTACCACAGGTTGCTCAGGTCCAGACAGAGAAAAGGACAGCTAGAATTTGTGTTCATAGACAGGGCAATGAAGCTATACATGATTTTATATTCCCTTCCTATAATTTTATTTCATTTCTGTTGATAATTCTCATGGGAATGACTTGTTTTCAAATATAGCTTAGAAGTAGACATTCTGATTTGTTTGATGGCCCTTCAGGCAAGTAAATTTTCAGTCTAACTGACTTTGGTCTCTGGGGAGAGTCAGCCCACATCATTCCCTAGTGAAGCATGTGTCATAGTGGGGACTTAATCACAGTGAGGCCCCATTCCATTTAGGGACAATGTGACAAGATCCCATAGATATTTCACTCACCATTAGGAGTCCTCCCCACTCTTGATCCTTCAGACAAATGTTAGCTTTCCAAATGACCCACCTGTCAAGGAACAGACAGAAATTTACTTCCTTCAACCATGGGATATGAAATATCAAGTGACCCAATAATCTCCCAGCATCCTATTAGCCAAATGGCAGTGCTGCCAAAGAACATGAAACTAGGAAACAGGAGCCTGACATAGAGATGGATGGTGTGAGTAAGAATGTCATCTTGTACCAGAAGAGAGTATGCATTCTAATACATCATAAGGAGGGAGGGCCAGGACTGGGGCTCCCAAAGACCCTCATCCATGCGAGTATTCATTCATTTATTTGAAATTTAGTAAGCTTTTCCCTTAGCACAGAACACTATACTAAGTCCCAGAAGAACTAGATACTTTAGGTAAGAAAATGTCCTACTTCTCATGGAATTTGTAGTCAGTTTGATAGTCAACAAACATTTATTAAGCATCTACTAGGCACAAGGTACTTTGCTAACCACTGGAGATAAAAAGAAAGGCAAAAGACAGTTTCTAGTCTCAAGGAGCTCATGGTTTAATGGTGGAAACTTACAAACAACAACGTTCATAGAGTGAGAAAATGAATTGAAGATATTCAACAGGAAGAAGGCACTTGTGTTAAGGGAGATTAGGAAAGCCTTCTTCTAATTCATTAGGATGAGATGTGATAGCTATGATACACAATATCACAGGGTGAGTGCATTAGAAAGATGCAAAATATAGTGCTATGGGAATTCTGAAGGGGAAGATCATTAATAAGCAGGGGTTATCATGGAACACTTCATGGAATCATTGGCAGTTGAGTTGGGTTTTGGTTTTTCAAGATACAAAGAGGGATGTGGTAGCTACACAGAGATCGCTGTGTATAAGAGGGACATTCCTCTGATGGCTGTATTAATAGGAATAACAATAATAAATAACAACAAACATTTATTAACCACACTTAGTACGTGCCAGGCACCGCGCTAAGTAAGCTCTTTACCATTATTATCTCATTTGATCCTTACAACAACTCAAAAGGTAGATGCTATCAATATACCCATCATACAGATGAGGAAACTGAGACAAATAATGGTTAGTGACTTGCTCAGGGCCATGCAGATAGAGTTTCTAGAGAACCACAGAAACACCAAATCTTATAGTTAAAAGGGCCTTCATATTCCATCTTGTTCACCTAGTACCCTTTCTACAACAAGGTATCTCTTCTATAACTATCACTATCTATAATGATCACTACTTCTATAACTATTATTAACAAGTAGCATCCATGTGCCTTGGCTTGAAAACCTTCAGTATTAGGGAATCTACATACCTTCAGACTCAGACCATTCCACTTTGGAATAACACTAATTTTTAGAAGTTTTTTGTTTTTCTTCCATTAAATTGGAACCTGCCTAACTATTCTCACCCATTCTTCTAGGAAGGCTTTTTGGAGGTAAAAAGAAAAGTCTCATCCCTTTTCTACATGACAGATCTTCAAATATTTAAAGAGTTGCCATATGCCCCTTAGGCTTCTCTTCTTCAGCTAAGCAACCCCATTTTTTTCAGTCAATTCTCATATGGCACTGCCTCCACTCTTCTTACCATATTACTTCTCCTTGTATGGATCTTATCCATATTGTCAGTATCCCTCCCGGAATTAAATATTCCAGATGTGCTATGTGGCTTTTAATACAGCCTTTAAAATCCTTGAAAAAAGCTTTCATGGCCGCCATAGCACACAATTTGGATGCATATTCAGTCTGCAATTCCTTCACTGAAGTTCCATACTTTTCTCAGAGGAAGTAATGATTTGCCATGTCTCACACTACAGTTATCATATATGTATATGAATATGAATATGAAAGTATGGAGATTCCATCATTCTAGTCTATTTTGGATCTTGATTCTGTTGTTTATTGTTCTAACTATCCATCCTGGCTTCATTTCATCAGAAAATTTTACACACATGCTATCTATCCCTTTGTCAAGTAATGGATTAAAAAAACAAACAGCTCAGGACTAAATGAATTAATGTATAAATGTATAAATAAAAGAAGTTTTCATTAAACCTTACATTAAGTGCTTACAATGTGCTAGACAATTAAAAGTGCTGGTGATACAAATACAAAAAGCAAGACAGCTTCTTCCTCAAGGAGCTCGAATTCTAATATGGAAAGATGACACAGAAAGGCAGTGTTCCAAAGAGTTGCTGTTCAGTTGTGTCCAACACTTCATTACCCCATTTGGGGTTTTCTTGGCAGAGATACTGGAATGGTTTACCATTTCCTTCTCAAGCTCATTTTACAGATGAAGAAACTAAGGCAAACAGGGTGAAGTGACTTGCCTAGTGTCACATATCTGAGACAGGATTTGGACTTGGAAAGATGGGTCTTTCTGACTCCAGGTCCAACACTTATTCACTGCACCATCTGTGAGCATTTACACCTCAAAAATCCACAAATGTTACAAATCCAGGCTCAATTTACTGTTTTTTTTTAATTGTCTAGAATTAAAAGAGTGCATGGAGAAAATGTTAATAATGCAAACCAAAGTAAAAAGTGTGTCCTGCTTCTCTGGATCCAGTTGTTAAGCCTTTTATCAGCACAGCACTGCACGTGGAGGTATCTGAGAAGTCACAGAAATGGTCAGTGGAAGCAGAGGTTAATTGAATAGTGTCCTTTCTAGGAATGGTAATGTTGATTTGATTTGGAGAGGGGCATGGTATAAAGATAAATCTTGGCATATAACTAGAAATCCCCATTCAAATCCCCATTATTCTTCCATAACTGTATAGAGCAGGGGTTGGCAAACTATAACCTGTTCATGACATGTTTTTACTGCCCATTAGCTAAAAATGTTTTTTACATTTTCAAATTAAGTTGTATTGTATTTTAAAATGTAAAAGAAAAATTTATTTTATTTTTTACATTTTAGTCCATGGCCCATAAAAAAACAAGCCAGATTTGGCTCTCCAAATGTAGTTTGCTAACCCCTAGCACAGCACAAATGTTCCTAAACTGGGACCCATGGACAATATGTGGATAGATTTCTGGGAGTCCATGAACTTGAATGGGGAAAAAAATATATATATATATACATATATATATATATATATGTATATATATATGTTTATAAATAAATAAAATTATATATATATAATTATATAACATAAATATATATAATTTTAATATAATTACATTCCTTTGTAATCATATGTATTTTAAGTATTTAAAAGCATTATTCTGAGTCTTCACCTGGCTACCAAGTGTGTTCATGACACAAAACATGTTAAGAATCCTTGATATATAGAAAGGCCTCTCAGATTTGTAATCCTAAATACCAGTTCTACCATTTATTAGTCCCATGACCATGGGCAAATTGTTTTACCTCACTGAGTCTTAGTTTCCTTACCTGTAAAATGAATTGGTAATAATATCTGGCTGTTGTAAAGAATGAGTGAGTTAATGTATATCAGGATGGGAATTCTGTGATCTAGTGAGAGAGAAATGTACAGAGTGAGAGAGACAAAAGAGAGTTTTGAACAGCGATTTCCCAACTCCATTTTAAGAAGTCTGCCCAAGGCAGAGAAAGCATGAATTTGAGTGCTTGGATGTGAAAATGGCAGACTGAGGACAGCCTTGGCATAAGAACAAACACAAATGCAAGTGAGAAAAATAAATTCTCCCCAAGGAATAACAAAAGCAAATATTGTGAAGTACAGTGGTAGTCAGGTTTTGATTTAGGACAGAACCAGAAGCAAGGGAAGGCCTCCATTAAAGGCTCCTTCCTCTAGAATGGGGCTAGCATTCTCTCCCTGTGCATTTAGGGCATGGGATTTGGGAACCTGTGCAACTGAGGACTGATTAACGGAGGCTCCAAATGTCCTGGTTATGTCCACTTGCCATTGGCACTTGGTGATGGAGATCTGCAGCCTCCTGGCAGGGACTTTGAGAAGAACAAGCAAGAAGTAGCTTCTTGTAGCCAGATTGCTTCTGCTAGCATGGGCTGAACTAGAATAAATTCAATCCCACAAGTATTTATTAGTCTCCTATGTGTAGGAAAAAATAGTTTCATGACTAGAGAGCTGGCCACATAGTCAAAAAGGCCTGGATTCAAATTTTGCCTCCAACATGTATGGCTGTATGACTTTGGGAAAGTCACTCAAGCTCTCAGTGCCCCAAGTACTGTCTAAGGCAGAAGTTTTTAACCTTGTTATGGTTTTTTGCATTATTGACCTCTTTAGCAGTCTTATGAAGCCTATGGATTTCTCATAATAATATTTTAAATGCATAAGATAAAATATCTAAGGTTATAATAGAAATAATTGTATTAAAATA
>CM053587.1:277630303-277649412 GCA_028646515.1 Pseudochirops corinnae
GATTTGGGACTCAGTCTTCTGGTATTTAAATGAATGCACTATCTATATTTCTTATGTAGAGAGCCTGTTCTATTTTGTGATTAATAACTATATCAGCATATTTATAGTTACTGTAGGCATTGTGAATACTGCATTGCTGATACATTTAGGCAAAGGGTTTTGTTGTTGTTGTTCAGTCATTCATTTATATCCAACTTTTCATAAGCCCATGGACCATGACACATCAGGCCCTTCTATCCGCCCCTATCTATCAAAGTCTGCACAAGTTCATGTTTGTTATTTATATGACACTATCTATCTCATCCTCTGCCATCCCCTTTACCTTTTACCTTCAATCATTCCTGATATCAGGGTCATTTACAGTGGATCCTATCTTTTTATTATGTGGTCAAAGTATTTAAGCTCCAGCTTCCAGATTTGACCTTTCAGTGAATAGCCTAAATTAATTTCTTTAAGTATTGACTGATTTGATTTCCCTGCTATCCAAGGGAATCTTAAAAGTCATCTTCAGCACTAAAATCCAAAAGGGTTGATTCTGTGACTCTTAGTTTTCCATATGGTCAACTCTCACAGTCATGCATTGCATAGGAGAGAGCTGGTGAAAAAGCAGAGTTTGAAAATAGAATGATTGGGAGACAGAGCCAGGATGTTGGAGTAAAGGCAGGGACTCACCCGAGATCTCCCCCAAACCTCTCCAAATGTCTTTAGATAATGGCTCTAAACAAATTCTAGTGTGTCAGAACACACAAAAAGATGGAGTAAAGCAATTTTCCAGCCCAAGAAAACTTAGAAGGTCAACAGGAAAGGTATGTTGCATCAGGGTGAGAGAGAAGCATAGTTCAATACAGGCCAGGCCAGCACAAACTAGGCCCCTGAAAACCAGGAACAGTCCTGGGCACAACTGAATCAGTGGCAGCAGTGGCATTTTCCAGACTTTTTAGTTCAAAGATCAGAGAATCAGACAATTGATCAGAAAAAGACTTACAGGGGTCCATTTGCTGGCACCTGGGCAAGACTCTACTGAAATTGCCTATACTTGGATCTGGGTCACAGTCCTGTGTCTTAGTCCCAGTGCAAGAAGGAACACTAGCACAGCAGAGCTTGCAGCCGTGAGGGAGCAGAGACCCTGGTCATAGTCCCGGGGTTGAAAAGAGTGCTTGTGATCATTCACAAACCAGGGCACAGTACAAGAGAGTAGTAAACACAAAAAGATTGTACCACTTTGGAAGAGCCAAAAATTTATAGGTCCTCAGTTACCTATGAAAATAACTGCACAAAAAAAAAATGTGAAGCTTAAGACAGTGCCTCCTCCACTTGGGAAGCAGAGTCCACTTTAGTATAGAGTTAAAAATCAAGAAATAGCCTGAAAAATAAGCAAACAACAACCAAAATATTCTGACCATAGAAAATTGCTCTGGTGACAAGGAAGATCAAAACACACACTGAGACGACAACAAAACCAAATTCTTGCATTCAAAGCTGCAAAGAAAATATGAATTTATCTCAAGTGATAGAAAAGCTCAAAAAGGATTTTAAAATCGAGTAAGAGAGATAGAAGAAAAATCGGGAAGAGAAATGAGAATGATGAAAGAAAATAATGAAAAAAAGAGTCAAAGTCAAAAAAGAGCCTTGGTAAAGAAGACACAAAAGAATTCTGAAGAAAATAACATCTTAAAAAAAACAGAATAATGCATGTGATAAAAGAGGCACAAAAATCCTATGAAGAGAAGAATGCCTTGCGAAGCAGAATTGGCTATATGGAAAAAGATAGACAAAAATTCACTGAAAAGAACTTTTTAAACAGTAGAATTGGACAAATGGAAAAGTAAATACAAAAGCTCACTGAAGAAAATAATGTCTTAAAAGTTAGAATTAGGCAAGTATAAGACATCAAGAAACAATCAAATAAAATTTAAAGAATAAAAAAATAGAAGAAGATGTGAAATATCTCATTGGAAAAAACAACTGATCTGGAAAATAGATCTGAGAGAGATAATTTAAGAATTATTGGACTACCTGAAAACCATTACCAAAAAAAGAGCCTAGACATCATCTTTCAAGAAATTATCAAAGAAAACAGTCCTGATATTCTAGAACCAAAAGGTAAAATAGAAATTAAAAGACTCTACCAATCACCTCCTAAAAGAGATCTCAAATTGAAAACTCCCAGGAATATTATAGTCAAATCCCAGACCTCCCAGATTAAGGAGAAAATACTGCAAGCAGCCAAAAAGAAACAATTCAAGTATTGTGGAGCATCAGCCAGGATAACACAAGATTTAGCAGCTTTTACATTAAAGGATCTGAGGGCTTGGAATATAATATTCTAGAGGACAGAAGAGCTAGGATTATAACCAAGGATTACTTACCCCACAAAACTGAGTATAATCCTTCAGGGGAAAAATGGTTGTTAAATGAAATAGAAGACTTTCAAGCATTCTCAATGAAAAGACCAGAGCTGAAGAGAAAATTTGACTTTGAAAAACAAGATGCAAAAAAGCATAAAAAGGTAAACAGGAAAGAGAAATTATGAGGGATTTGATAAGGTTAAACTCTTTACATTCCTACATAGGAAAGCAATATTTATAACTCATAAAAACTTTCTCATTCCCAGGGAAGTTAGAAGTAGTATACATAGACAGAAACCAGAGGTGTGAGTTGAATGTGATGGCATGATTATCGGGAAAAAAATAAATTAAATGATGAGAAGGGGAAAGGTAGAGGTAGAATGAGATCAATTATATGACATAAAAGAGGGCTGAAAGAAATTTTATAGTGGAGGGGAAAATGTGGGAACTAAGGAGGGGAACACATGAACCTTAATCTTATTGGAATGAACTCAAAGAAAGAATAATATACACATTCAGTTGGCTGTAGAAAGCTATCTTACCATACAGGAAAATAGGAAGGGGAAAGAAATAAGAAAAGGAGGGAGAGAAGCTGATAGAAGGGAGGGCAGTTTAGGCAGGTAAAAGTCAGAAGGAAAACAGTTTTGAGGAAGAACAGGATAAAAGGAGAGAGAGAGAGAGAGAGAGACAGAGAGAGAGAGAGACAGAGAGAGAGAGAGAGACAGAGAGAGAGAGAGAGAAAGAGTGAGAGAGAGAGAGACAGAGAGAGAAGGATAAATAGGGGGAAATGGGATGGAGGACATGCATACTTGGTAATTATTACTGAGAAAAATATTTACAGTGAGTTTCTCTTCCTTTATCAAACATAGAAAATTGATCAAATTTATAGAAATAAAAGCCATTCCTCAATTGATAAATGGTCAAAGGATATGAACAAGTAGTTTTCAGATAAAATAATCCAAGCTACCTGTAATCGTATAAAAATGCTCTAAATATGGAGTGGCTAGGTGGCTCAGTGAATAGAGTACCGGCCCTGGAGTCAGGAGGACCTGAGTTCAAATGTGGCCTCAAACACTTAACACTTACTAGCCATGTGACCTTGGGCTAGTCACTGAAACCCAATTGCCCTCTCCCAAAAAGCAAAAACAACAACAACAACAACAACAACAAAAACAAAAATATGCTCTAAATTGCTATTGATAAGAAAATGTAAATTAAAATAACTCTGAACTACTATCTATTATATGTCAGCTTCACTAATATGACAGAAAAGGGAAATGACAAATGTTGGAGGGGATGTGGGAAAATTAAAATACTAATGTATTGTTGGTACAACCATTGATACAACTATTCTGGAGAGCAGTTTGGAGCTATGCTCAAAGGGATATAAAATTATGTATACCCTTTGACCAAGCCATGCCACTACTAGGTCTATATTCCAAAGAGATAAAAAGTGAAACAAAAAGAATCTATGTGTACAAAAATATTTATAGTAGCTCTTTTAGTGGTGGCAAAGAATTGGGAATGAGGGAATGTCCACCACCTGGAGGATGGCTGAACAAGTTCTTTTATATAATTGTGATGGAATATGATGAGCAGGATGCTCTCAGAAAAAACAAGAAAGACTTACCTGAACTGATGTAAAGTGAAATGAGCAGAACTAGAAGAATCTTGTGCATGGTAACAGCAATATTGTATGATGATCTACTATGAATAACAGCTATTCTCAGCAATACAATGATCTAAGACAATTCTTTAGGACTGATGATGAAAGGTACTGTATGTCTCCAGTGAGAGAACTGGTAGAGCCTTAATACATGTTGAAAACACTTTTTCTTTACTTTCTTTATTTTTCTTCTTATTGTTATTTTTTTTTTTTTGGTTTGTGTTTTCTTTCATAGAATAACTTACATGGAAATGTGTTTTGCATGACTGTGTATGATCTATGTCAAATTGCTTATCTTCTCAATGGGGGGAAGGAGAAGAAGGGAGAGAATTTGGAACTCAAAATTTGAAAAAGAAGAATGTTAAAATTGTTTTTGAATGTAATTGGGAAAAAATAAAATATTAAATAAGAAAATGGAATGATCTATGTGAGGAATAGGAAGGAGGGCAATATAGCTGAATCATAAGGCAAATAGAAGAATTAAGCATAAAAAGACTAGAGCAGTAGATAAGGGCCAAATTCAAAAAAGTTTTAAATGAAAAGCAGAGGATTTTACATTTGATCTTGTTGAATAGCAGGATGACATGGTTAGACCTGCAATTTAGGAAAAATCACTTTGGCAACCGTGTGTAAGATAGACTGAGATAGGGAGAGATGAAGTAAAAAGACCAATCAGCAAATTTATTTATTTTTAGTTTTCAACATTCACTTCCATAAGTTTTAAATTTTCTCCCTTTCCCTCCTTTCCCCCTTCCCCAAGATGGTATGCAATCTGATACAGTCTCTACATATACATTCCTATTAAACATATTTTCACATTAGTCATGTTGTATAGAAGAATTAGAATGAATGGGAGGAACCATGAGAAAGAAAAACAAAACAAAACAAAAAAGAAAATAGTCTGCTTTGCTCTACATTAAGACCCCATAGTTCTCTCTCTGGATATGGTTGACATTTTCCATCATGTGTTCTTTGAAATTGTTTTAGATTCTTGCATTGTTGAGCAGGGCTAAGTCTATCAAAGTCAGTCACTGCACACTATGGCTGTTACTGTGTACAGTGGTCTTGTGGTTCTGCTAACTTCAGTCAGCATCAGTTCATATAAGTCTTTCCAGGTTTTTCTGAAGTCCACCTGTTCATCATTTCTTATAACACAATAGTATTCAAATACATTCATATACCACAACTTGTTCAGCCCTCAATTTCCAGTTCTTGACCACCAGAAAAAGAGCTGCTATAAATATTTTTGTACATGTAGGTCCTTTTCTCGTTTTTATGGTCTCTGGGATTCAGCCCTAGAAGTAGTATTGCTGGGTCAAAAATGTGCTGGGCACATTTTTTATAGCCCTTTGGACATAATTCCAAATTTCTCTCCAGAATGGTTAGATCAGTTCACAACTCAACCAACAATGACTTAGTATTCCAATTTTTCCACGTCTTCTCTAACATTTATCCTTTTCCTGTTTTGTCATGTTAGCCAACCTGATAGGTGTTATGTACCTAAGTTGTTTTGATTTGCATTTCTGCAATCAATGGTGATTTAGAGAATTGTTTCATAAGACTATAGATAGGGTTATTTTTTTTTCCTCTGAAAACTGCCTGTTCATATCCTTTGACCATTTATCAATTGGAGAATGACTTGTATTCTTATAAATTTGACTCAGTTCTCTATATATTATAGAAATGAGGCCTTTATCAGAGATACTGGTTGTAAAAATTCTTTCCCAGTTTTCTGCATCCCTCCTAATCTTGGTTGCATTGGCTTTGTTTGTGCAAAAACTTTTCAATTTAATGTAATCAAAATGACCCATTTTGCATTTCATAGGGTTCTCTATCTCTTGTTTGGTCATAAATTCCTGCATTCTCCTTAAATCTGACAGATAAACTATTCCTTGCTCCCCTAATTTGCTTATTCTATCAGCCTTTATATCTAAATAATGTATACATTTGGACTTTATTTTGGTGTCAGATATTGGTCAATGCCCAGTTTTTGCCATACTATTTTCTGGTTTTCCCGGCAGTTTTTGTCAAATAGTGAGTTCTTATCCTAGTAGCTTATCCCAGAAGTCTTTGGGTTCATCAAACAGGTTTTGTTTAATTACTATAGTCATTGACTACTGGGTCTTGTGTACCTAACCTATTCCACTGATCTACCCGTCTATTTCTTAGCCAAAAACAAATAATTTTGATGATTTCTGCTTTATAATACAATTTAAGATCTGGTATGATTAGGCAACCTTCCCTAGCACTTACTTTCATTTATTCTCTTGATAATCTGGACCTTTTTTTTCTTCTAGATGAATTTTGTTACTATTTTTTCTAGCTCTATAAAATAATTTTTTGTAGTTTGGCTACTATGACACAGAATAAATCAATTAATTTAGGTAGAATTGTTACTTTTATTATATTAGCTCAGTCTACCCATGAGCAACTGATGTTTTTCCAATTATTTAGATCTGACTTTATCTGTGTGAAAAGTGTTTTGCAATTGTATTCATATCTTTCCTGGGTTTGTTTTGGCAGATAGACTCCCAAATATTTTATAATGTTTTCAGTAGCTTTAAATGGAATTTCTCTTTCTGAAATGGACTCTCTCACTGTTGGGTTTTGTTAGTAATATATAAAAATGCCAATGATTTGTGTGGGTTTGTTTTATACCCTGCAACTTTGTTTAAGTTATTTATTTAAGTAGTTTTTAATTTGATTCTCTAGGATTCTCAAATATGTCATCATATCATCTGCAAAGAGTGACAACTTAATTTCTTCTTTGCCTATTCTAATTCCTTCAAATTCTTTGCTAAAGCTAACATTTCTAGTACCATATTGAATAACAGTGGTGATAGTGGACATCCTTGTTTCACTCCTGTTCTTATTGGAAATGCATCTAGCTTATCCTCATTACATATAATGCTTACTGATCAATCAGCAAACTATTGCAATAATCTAGATGTCAAGTGATAAAGGGTCAGTGAGAATGAGGTTGTGAGCCTGAGTAACTGAAAGGTGGTGATGCCGTTGAAAGAAGTTGGGAAGAAGAGAAAGTTTGGGGGGACAATGATGAATTTTGTTTTACTCACTTGAATTTGGGATATCTATTGAACATCCAGGTTGAAATCCCAAACTCGAGATTACAAATGCAAAAGAGAGTTGGTGATACATGGGCATGGGGACAATACATGCCGAGATGAAAAAAGCAGTGTCATGTTTGGAGAGCAATAAAGAGATCACTTTAGCTGGACTGTGGAATGAGTGAAAGTAATCTTAATCATGTCTGGAAAGGTAGGTTGGACTCAGAAGGTGAAGGGTTTTACATGTCAAAAGTATTCAAGTTAAGAGACCGTAGAAAGATGGTGGAGCTTCTTAAATAGCAGAATGATGTGGTCACACCTGGATTTTATTGTTGTTCAGTCATTTTTAGTCATGTCCAACTCTTTATGACCCCATTTAGGACTTTCTTGGTAGAGATACTGGAGTGGTTTACCATTTTCTTCTCCAGATCATTTGACAGATGAGGAAAAGAGAGTTAAGTGACTTGCCCATGGTCACAGGGCTACCAAGTGTCTGAGACTGGATTTGAACTCAGGAAGATGAATCTTCCTGACTTTAAGCCCAGTTCTCTATCTACCGTGCCACATAGCTGCCTACCAAACCTGGTTAGGTCCCTTGAAATAGAGATGACCTTTTCTTTTTTTTTTTTGCCAATTTATTCTGGAATAATGAAGAATCTTAGTCCTCAGAGCCTGAAACAAAACTTGTAAGCTTTCTCTGAGAAAGCCTCTCAGACTGCCCTGTGCCAATCAGTAGAGGTGACACATTTATTTCTTGAAAATACCATCCTGAGGATGGATGTGGAGGCAGGTGCCAGCAGCTCTCTTCTTGCTGCCAGCCTTGAAGGGCATCATCTCTGTTTCAAATCTATTATTCTTCAGAGGAATTTCCCATCCTCTACTTCCCATATGCTATTCAGTTTTTTTACTTCTCCCCATGCTAGGCACTCAGGAGGACAAGCTGTACCAAGCTTCCTGCTGTCTTCTTCCCCTGAGCAGTTCATTTATCCAACTACTGTTATTCTAACTGTGCCTCAAACCCAATTAATAATAATAATAACTATCATTTATAGCACTTACAATGTGCTAAGAGTTTAACAATTATTATCTCATTTGGTCCTTACAACAACCCTGGGAGGTAGGAGCTATTATTATACCCGTTGTATGATCAACGTTTCTTAAATTGTGGCTCATGACCCATATGGGGTCACGAAGAATTTCAAACCCGTAATGAATCCAAGGTGTTTTGGCAGCCCTTGCCTGTGTTACATCATGCAGTTTCACTATAGCCTTGGTTCTGAACCCAAAATGCCCTCAGGCCACAGAATGCCAATGAATATGACAAGGGGTCACAAGTGGAAAAGGTTTAAGAAGACCTGGTGTAGATGGGGAAACTGAGGCAAACAGAGATTAAGTAACTTGTCCAGGGTCACACAGCTAGTGTCAGACTGTATTTCGACTCAGGATTTTCTGACTCTAAGCCCCATGATGTCTCCACTACACCACTTAGCTGGTTCTCTACTATATCTGGCTTCAAATCTTACCTCTGACAACTTACCAGTTCTATGACCCTGGACAAATCATTAAGCATTTCTTTCTTTCTTTCTTTCTTTCTTTCTTTCTTTCTTTCTTTCTTTCTTTCTTTCTTTCTTTCTTTCTGCTTTTTGGAGGGCAATTGGGGTTAAAGTGACTTGTCCAAGGTCACATGGCTAGTTTCGTGTTAAGTGTCTGAGGCCAGATTTGAACTCAGGTCCTCCTGACTCCAGAACTGGTGCTTTATTCACTGCACCACCTAGCTGCCCCTCATTTAGCTTTTCTGAGCCTCAATGCCCTCATCTGTAAAATGAGGGTAATAATATCTGTAGTACTTATCTCATAAAGTTTTTCAGGGGATCAAATGTGGTAACATAAACTTGTCCTTTTAGGTCCCAGAGAGCAGAAGTAGAGGTAGATGTTACAAAGGGGGAAATTCCAACTCATTATTCCTAAAAATAGGAATAATCCAAAAAAGTAAAATGCACTGCTTCAAGAAATAGTGAGTTGCCCATCACTGGACTTCTTCAAATAGAGGCCTAAGAAACATTTGTTAGGAATGACTGACAATGCTGCTAAGGGGATTGCAGTTGAGATAAAAGTTGGGCTAGAGGCCCACAAATGTCCCTTCCTACTATAACAGTAAATGGTTTGATGATTCTAAAAGTATAGTCCAGAGAATTTCTTTAAAAGACAGGAAGTAAAGATTGACAGAGAAGTAAAGAGTTATGGGGAATGGGTGACTCAAGCTATAAAAAGTCAATCATGTTAAAAGAGTAAAGACAGGCTTAGATGCTTGGGTAGTCAGTCAATAAGACTTTATTAAACACATATTATGTCATAGGGACAGCTACGTGGTACAGTGGATAGAATTCCTAGCTTGGAGTCAGGAAGACTCATTTTCATGAGTTCAAATCTGGAATCAGACACTTATTAGCTATGTGATCCTGTGCAAGTCACTTAATTTTGTTTGCTTCGGTTTCCTCATCTGTAAAATGAGCTGGAGAAGAAAATGAAAAGCAACTCTGGTACCTCTGACAAGAAAACCCTAAGTGGGGGCAGCTAGGTGGTGCAGTGAATAGAGCACTGGCTCTGGAGTCAGGAGGACATGAGTTCAAATGTGACCTCAGATACTGAACACTTACTAGCCGTGTGACCTTGGGCAAGTCACTTAACTCCAATTGCCCTGCCTTCCTCCCTCCAAAAAGAAAAAAACCAGAAAGCCCAATATGGGGTCATAAGGAGGTGGACATGACTAAAAATGACTGAACAACAGGTGCTAGGTAATGTGCTGAAGCACTGGTATTGATGTTTTGTGATTTTACAGGCAGTCTTAGACTCTACCCTCTTCCTTGTCTTCTGGCTAAAGCAAGATGAGGCATTACCTTGAACAGACTAAATGATTGCTGGTACTTAGAAGGTTTTGTTTTGTTTTGCTTTTCCAAATAGTTTTACTTCTAAGGGAAAAGGAGAAATATTAACAAAGAAAGAGAAGTACATCGAAACACTCTCTTACATCCAACATGCTTGGGTGGCTGAGCTGGCTCTGTATCATTGAACAAGTTGTTCTGATCATCCAAAGGTTTGAATTCATGTGACTTAGGCACTCTGGCAAAGGTCCTGAGATCACCAGAAAAATCAAAAGGGAGATGTCTATTAATTGCCATCAAGGGAAAGGATGATCCACAAAACTAAAATATTGGGTTCCTTTCTCCTTTAACCAAACTACCTCCTGGGACACAGGAGTTTAAAGCTAAAGGAGGTTTTAGAGATCATCTAATCCAAAGCTTTCATTTTATAACTGGGGAAACTGAGGCCCAATGAGATGAAATAACTGGCCATATGTCACACAAGGAAGAAGCAGTCACTAGGAATTCTAGCTTAGAACATTTGATTCTAATCTTAGTGGCTCTCCTTTTTACTCTGCTGCCCTCCATGAAGTGTGCTCCTACTCATTCCCACAGCCCCTTTCTCCCTGCTTTTGGCGCTAATCTGTGATAGGCAGTCACCCACGTGAAAAGATTTGACCATTGCTAGGAAGCCCCTTAGAGGCTGCTATTAGGTTCAGGGGAGAGAGTGCTGGCCATGGAGTCAGGAAAACCTGAGCTTACATCCTACTTCTAACATTTACTAGCTGTATATCTGGGGCAAGCTTAGTAACCTCTCAGGGCTTCGGTAAATGAGGAAGGTTGTAAAATGTAGAAGGTTGGACTTATGACCCGTAAGACCTTCCCAGCTCTAAATCAACAATTCTATCCTCCTCCTCTGCTGAGTAATGATTTCTTCACCATCTGCCATAGTGCCTGAAATTTCATGACAGCTTCTCTTCTTTATCTTAAGCCTCATCCCACTCCAGAGTTCTTTCAAACCTGGTATTCCTTCAAAAATGCTAGCGTTCTCCATTAATGACCAGAGGGACAGCATAGATGAGAGAGAACACTGTTAGCATGGGGATTGGAGGGGAGGAGGGGAAGAGGAAATGGGGGCAGGGAAGGGGGAGAGTAGTTGTTGAAAGCAGAGCAAAGGTATGTGTGGGTGTACAGAATTTGATTGTGCAGAATGTAAGGAAATGAATGAAAATCCATTGAAAAGGAATGGAACATAATGAGATGAAACAGGATAAAATGGATCATAGATATGGAACTAGGATATTAGAGGCCATAGAGTTTAATCTCTTCATTTGAAGTTGAGGAAACAGAGGCCTCTGGAAATGAAGTGACTTGCTATTAGAAAAGGAAAGGGGAAAGGGAAGGGAAAAAGGGAGGGGAAATGAAAGGAAAAGAGAAGGGAACAGAAAAGGAAAGGGAGGGGAAAAGAGAAGAAAAATGAAAGAAAGGGAAGGGAAAGAAAGGGAAGGGGAGAAACTTTAAAGAATGGAATTATGTAAAATGAAAAAAGAAAGCATACCCCACATATGATACTCCAACACTAGATCTGAAGCCAGAGGACCTTTCCAATTCTAATTCTGGACCTTATTACTTATGTGATTCAGGGCAATTCATTTAAGACCTCTGGACCTGTTATTATTGCTGCTTTTTGTTTGTTAATATATCAAATGAAGGAATGAAATTCAATTATTTCTAAGATTCTTTCCATCTTTAAGTGGATTGTGATATTTCACCCATCCCCCCAAATCTCAGAATTCTAAATCTGGAATTAACCTATGAAATCATCCTCTCCAGGCTTTGCCTAACTAACCCCACCCTCTAAAACACTCTTGACAACTAGTCATTCAGTCTCCTCTTGAATTGGCAACTTAGTTCATTGATGGGGAATTTACTGCTGCCAAAGGTAATTCTGAGAAAACACTCTAAATATCCCATGTCCAGTTACTAGAGTCCTGGATTAGGTAGGGAAAACCCAAATACTGTTTGTTCAGTGTTGATCTCTTCTTCTCAACCCCAAATCTGGAGCTATAGCAAGTACCTCATTGACTGACTGTATTGCTCACCTGACATGAATGAAAAAACAAATCCAAAACCAAAAATAAATAAACTTTTCTTCTAGGAGCTTTGAGAGTCATACCCACCCTACCCCAAGTGCCTATGAGACAGACCTTGAGAGGCATCTGAATGCCACAAAGATCTTCCTTTCTCCATTCCCCTTGACCCCAGCTAGCCCCTTGCTTTATCACCTTCTGTCTATTCTTCCAGTCACCCTGTTGTCACTCATTCTAGTTAGTTCCCTGGGGCCATGTGTGGCTGCAGAGAGGGCTCCTAATTGGCACACCTCTGTAGACCCAAATGTGCCAATTAAGTAATCAACCTGACTTTACCAGGGCCCTCTGGAATAGGTGAAGAAGAGAGATTTTCTTGATCTTATTAATTGATTTTTAAATGTCTCTTTGCTGCTAGGGAACAAACAGTGCTATTTAGAAAGAGCCAACAGGCTGAAGGGGAAGGTGGGGAATGATCCACACCTGTCTCTTTGGGGAAAAAAAGAGAAGGGAGGCTCCAGGGAAGGAGGTATGTTTCTATTACCTCTTCAGTCTTTATTTCTTTCTTTGATGAATTTTCCAACCTAACCAGGTTCAATTTCTCCTAATAAGTCTCCCTTTTTCCCACCTTCAAAGTCTTTAAGAACAAAGGACCATCCATCACCACCACCAGCAACAACTACAACAGCCCTTTCTAAACATTTTCCTTTCCACCTAAAAGCTCGGCCTTGTCTCCCCCCTCTACTTCTCTCCGGCTATAGGAATTCTTTTCATTCTTCAGGCCTTAATTCCTATGGCATCTGCTAATTTTGCCTTTAGATTATTAATCAATTGTCATAATATTATTGTAGGGTGTGAGTATTTCATGTGTATATTATGAATATATTCAAATGGATTTGTCTAAAGGTGGGTCTAGAAGGGAGGCATAAATAGATTATCTTTCTAATCTCATCCACTCTTCTTGAAGGGACATTTCCATTTCTGCCTGGAAGGAGGATGGAAGAGGGAACATGAAGCTGGCCACTCTGCTTTCCTCAGAGAGAGAGGGTACCGTGCTAGAATTATATCCATATCTCCCTTCTCCTAAATATCACTCACCTAGGGAAAATTATTTTTCTAAGTTTCAAACTGCTTTTCTGGTAACTATCTCTAAAAAGAGAAGAAGTTGTTCAAGCTTATATCTGAAGATGGTTCTTTCCCATAGAATGCTTAGTTGCACAGAAGACTATTACAAATAGTCTAGAACAAGCAAACATTTATCCAAGAAGATGACAAACAGAAATCAGAGAAATTATACCAGACAATGCACAGAATGAATGAACTCTTCCACTGGGATCAAGATATCTCAACTCACAAGAGGAAGAGAGAGACAGAGACACAGAGAGAAACACACACACACAGGGAAAGAGAGAGGGAGGGATAGAGGGAAGGAGAAAGAGAGAGAGAGACAGAGAGACAGAGACAGAGACAGAGACAAAGACAGAGAGACAAAGAGAAAGACAGAGAGAGAGATGGAGAGGGAGAGGGAGACAGATAGAGAAAGAGAGAGAGACAAACACAGAGAGAAAGAGATAGAGAAACAGAGTCTCTGCTCTCTCTCAAGGAGAAATTCACTGAAGTCCTCAAATATCTAGGGAGGCAAACTGGAAATCAAGCTCATGTTGAGTGAGGCACTGGTTCCTCTATGTCAGTGTTGTCAAATTCAAATAGTAAAGGATCCTTTAAGTCTCATATTGCTTTGAAAACCACAGATTAACATTATCTATGTCGTATTATGTTTTTTATTTATTTTGTTAAACATCTTCCCCAATTCCATTTGATCTGGTTTGATTTGGTGGGTTGGCCACATGGAGCCCATGGGCCAAGAGTTTGACACCCCTACTCTACATGCTCACTGCTTCCCAAAATCTCTCTATGTCTCTCTCTCTGGCTCTGCTTCCCCTGCTCCCACCCCAAGTTTTTCCTCAAAAAGACCCTGGTACACCATATGTGTATTCTCTTGAAGCAGGAAGCCAGACAAATATCTACCTTCTCTCAAGCTCTCATGCCAACTCTGCCCCTCACTCAGGCAGATAGCATCAAGTGAGCATCTTCTCCACCAAGGAGGAAAGGCTTTGTAAGTGACACAGACTTTAACCCAGGGTTATATCATCATCATCATCATCATCATCATCATCATCATCATCACTACAATCATATTTCAATATGTTTTGGATCTGTGATTTCATGGATGGGGGTTTGGTCACCTTCTGAGGCCTATCATCATTGTACCTGTTTTTCATGATCTGTCTCTCACTCTAACCCTCATAGGGGTTCAGGCCAGACTTCCAGGGAGGGGGGGGCTCACCTTGTGACATTAATGTACCTAAGACTGAACTCTCTTCTTCCTTACCACAACTTTCCTCCTCAAAATGAACTATTCCAAGGTATAAGAATTCCTACTTAGATCTCTGTCCATTCGTACCTTAGTAGACATGTCCTAAATAGACATATCAACAACAAAAACAAAATTATCTCCTTGTGTCCAAACTTCCGTTGATGAACCTCTCTGTACTTAGCTAGGCAGGTTCTCAGAAAACTTGAGAAGAGCCTATTTCTGGGCATGCAGTCAACGCATGCTGCCATGAGGTATAATTAGACATTGTCTGTACCATGCATTTGGCACTTGGCCGACATAATATTATATTGTTGGTTACAGAATCACAGAATTTCAGAGTTGGAAAGGAATTTGGAGATTATCCAGCCCAACCTGTATCTAAGTACATGAATATATGAATCAAAAAGCAGTTATTAAGTGTTTATTATGTTCCAGTCAGTGCATGAAGTTCCAGGGATACAAAGGAAAAAATGTTACTTGCCTTCAAAAAAATGTGTTATGATGGGGACAACGACATGCACATAACTATGTATGTACCAGATAAATACAATATACATGGAAAATAATTTCAGAGGGAAGGCACTAGCAGAGGGAGGAATAAATGGAGGTGGGGTGGAGTGAGCATGAGAAAGCCTCCTGAAGAATTTGGCATTTGAGCTGAACCTTGAAGGAAGCCAGGGAGACAGAAGGGAGGAGGAAGAACATCCTAGGAATGGAGGACAGCCAGTAAAAGGAACACAGTGAAGAGATGAAGTGTCCTGTGTGAGGGACAGGAAAAGGTCAGTGTAACTGGCTAGTAAAGTATATAAATGGGAGTAAAGTGTAAGAAGAATGGGAAGGTAGGAAGGGCCCAGACTATGAAGGGCTTCAAAACCCAGAGCATTTTATATGCAATCCTGGAGATAATAGAGACCACTGAAATTTTTGAGAGAGAGAAAGAGAGAGAGAGAGAGAGAGAGAGAGAGAGAGAGAGAGAGAGAGAGAGAGAGAGAGTGTATGTGTTTTGTGCAGTGAGTCAGATCTGCACCTTAGAAAAGGCACAGTGGATAGAGCACCAAGCCTGGTGTCAGGAAGACCAGGGTTCAAATCTGGTCTCAGATACTTACTAGCTATGTGACTTTGGGCAAGTCAATTAACCCTATTTTCCTCAGTTTCTTCATCTGTAAAATGAATTGGAGAAGAAAATGGCAAACCAGTCCAGTATCTTTGCCAAGAAAAGCTCAACTGGAGTAACAAAGAGTCAGACATGACTGAAATGAATGAACAACAACAATACCTTAGAAAAATCACATTGGTAGTTGAGTGGAAGATGGACTTCAGAGGGGATAGAACTGGGGGAGGGAGACCAAATTGAAGGCCAAGCAGAAGAACTTGTATCAGGATGAAAGTTGCATGAATGTTGAGAAGGGAATACATACAAGAGATGTTATGAAGATAGAAACAAAAAGATGATAGCAGATTGCTTATGTGGGGTGAGAGTGACAAGGCAATGAACTCAGGTGAGAACATAGATTTGATGCTTTTTGCAGTCTCAGGAAGGCTGCAAAGAAAGGAAAGTTTATGGGGAAAGAAAATAATGAGTTGTTTTTTGAACACGTTGAGATGCCCATGGAACATCCATTTTGAGATGTTGTTAATATTAGACTGGGACTTAGGAGAGACATTTGGGCCAGAAATATAGATAACAGAGTTATGTAAATAGACATTTTCTATATGGAACCCATTTAAGAAGCTTAGATAATCAAATGAGATGGTATAGCACAGAGGGCCAAGAACAGAGTATTGGGGAACACCTCTAATTAGTGGAAGAGTATATGACGTGTTCAAGGATATCTAGCACCTCTAATGTGAAAGTTTGTCAAACTTTTCAGGTCTATATATCCACCTTTGGTGTCTGTCACTCAACTCTTACCTGTGACTTCAAGAAGCTATAACATGCACAGTGGCCACACTCTGGTAAATGGTCTTGGTAAATTGATTAAACCAGGTTGAGGATAAGCAAAGGGCCTCAAACATATTGGTGAGTTATGGTTATTTCTACCCTAAGCATGTGAAGACTTCCTCTAGTGGAATAGGCAGATGAGAACAACTTGTTCCAATGGTCATGAAGGCAGCTGAAGCAGGCAGTATGGAGAGCTTAGAGTTTCGCCAGACATCAAAGATGCTGAGGTCATCCAGTATATCCTAGGCCATCACCAGTCATCCTGACTTTTGCTTTGCCACTGGCCTTTGATGACAGGAAAAGAGTGAGGCTGACATCTCTGTGCAATACTGCTTCACCTAAATCTGGTTCACAGATGATTCAAGACATCACTCCGTGATATCATTGGTCCTCTTCAAAAATGAAGAAGAAACAATAGTTGTAGGTGTGACTTGGGTGAAGATCCTACAAAAGAGAGCAAGAAGAACTAGGTAGACAGGTAAGAGGGAAACCAAGAGGAAGCAGCATCATGAAAACCTTGAATAGATCTTCTGAACTTTGTATTTCCCTCACTACCTAGTACAATACACATTAGGCGCTTAGTAGATGTTTTTTATTGCATTGCATTGAATCAAAAAATGTTAATTTTTTTTCTTGCAACTATCCTGTTAGTTTGGTAGACCAGTTATTATTATCTCTTTTAGGGAAGAGAAAACAGGCTCGGGAAAATTCAAGTAACTTACTCAAAAATGACCTAGTTGGTTTCCTGGACTCCAAAAGTCCTGGCACTTTTACCTTGTCCTCTACACACAAAGCTACCTCTAATCACAGAATATACAGATAACTCACCCCACTGTCCTAACATTATATATTCATTATCTGTAAAATTCCCCAGAGCTCCTAGCCCAAATGGCCTTTTCCAAATACCTTGATGTACCTACCATGAAGATTTAGTTGAAGGATGAGCATAAAAGCCAATTCTCATTTTATTCCATGACTCTTTTGCATTCCCCAGTTCTTCTCCTACACAAAGTTGCCCTTTACTGTGATTTTTTTGTATCTTATAACTAATAAGTGTCAAAACCAGGACTCAAACTCATCTCTTCTTACTTCATATCTAGTGTTCTTTCCATCACACCCTGCTTCCTCAATGGATGGAATGGAGAGCATCCTAGGGATGCCAAACTCCTAATCTCACCCCATCCTGAAACAAACATTCACCTGAAGGCAATGTGACTGTAGGCTTGGAGAGTGTCTGCCTATCATTTCCCATGGCCAGGAAATCTTCCTGCTTTAAAAACAAAACAAAGCAAAACAAGATAATACAAGTAGAAGAGAACCAGTTAAAACTGCATGAGCATAGATATAACTAGCATTGGGACAATTAGGGCTTTTCCTCAGGGTACCAAATTTAGGCAGTACTGACAGCACTTCAGGAACACACACACGTACACACACACAACACACACACAATGCAAAACTTAACACCTCATTATCAAGAATAGTTAAAATTAGGAGCTGGTGGATGGTGGATGGGAGTGAGTTACTCCCTTGCCCTATCTTGTTTTCTTCCCATGACCTCCCTTGAGTTCTGAAGTCTTTTTTCTCTGATAGAACAGTGTCTACTTCCCTCACCTCAGCTAAGAACATCTTTAATGTTGCTTTCCACAGGTGTAAAAATTCCTCCTGAAGGCTCTGTACACAAGTCCTGGTATAATGATAAGCCCTGAATTAAATCCTCTGCCTTTCTCCCTTCCCCAGTGTAAAGTCTGTGCTGCCATTCTAAACACCCTGGCTGCATACTTAATAGGCTACCCTATAAGGTAACAGTTAGTTGCTCCATAAATCCAAGTGGCCTTGGGACAGGAAAGCTCTGTTTGGAAGCAAAATTGAAGCTTACTCATGTCATCTCACTCTATCAATAGCAAGTGCATTAACATTATCTAGGGTTTGTCACTGCCCGATTAATTTACCTAGTGGCTGTCCCAATAGAGATGGAGGAATTGTTCAAAGCAATGAGGCATATCTATTCCTATTCCTGGGGACAGTGCTACTTCCAAATAATCAATATTAATGTGGTGCAGAAAATGTGGTAAAGAGAAAAACAGAATTTGTTTTTAAAAAGATTGGCCACCTAACTGATTTTTCAGTTGTAGTTGAATACTGGGATGGCTCCATAGGAGCTTGAATGGGACCTGAATGATTAAGATGAAAGAGACAGTCCAAGGTAATGTCTGTGTCTCTAAAATTGTATTTGGGAGGACTCTAAAGTCAGGCGTCAACCTGTGAGACTCTCAATGCAAACCAGCAGAGAATGCAAAAAACAAGAAGTAGCCTCAAGAGCAAGAAGTGTGTTACAGTGGTCAATGAGCCCAGGCTAGGGGGGGATGAGTTACAAAGGTTAATATACTCTCCTGCTGTGCTGTTCATCCAGAAGAGCCTACTGAGACTTTTCAAACCTATGGACTACTCATATAGCAATGATGGGTACTTGCCAAAAAAAAAAATCTGGAAAGGGCCAGTGTAGAAATAAATTCTCTGAGGAAACCTCAAGGAAAATCAAGCTTGACTTGTATCTTAATAGGGCATGCACTCAAATATCCTGACTTGTGGTCATCTAACCCCAAGCCAAATCTACTAGTGTTTTAAAGCACCTACCATATGCCAGATATTATTTTGAGCACTAGGGATGAACAGTAACAGTCCCTGCTCTCAGGGAAATCACAGTTTAGTGGGGAGACAACAAACAAAATACAGAAAGGATAAATTGGAGTTAAGCTC
>CM053587.1:277649912-277669375 GCA_028646515.1 Pseudochirops corinnae
AGTAGTAGTAGTAGTAGTAGTAGTAGTAGTAGTAGTTGTAGTGGTTGTAGTAGTGGTACTGGTAGTAAGAGGAGGAAAAGGAAGAGAAGGAGAAGAACGAGGAAGAGGAGGGGGAGAATGAGGACTTTTATATAAGGCATCCCATCTTGTTGCAATTTTAATCTATTAAAGCTTAAAACTTCACTAAGACTTTTGGAATACTGTGTAACATTTTGTTTATGTTACATTATTTGATCTGCTCAACAATCATGTGATGTTATTACTTTGTGCTTTATTAAACCTATTTTATTTTATTTTTTAAATATAAGAATGTCCACAAATTTAACTTTTATTAAAAATTGAAATATGAAAATTATTCTTCAAAAATACTTTCGCAAAAAGGTTACATTCCTTTTCACCAACCCTAGCCCAAGTAGAATGAGTATGCACAGAGGAGAGTTGTCAAGATACATCACACAAGGGGATATCCAAATGAAGTAGCAACTTGGATCTTGAAATCATGCTATTCTGCCTTCAGTCACTTGGGCAGAAATATCTACTTGACTAGTCATGTGACCCCCCCCTGGGTAAATTACTTAGCCTGTCTATGCCAGAGCTTCATCACCTATGAAATGGGGATGACAACCTCTTTGCCCTTCCCTTAAGGTTATTGTGAGGAAATTATTTTGTAAATCAAGTGCTATTAAAAATGGGCCACAGAAATTGAGAGGTTATCTAATCCAACCCCTCTACAGAGGAGGGAGCTATTATTTTTAGGAGTGTGGTACTAAAGGCACCAGTGTTTCTTTTTCATCTCTATTCAAAATGAGGTTACTAATATGGGCATGCAATTTTTGATCAAGAAGTGAGGTTGTCACCTCCTAAAACTAACAAACTTTTGGAGTCAGCAAAGGTTACACAATGTGGCTATATCTTCTCAAAATTAAAGGCAATTAAGAAATAAGAAGGAAATTGGTTAGACTATTCAGCTACCTGTAGAAACTCCCAAGATTCTTGAAGTACATGGGACAATCCCCTGAGAAAGAAAGATAATAGGATTTAGATCATCTAAATCTCTCATTTAAAAATGAGGAAACTACGACCCAGAGAAGCAAAGTTCTAGGTAGTAGTAGAACAAAGTTGTGAAAAGAGGCTTCTAATCTCAAATCCAGTCTTCTTTCACTGCTCTGACTCTATATTAATCCTATTTTAAAGAAGAGGAGTTTAGTCCAAGAGTGACTTGTCCATGGTCACATTGCTAGTAAATGTCAAAGGCAAGATTCAGATACAGGCCAAGTTCATGGTTCTTTGCACTATCCCAGCTAAGACACCAAAAAAAAAAAAAAAAAAAAAAAAAGAAAAGATACCACCAAGTTCACAGTTTTGCCTCTGACCAGAATCTGAGGCCTGGATTCTCTTCCTGGATATCACCTTGGACAACTCAAGCACTCACTTCTCCATAGTTCAGTTTCCTTGTAACTAGAAAGATAAATAGTGGTCAATGCTCACCCTTCCTCCTTCAAAGCTTATTTTCCTTATTGATGGAGATTGATTACTCAATAACCCATGCTTCTGTGAGTGATAGAGAGCTTGAGAGTAGAGAGATCCTGGTTTTCTGGGTTTCAGTTTCTAGAGAGAAGATATACAGTTCGAGATTTTCCTTAAATTCCTGAAGGTAGAGAAAGACATCTGGAGAAATGAACATGTAAAGGAGGTGGCACCTGGATCATGTCCCTATCCCCAACTTGTTATACCAGAGATTCTGGAGAATTTCCCCTTGAATGAGATCTTGGTTGACTTGAGATATCTCACTCCCAGTGGGAAAGATCATTTATTCTATATTGTCTGAGATATTCTCATCTATATAACTTCTCTGATTTATGTTTGCTATAAGCTTGAATAAATGAACTTATTTGGTATTCACTCTGTGTGTGTACATAGTGGAACTCACATCTGGTGGAAGAGGTATTCTCTTCCATTAAGAGATAATGTTCAGGAGCCCAGCTTGAACCTAACTACCACTTCCTCTATACTACTAATACTTAGGAAAGTGGATAGATATAATTCTAGTCTTGTAACCTTTAACTGAAGAGAGAGGAATGATCCATCTCCTGTTTCCCTTCCTGTCAAAAATCAGAGGATCCCTTGGAGAAAGGTGGGTGGAGAAGACTCAATTCATGTCCCATTGTGAGCCATGTCTAGAAAAGCCCATGTGGACATATATGACCTACATAGGCAACATAAAACACAAACATACACACAGGAATCTCTCCCGTGTTCCCTTAAAGGATTAGTAAGAATTAAGTAAATTTATAGGCAATCTGTTGTAAATGAAAGAGCACTGTGTTATGAGTCACAAAACCTGCATTCAGCTTCTGAAATTGATACATAAGCCATGAGATCCTGAATAAATTACTTCATCTCTCTGAAGATCAAGTTACAGATCTGTAAAACGGAGTTTTAAGTATCAGTGTGTCACACCTCAAAAGGTGATTGTGAACCAACCAGTTGATCAATTCTATGTAAACAAGGGAAGTGCTTATTATTTTTTATCCTATTGATATTGTCATTGTTTTTGATCTAGACATGATTTCATCAATACAGGAAACTGTCAATATGGAAATTCCTCCAACAATGAATAGCAGCAACTTGCCCATTATTTATTGCTGTAGAAAATTTCCTGGCACACTAAAAAATTAAGTGATTGCTCATAGTCACACAACTAGCAGTTATTATTATCATCAATGTGATTATTAATTTAATTATTTTTTCAATCAACAAAACTGACATTAATAACTTCAGAGAACTTTAATTCTGTCAAGCTGGGTATTTCTTTCATTAACAAAGGTTGCAAAAACCCTGCAATATTTGAAGAGAGTCTCTGAGACTATTTTGAGGCTGAAACTAAAGCAAATCATCACCTGGTAACAAAATTGGTAATGAGATTCTTTGAATTTAACTGGGCTGGGCTCCAAGGACAGATGCACATTCCATCAATTTCTCCATCTTCAAAATTTTCTTAACTTGGCACTGTCTTTAAGATCCTGAGGGTCACCTCCACATCACAATGAGTATTCTCAGGAGGATTTTTATCCAGTAATAACAACAATACTATTACTACTACTCCAGTTTCTACTACGATCTCTACTACTACTACTATGATTACTTCTACTCCTACTCCTACTCCTACCTATAATAGTAAGTGTTTCTAATTTTCCAATTATGTTTTCCCTTGCTATCTTTTTGTCACTTTATTATCTATGGCAAAGCTTATTCTAGATTCCATGAGCTTGAAAAAATTGATAGTGAATATTTGGTTTCTTTTGTAATCCTCTGTATTTTTGCCTTTGAAAACTTTATTCCGAGAAATGTTCTGTAGGCTGTGCCAGACTGTCAAAGGGATCCATGACATACAAAAAGGTTAGGAACCCCTGCTCCATGGCTACTACATTCTTAGCTTTGCAGTCTATGAATCTTTCTACATTACCACTGCTGTCATTCTCCCTTCCATTGTTACAAATGTAATGGACTAATCTGATGGGTCAGAAAATGCTCACTGACAATTCTGGCAGATACCCAAGGATGTCATAGGATTGTAGATATCAAGGTCAAAGTGAGGTTTTAGATGCTGTGTTTAAATATAGGGTCAGTAGCATTGACCTTTCTCTTCTTCCTGGCTCCCCTGCAACTGAGTTGAGAAACTATTCTCTAGACTAGGATTTTGGAGAAGAAAAGTCCCAATAAGTGGGTATATGAGTGTGTGGTTAGTGTGGAGGGAATAAAATATATGAACTATCTCCCTTGATTTGAATTACAAGCCTGTTGGGGGGGAGGGGACTTTAATATTAGAAAAACAGAGAACATGAGATAAAATAGAAAGAGAAATAGATTTGAAAGGCAAGGGACTTGTATGTGAACTTTAACTTCTCTTTTCTGAACCTCAATATCTTCTTCTCTAAAAATAAGAGATTCATTGAGATCACTGCTAAAGTCCCTTCCATCTCTGTATCTATTTTCCTATGCGTGAGGTTTCTTATAATGTATTTGTTGTAGATAGTCTTATAATTCTTTCCTTCCCAATTCTCTGTTATGATCAGCATGCTTATAGTTGGGGACTTAGCAGCAACACCCTGACTGGGCAAGGATTTCCCCAGTTTGAGGTTTGTGTATTCAAGCCCAAGCCAGAATTACTATGTATTTCTCTATATTTTTTTCTTTCTATATTGTCCTCCTCCACCCCAACCTAAAGTAACCTGAGTCATCTGGAAAATGAGACAACAGGGGTACCATCCCATAATTGTTGGAGAAGCTGACCTATATTTCTCATGTCAATGAACTGCCTGTCACATCTCCTTTTTTGTTGTTAACAGTCTCCCCTCAAATGCTCAACATGCCTTCTGGTCCTATCAGAACAGGAAGACAGATGAGTTTGGTTTGCTTTTAATTTTAGGGGTAAAATGCCAATGGTGCAAAGTGACACCAAAATTAAAATGGTGCCTCTGACCTGAAAACTCCCGCAGGGATCTTGACTCAGGCAGTGAGGCTGAGTTAAATAAGATTAAGGAAAGGGAAGAAAATGAATAGGAGGAAAAGGGATGGAAGAAAAGAAGGGGAGAAAGGAAGAGGAAGGAAAATGAAGGGAAGGGAAGAGAAGGGAAGGGGTGGAAAAGGAAGGGAAGAGAGAGGAAGGAAAGAAGAAAAGGGAGGGGGTAGAAAGGGAAGGGAGGGGAGAAAGGAAAGGAAGAGAAGGAAAAGGAAAAGAAGGGAAAGGATTGAAAAGAAAGGGAAGAGAGAAGAAAGAAGGGAAGGGAGGGGATAAGAAGGCTAGAGAGAGAAAGGGAAGGGAAAGGAGGGGAAGAAAAGGGAAGGGAGAGGAAGGAAGGGTAGGGAGGATAAGGAAGGGAAGAGAAGAGAAGGGAATAAAAAGGAAAGGAATGAAAGGGAGAGTAAGGAAGGGAAAGGAGGTGAAAAAAACAGAAGGGCAATATCCCTATGAACCAGGTGGTGAAAATATTATACCCCTGTTACAGATTAAGAAATTGAGGCTCATAGGTCACAGAACTAGCTGATTGTGGAGGTAGAAATGCAGTTGAATTTGTGGCTCCTCATGACTCATCATTCAGCACTCTTCATTATACTATTAGATTTCAATTTGGTTCTTTTATTAGAGTGGTGGTAGAAGTTGTGTTGTTTTCTCTGAAATCCTCCAAAGGGCCTAGGGTAGAATTATACAAATAAGATATTAATTAATTTAGTATCATTCATTCAATAAACTTTTAGTAAGGCCCCATGCTAAGTGCAAAGTAGTTCCTAGAAATCATAGCCTTATGTGTGATAGGAACCTGAACTGTCAACATGAAATTTCCTTGACTTTGGGTTTAAACTATTCATGACAATGCTCTGAACCCTCATTCCCTCTCTGCAATTCCACTCCTTAAAGAAACCTAGCAGTATGTGACATGATGCCATAGCGAAAATAAGAACAATTTAAAAAACAAAAAAAGTCATCTTTGTGATATAAAAAAAATACCTAACAGCAAACACCTGCCCCAACTTTGGCACTAAAATAACAACAACAACAATAAACCTATTTCCAGTCTCTTCACTCCTCTACTTCCAAGGGATGGAAGATTGTGGGATCCTTTTTTTTTGGAGGGGAGAAGGCAAGGCAATTGGGGTTAAGTGACTTGCCCAAGGTAACCCAGTTAGTGTGTCAAGGGTCTGAGCCTGGATTCGAATTCAGGTCCTCCTGACTCTAGAGCTGGTGCTCTCTATTCATTGCTCCACCTAGCTGCTACCAGATTGTGGGATCCTTAAGAGAAATCTTGCTTTGGGCCTAGCCCTGGTCAATAGGCAAATGAAGAAAAAATAAGATAAGAGTATTTTATTAGCATACCAAGGCAGTAAGCACTTGGACGCCACTAGCATGGATTTCAAACATTGTTACTGCTTTTAGACATTAGTAAACAACTTCCCTATAAGTAGAAAAGTAGAATGAATGTTGTGGTGTCATGAAGAGATGGAATTTGTGCCACTTCACCTCCTCTCGCCATGTCTAAGTAAATACATGAAAGGGTATTTCTCCATCTCCAACAGGCTGGCTGCACACATACCCAAAGTCTATGCAAGCTTTAAACATGAGGTCATACAGACTGACTGTATAAGTTTGACTTCACATAAGTGTAGCCCGGCCTTAGCCCCAAAGCCATCTAGGAAAGTCAGTAAGGTTCAGAGAATATCTTGCCTGTATCTATGGAAACAATGTGTCTCCAGGTTCTGGATAGCACCATTGTTCATCACACACGTTTCTACCCAGGAAGGGTAAATGCATGTTTCCAACAGTTATCCCTGCAAGTGAACATTTAGCTTCACTTAAACATACACAAGGATAGGGAAGTCGCTGTCAAGGCACCTCATTCTACTTTTGGACAGTTCTAATTATTAGAAAAGACTTCTTTGTACCCAGCAGAAGGCTACCTCTCAATGCTTTCTGAATGACTGATTATTTCTTAAGTCCCCAGATCTGATAGAAAACCACTTTAGACAAAGTCAAACACACACTTACCTTGTACTGACATCACAGTTGCTGCCTCTCACATTCCATGGCTGAGTGACAATAGCTGGTTTGAAGCCAAACAGCCACATGCACCCAAATCCTACTGATACCTTTTACCTTCATCTTTGTCCTCAATATCCTAAAAGCTCATTGAGGAGAAGGCTGGAAAGGAAGGAATGTTTTTAAAAATGTTACTTACTCTGACCTTCTTGGGGTCAAGAGTGAAAAGACTCTAAAAGAGATATTTTTGAGAAATGAAGGATGCTTCTTGGAATGTTGGAATACCTGAAAAAATGTGATTGTTTGGAGCAATTTAGGAGGATTTCATAGTCTGGACAACTTGTGGAATATCAGCATAAGATAGTTCCATGATTTCAATTTTCAGGGACAAAGTAGCAGGTATGTCCTGACATCCTACTAGAATAAAACCCATACTCACATATATATTCACATAGAAATAGACACAAATGCATATATACATAATCACACAAACCATAAAAACATACACATACATCTTTATCTATATCTGTATCTCTATATATGTAAACATACCCAAATACACACATCAACTCCAGCTACTAGAAATGTCACTTCTGGGATAAACATTTGTTAGGGACATTGAGAAGCCGGAGCATGTTCTGAGAAGGAAACATGCCAGATTTGGAGTCAAATCTCATCTCAGCTGCTTGTTGTTGTTTGTCCTTGTGCTCAAAGAAGATCAAAAGAACATCATGATGTTAGGAGCAATGTACAGTGTGTCTGACTGTGACTGCTCAGATCCATAAGAGAAGGTTCCATCACAGGTCTGTATGACCAGGTGGAAGGGAGATGTCTCTACATTTGTGTACCTCATGTTTCTTTTGAGCTACTACAATTCTGCTTCACTCATAGAGCACAGTGCCTTCTTTGATACAGGCATACCATGCTGGGAAGTCCTGTCCCACTCTCTCCCATATCTCACAACTGATTCCAAAATTCTCCAGAGACCTTCAGAGTGTTCTTGTATTGCTTCTTTTGACTACCATATGAGTGCCTGCCTTGTGTGAGTTCTCCATAAAACAGTTTTCTAGGCAAGTGTATTTTTGACAAGGTGGCTAGCCTATTCAAATTGCATCCTCTGGAATAAAGTTGGTATGCTTGGCAGTTAAACTTGAGAGAGGACCTCAGCGTTCAGTATCTTATCCTGCCAGGTGAGCTTCAGAATCTTCCTAAGATAATTCAAATGGAAGTGGTTCAGTTTTCTGGCATGGTGCTGGTCAACTGTTGAGGCATACAACAGTTAGGTGAGCACAACTTCTCTGTACACCTTCAGTTTGGCAAGCAGTCTAATACCTCTTCTCTTCAACATTTTCCTTCAGAGTCTTCTAAACACAGAGCTAGCTCTTGTAATGTGTATGTGAACCTTATAATCTATGTGTACATTCCTAGAAAGTATACTGTTGAGGTAAGTGAACTTATCCATAGTATTCAAAATTTCTCCATTTGCTATAACTGGTGGTTCAACATATGAATAGTGTGGTGTTGACTGGTAGAGAACCTCTATTTTCTTGATGTTATTTGTCAGGTCAAAATTAGCACAAGCAGCAGGGAGTTCGTCCATACTTTGTTGCTTCTCAGACTCAGAGGCTGCAATGACTGAATAATCATTTGTTAACAAAAAGTCATGGACCAACTCTCCTTCTGCTTTAGTCTCAGCCTGTAGCCTTTTCAAGTCAAATAATTTATTGTTAGTATAGTAGCTGACCTTGATGCTGTTTTCATTCTCATTGAAGGTCTTTGACAGCATGGTTGAATATATTATGCTAAAAAGGCATGTGAGCAAGCACACAGGTTTGCTTTACTCCATTGATGACTGGGAAAGTGTGAGAGCATTGTGCAAGCATGTCATCATGAAACTAGTATTTAATACTGGTGAACTTATCCAGGCAACCAAATTTTGCCATGATCTTTCACAGACCCTCGTGACTGACAATATCAAAGTCCTCAATTAGATTGATGAGGGTTGTGTACAGACTTCTGTTTTGCTCCCAGGATTTCTATTGGAGTTATTGGGCAACAAACACTGTGTCAGCTGTTACTATACTTTTTCTGAAGTTACACTGGCTTTTGGGTAGATGACTATCTTCCAGGTGAAGGATCAGCTGATTAGGGAAGACTAGAAAGAATCTTGCCAGGAACGAATAAGAGACCTCCCACCCCATGGTCGTCAAAGGACAATCTCTTTTCTTTTCCTTCATACATATGGACAATAGAATAATCCTTGATCTCCTTAAGACTAACCAACTCTTGTCATATAACCCAGAAGATTTTTGTTAGCTTTTGTATGAGCAGTGGACCCCCTACTTTGTAGATCTTTGCTGGAATAGAAACAGCACCAGGGACTTTTCCATAGGATATGAGTGTAATGGCATTCAAAACCTCTTCTGCAGTTGGACATTTGGGTAGAGAGGGATTGACTTCAACCTGAGGTATATGGTCAACGGTTTCAGCATTGGTGGATGATGGTTTGTTGAGAACATTATGGAAATGTCGTTCCATCTCTCTAGGATCATATCCTTATCGTTGATCAGTGTGGTTCTATCAGTACTGAATAGCTGAAATGCACCACAGGTCTTTGACCCTCAAATAGCCTTCATGGAATTGTAGTAGGGCTTTGGATTATTATTATCATTGTAAAACTGAATTTCATCTGCTTCCTGAGCTAAGAATCCTGTATCTCTCAAGTTTTACTTGCACTTTACTTTTTATGGAGTTAAGCGTTGCCTTCTTAGAGACAGATGGACTGTCTTGCTAGCAAACTCCGTGGAATTTTTGGTTTTCATTTAGTAGATTCTGAATTTTACCATCATATTCATCAAATTACTCCTGATGTTTGTGAGTATTCTGGGCCAGATGAGTAAATGTGGTGCTGTATACCAAATCTCTGAAAACTGACCCTTCATTTCTGCTCCACTCATGCCAACTGTTGGCAATACTGTTGGCTCAGCTTTCCCTCCAAGTCAGCAACAAACTATTCAGGCATAGAGAAGTGTTTGAGTCTATTGATGCTGAGTCTTCTGATAGTTATCTCACCTTGGAGACACTGCTTTTGTTGAATGCTGATGGCACATATTGCCTTCTCACTCTCACATCCCCTGCCTATTCAAAATGATATAGTCTATTAAATGCCAACGTTTGTTGTGAGGGTACATCCATGAAATTTTATTTCATTTAGGTAAATGCAAGGTGATGAGATGGTCAGGAGATACAAAAGCCTTCCTTAGGAAGTCACCTTTGCTGTTGCTGTTTCTGACTCCATTTTTCCCAAGACAATGTCTGATAGTCTATGCCTACTCTGGCATTAGAGTTACGCCAACTTACAAGCTTGTTCTCTTTTGACGCATTGATGATGAGGCCTTCATAAAATTTTTCACCGACCTCTTCAGGGTTTGTCATTGTGGGAGGATAGGCACTGATGATGGTGGCATGGCATTTTCCTGCAAGTGACAACCATATTGTCAAGAGCCTGTCATTCACTCCTTTTGGAAGGCATACAAACTCATTAACTAGATTAGATTTGATTGTAAAACTGACACCAGGTTCAAGGTGCTCCTCTTCACTGCAGTCACTCAAGAAAAACATGTATCTATCTATAACTTTGGTAAGCAGGCCTTTATTTGCCAACCTTTGTTTTTTTTACTTAGGGCTGCTATTTGGGTATGATACCTGCTGAGTTCTCTCACAACAAGAGATGTTTGTCTTTCAAGTTTACTAGATTTCTTTTCGTCCATAAGTGTGAACACATTCCACGTACCAGTGATGAATGGAATCATCTTTGTGAAAATTTCTGTAGCTGTTTTTGTATTTTTACTGAAGGGTAGAATCCCTGCCTGCTGTGATAAACAAGCCAGAATTAGGTGAAACAGACACTTTTTAGGGCCCATTTTCTAGCCCCTTCCGCAGCCATGAGTGTGTTCCATAAATATGCAGTATGTTCCTTAAGAAGTCTATTCAGATCCCAGGATACTTTCACACCCCATTGCTACTTCAGTCCAGTGAAAAGATGACTCTATGACCTGGGCTACCTGTGTGCAGGGTTGTGACTATAATGCCCAGTGTATCTGCACCTGCTGCTCCATCACTAGCCTGTTGCTATAGGACTTTGAGTTAGGTAAAATATTTAGTAAAATAATAACACAGTAAAATAATAAATAATAATATAGTAAAATAGTTGAATAGTGAAATAATAAAATTATTGAATAGTAAAATAAATAGTAAAATGGCAAACTGGTATGAATGATGCCTTTTGACTCACACATAAATTCGAAACAGAGTTCTGTGGTAACTGTTAGTGTCAGTCTCTCTTCCAGTGTCATCAGAGCCCAGTGACAAGACAGAAATCAAGACAACAGGTAATGGTTCAGGAGGCGTCTGATCAAGCTCTAAGTACTCCTCAGTATCTGCTTCTACCACTTCCATGGCCCATTAAACAAAATTTTCATGTCCATCTGTTAGACACTCCCCAACTTACTGTTGGATTTGAGGCCCGTAAGTTACCCACAACCTAGTTTATCCTGTCTGCCAAAATGGTTTACTGGAATGTGGCTGCTGTGCATGCTACAACTTCTTGAAGTCACAAGTGAGAACTGGGTGGCTGGTGGACACCAAAGGTGAAAAACAGCATTGAAAAGGGATCAGCAGCCTTCACACCTGAAGTACTAGGCCTCCCTAAACATCGCATACACCCTACTCTGCTGCTTAGTATCTGTGTGACCCTGGCCAAGACAGTTACCATCTCTGGGTCTCAGTTTCCTCATTAGTTAAAAGAGACGGCTGTACTAGATGACCTCTACAGTCTCTTCCACCTCTAAATCTCTGATCAATATACATCAGAATGGCAGGAACACTCAAAACCAGTCATCTCTTGACAGTGTGCTTGCAAGCTATTATTATTGGGAGAGTGATTGAACTATAGGAAGAATACTGGGGTAAGAGTCAGGTTTACTAACTAGCTCAGATTTAGTAGTTGCATGATTGTGTATAATTTATTTAACCCATAGAAGCCTTAGTCTCTTCATCTGTAAAACAAAGACAATAAATTTCCTTACCTTGAAGCATCATAAAAAAGCTAGAATTGGAAGAGACATTAGGAATCATCTAGTCTAATTCTGTCATTATATATAAGAAAACTGAGACCAGGGTGATTAAGTAACTGGTCCAAGGTCATATATAAGAACTTGGATTTGAACCCAGATCTCTGGTTTATAAAACTTTATTTGCTGTAGAAAGATGAGTCATCATTGTTATTATACTTAAAATTCCAACTGTTTCCTGGCTTCTCATGATGAGTAACTAAACGTATAGTATAGATCTGAAGACAAAAGCTACTCTGGAAGTATGTCTAAATCATAGAGTATCAGCTTTTTGTGAATTACAGGGCAGACTATTTATCATCTCCACTGGCATTGGGCAATCAACCCCAAATACAATATAGATGTAGCATGCAATATGGTTAGCAAAAATAAAATATTGCTTCCATATCTTAAAAAAAGAATGACAACCTCTGTCCCCCATATACTCCTTAGGTCATAGAACAAGAGTGAGGTGAAGATGGGGAAAATGGACATCCTGCATCCTTCTCCTATTGTCATTCTGGGGTTTTATCAGATGATGGCAGATGTATAGCATTTGTCATGCCATATATGCATGTTATTTGGGGAACTGGAAATGTTGAACCTAACATCAGGAGATGGGGAAATGAACTCAGGTATAAAAGTGTATGACTTCTTCCTGGCCAGAAGTCCAGAGAAGCAGTCAAGAAGGTCGAGAGTAAAGTGGGACCAAGTATCCTCTCACTTGTCTTCCTTTGGACAGGAAACAGCTCTTTGTGAGTTGGGAGCTTCTGGGTCCCACCATATTCAACTTTCATTTCAAATTCAGCTTGTTAGAGGACTTTGCATTTGAGTTTCACTCTATCTTTTTTGAGGGGGAAGTACTTCAGCCTTCTGGTAACAATCTTTGTATGAAAGTGTGCAACAAGGAATTTACTATTTTGCATTAAAAATCAAATCCCCCATATTCTGGTATTCTATGTGCAGTAATACAACATACAAGTCATTCATACAGGTCTTAATTAATAAAATTGTGTGGTTTTTTTTAGCAAATATTTCCCCAAAGTATTCAAGTCTTTGTCTGATGATTCTATGGGATAGACGTGGACAGAGGTTTTCAAAGACTATGCCAGTGAAACACATTTTTCCTTATCATTATGAAATCTTTATGGGAATGCTTTATCTATCTTGATGAAAACATGAGAAGACAACTGATTGACTCTGGTCACAGGATCACAAAATTTTTAAAGTTGGAAGGGCCCTCAGTGACCATCAGTACCAATACCTACCCTCCAAAAAAGAATTCCAGTTAAAATATACATTACAAGTGGTCACATAACTCCAGTTTGAAGACTTCCAATAAAGTGGGAATATATTATGTCCTTCATGAAGTTCATTCTGCTTTTTTTGATAACAGTAATTGTTAGGAACATTCTTTTACATGAAGCTAGTGTTTTCCATCCATTGCTACTAGTTTTGCCCTCTGGGGCAAAAGAAAGTTTTTCTATGAAAGTGTGTCAAATCCTTCCAAATAGCTAATGTGCCCTCTTGAGTTTTGTTTTGATTTTTTTCTCCCGGCTAAACACTCAGTTGCTTTCAATGACCACTGAGTGGAAAGGACTTAAGGCTCATTTCCTATAGCAGATGCCATCTATTGGGGGGCAATATGATACAGTAGTGAGTCAGAAGTCTTGGGCTGTTATCTTGATACTACTACTTGTTATCAGTGTGATCTTGGGCAAGTAAAGGTCAAGACAAAAAGCATTTATTGAGTTCCTACTAGTCACTGTGATGAGCACTGGGAATATTTTTTTAAAAGAAAATAAAGAAAGAAAACTCCAGTCCCTATTCACCCTAATGTAAGAGACACCAGACAAAAGTAAAGTACTAACAAGGCATATACAAAATAAATTTGAGATAGCCCCCAAGGAATACTAGTATTAAGGGGGATTAGGAAAGGATTCTGGTAAAAGGTGAGGTTTTAGCTAAGATTTGAAGGAAGCCAGGGAGGCTAGGAGACAGAGATGACAAATGATAGAAGTCCAGGTATAGACAGAAGTCATTGAAAATGCTAGGTGTCAGGATATGGAGTTTCTTATGCAAGGAACAGCAAGGAGATCAATGTCACCGGATCATCCAATACATTGAAAGGAGTAGTGTATAAGAAGACTGGAAAAGTAAGGAGGGGGCCAGGTTATGAAGGACTTTGAATGACAAATAACATGATTTTCTATTGATCCTGGAGGTGATAGCAAGAAACTGTAGTTTTTATTGGTTAGGAGGATGATATGATCCTATCTATGCTTTAGAAATATTAATTTAGCCACTGAATGGAAGATGGAATGGAGCATTAAGTCAAGAGATGAGGCAGAGGCAGTAACCAGAATTCTATGGAAATAGTCTAGGCATTAAATGATGAGGGCCTATTCTAGGGTAGTGCTAATGTCAGAGGAGAGAAGGTTGTGTAAATGAGATATATGAAGGTAAAAATGACAGGACTTAACCATTAATTGGATATGAAGAGATGAGAGAGTATGGCGTTACCCCAGGTTGATAATTTGAGTGACTGGAAGGATGATGATACCCTCAAGAGTAACAGGAGAGCTCTGGACAAGGGAGAGTTTGGGATGGGGAGGTTAGTTCAGTTTTTGGACATATCGAGTGTGACTTGTCTATAGGACATCCAGTTTGAGATGTTCAATAAGCACTTGGAGATGTAGGCCTGAATAGGAGAAAGACGAATATATCTGTGAATCATCAGCATTAAAATGATAATTTAATCCATGGGAGCTGATGAGCTTGCCAAATTAAATAGAGGAAGAGAAGAGGGGCCAGGGCAGAGCCTTGGAGGACACCCATGGTTATCAGGAATGATTTGCATGAAAATTCAGCAAAGGAAAAGAAAGACCAGTTAGACAGGTAAGAGGAGAACCAAGAGAGAGTAGTGTCATGGAAAATCTCCAGAGTGTCAAAAAGAGAGTGTCAAAGGATAAAAAGAAGAAGGATAAGGGTTCAGAAGAGGTTGTTCAATTTGTCTGTTAAGAAAACATTAGTAACTTTGGAGACAGCAGTTTCAGTTGAATGATGAGGTTCAGACTGAGGAGAGTTAAGAAGAGAGTAAGAATAAAGGTGATGATAGATGGTTTTCTCAAGGATTATAGACATCAAAAGGAGAGATATTGGATAATAGCTAGTCAGAATGGGTAGATCAAGTGAAAGTTTTTTAAAGATAGGAGAGATACGTTCATAGACAGCAGGAGAGTGGTCAATTGACAGGGAGAGATTGAAGATTAGTGAGAAAATGTGGATAATAGAATGAGTGGGAGTTCTCATATGGTCAAGGCCTTATCTACTTGGCTGTAGAGCACACAAGTAGCAATGGAGGGAATTTACAAAGAAGTAGATTAAGACTTAATGCAAGGAAAAATTTCCTAACAGATGAAGCAGAGTAGAGGGAGTACCACACAATTGTCTTCCACCTGATAGTGTGGATGTGATTGGCTTTGCCCTAAAATACGAACCTTTATAGCTCTTTCCAGGCAGAAGGGCATTGTGAGTCTTTTACATTTAGATAATTCCAATGGAATGTCACAGGAGGCAAAGAATGTTGGGACTAGAACTTAGAATGTTAGAGCTGGGAAGGAAAATAAGGTATTAGATTGCAAGGGACTGTAGAATATAGAGTACTAGCAAACAAAACTTAGAATACTAAATGACAAAACTGGAAGTCACCTTATAGATTATCTAGTATAACTGTTTTTCCCCTACCCCGTTTTATATATGAGAAAATTTAGAGCTGAATGCCTTTCTCAAGGTCAAACAGATAACAAAGAAAGGAGGTGGCATTTGAATGTAGGTTGTCTGGTTCCAAATACAACATTTTCCCCTCTACTACATATCCTCCTGATGTCCACCATTCCTGGATTTCACACAAAGTCTATTTTTCATTCTTCTGCTACAAGGAAAGATTAGTGTTTCTCTTTCTTCTGTTCCCTCAAGAGACAGAGTTGGCCCAAAACTTGACAAACTAAATCCTTTTAAAATCTGCTGTCTCAAAAGGTACTCCAAAGATTGAGATCGTTCCTCGGCCAGATGAATTTTTTTAATGTAAATATCAATTTACTTAAATGTCAATGTCATCTCATTGTCAGGTTATCATCTAAGTAATTTTCTCTCCCTGAAATGTCAGTCCTTTATATGTCAGGATTAGCACTACACACACTAGGTAGGTGCATAGGGTACAACAACAGGAAGGAAGGGAGAGAACATGAAGCAAGGAATAGTTTATAATGATGAATATTTTAAATATTTTAAAGTCCCATATATATATAGATGTATGTTTACAAACACACATATATCTTACAGGTCTTTATTTTGTCATAAGTCAAGTTGCATCTACTAAATGAAAGTTTGAAAAAAAAACCTTCTATGTATAGTCATAAGCAGAGGAATCCCTCCATTTTCTGACTGATTAGTATGCAAATTTCAAAGATTTCTTTGGATCCACAATTGACTTACTCAAGCTCTGACCCTCAAATTCTTAGTAATGGTAGAATAATAGAAACAGCTAACTTGGAGAAATGGTAATTTATCAATTATAGCAGCTAGATGGCATAGTGAATAGAGTGTTGTCTAGAATCAGCAAGAATTGAGTTCAAATTCTGCCAGTAAACTTACTAGTTATATAATCCTGAGCAAGTCACTTAACCTCTGTCTGTCTCAGTTTTCTCTGTAAAATAGATCAGCTATCCTCATAACTACTCCAATAACCATCTAAAAAGAACACTAAATAGCATAACTATCAAGAAAATAAAGGAGAAACTATGATGACTTATCTTTCCACCCCAATATCACATATTCAATCTATCCACAAATGACCAGATAGGAACTTTGGAATGGATGTGGGGTAGGATCTCTAAATTACACCCATAAGATCAGTCTGACCAAAATTGATTGCTGACTCATTCCTAGGCTATAAACCAACATCAAGGGGTTACTCACAAAATGGCTAGAACTCAGAGCTAGATCAGCCCAGAGTGGATTGCAGACTCATCCATTAGCCTAGGCCAACAACAGCAATCAGGAGTATAAACTCCGAGCCCAGAGTTTTGAACTAGGCAAACAGAACAGAGAACTGATCAAGAACTCATGGCTAGGTTCAATACAACTGTAAGAGATCTTCTGGACAGGGATTTGGGGTAGGGGAGCACAGATATAGTGCCCAGAGCTCTAAGCTAACTCTACAGGACAGAGGTGCTCAGAGTTGATCCTGAACTTGGCCCAAGTTCAGGATAGATGTTTGACTTAGATGCAAGGACTTACCCAAAGCAGATGATGGACTCAATATTCGAACTAGGAAAGTAGCACAGGGTGGTTCTCCCAAAGAGACTCAATCTTACAAACTCTTCTATCTAGGCCAGCATCTTAGAGTTGTCAAGAATGGGTCACTGGAAGAATGACTAAATAAACAAAAATAAAATATAAACAGAAGGGACCTATTAGAAGTTAATTTCTCCATGAGAAACCAAATATTTAAAGAAAGTCAAAAAATTGAAAAAATGTAAGAAAACATGAGATATCTCATATGAAAAATAACCAACTTGGAAAAAATAAAAAAGAGATAATTTAAGAATTATTGGGCTACCCAAAAGTCATGGAAAAAAATAAAGAACTTAAATATCATATTTCAAGAAATCATGAAAGAAAACTGCCAAGATCTTTTAAAGCTAGAGGGAAAAGTGAAAATAGGAAGAAGTCGCCTCCTGAGAAAAACTAAAAACATGAAAGCTCCTAGGAACATCATGGCTAAAAAGTCCAAAGTTTCTAAGTCAAAGGAAAAAAAAAAATACTGGAAGCAGTTAAGAAAATTTAAAAAAGAGTTTACATATCAAAGAACCACTGTCAGCACCAGAAAAGATTTAGTTGCTGTATATAAAAGAGGTGAAAATGTGCAATACAATATTCCAAAAGACATTAAAAAGATATAGGCTTACAATCAAGAATAATTTATCCAGCAAAAACTGAGTATAAACATTCAGGGTAAAAAAGATGGTTCTTAAAGGAAACAGAACATGTTCAGACATCCTGATCAAAACACCTAAGCTGAATAGAATCTTCAAAATGAAGACACAGTAGTAAAGAGGAACATGAAAAAGACAAATACAAGTGAAACCAGGGAAAACAATTTCTAAGGATGAACTGTTTGATTTACAGTGGTGTAGAGTAAAGGTACAAACATCTAAGAATCATGATGCCAGCAAGTGTGGGAGGAGGTGAAATAAGATAGAGGAGCGGCAGGTAGTTTTTTGTCATGTTTTGATTGTCTTAAAAGGAGAAAGCAAGGAAGGATGTACTAGAAATGAAAAGGGGAGGATTGATCTCACATAATTGGAGGTTCAAGTAGAAGATCATGCAAATGAATGTACGGGAATTGCAGGGCAATTTGGCATCATTTGAAGTAATAGAGTGAAATCTGCAGGACCAGAAGAACTGCTTTTACTGTAACAACAACATTGCAAGAATGAATGTTAGACTTAAGAACTCTGATAAGGCAATAAAGGGTCACATTTCCAGAGGACAGACAATTTAGAATATGACCCACCTCCTGACAGCAGTAATGGAATAGATATGCAGAGTGATATGCAGAGTGTTTGGACACTGCCAATGTAAGAATATGTTTTACTGGACCACATGCCATGAAAATTTGTTGTAATGTTTTTTTTTTTTCTTTTTGTTTTCCAGTTAGGGAATTGGGTGGGAGGAAGAGAAGGCAGATGTTTTTTTAACTGAAAACAAAATTTAAAATGCCATCAGAGCATGGGCAATATTTGGCCCACCAAAAAAAAAAAAAAAAGAAAAAAGGAAAGGAAAGTTAAAATCTTTTAACCCTCAGTTTCCTCATCTACCATATTTTTCAATAAGTATGGAGAAAGTCCTCAAGTTCATGTTGCTTATGCATAAGCTGAAGGAATTGGGTATGTTTAGCTTGGAGAAGAGAACACTTGAGAAGGGAAGACATTGGTGGCGGGGGGATGAAGAGGAGAAGAAAGATACTATAACTGTCTTCAAATATTTGAAGGCTAATAAGATGGAAAAGAGTTTTGCCCTGGAAGACAGAACTAGGAGTACTGGATGGAGTTGTGGAGAGGAAGATTTAGACTTTCCATAAGGCCAAGGGAGAACAAATACTTGGGGCAGTTCCAAAGTATATGGGGCTGCCTTAGAAGAGAGTGAGTTTTCCTTCACTAAAGGTCTTCAAGCAAAGGTTAAATGATCACTGTTGAGTATGTTGCAGGGAATATTTTTGTGAATGTATGGGTTCAACTAGATGGTCTCTTAGGTCACTTTGATGTTGAGATTTAGTGATTCTGAGATTCTGAGATGGTGTCTGAACATAGACTAGGTGGCCCAAGCAGTGAATACCCCATATGGGGTGGTGAAAAATTTGGTGACAGTAAAAGGTTTCTGAATGTCTAATGATTAAAAATTAATTATTAATCAAACACATAATGGACAAACTTGCTTGTGTTGCATTGCACAACTTCACTGCAACCTTGGCTCTGCACACTTTGCATTGTGTGTGCCCTCAGGCCATGCAACACCAACAAAGCTGGGGGAACCAAAAAGAGATCATGAGTAGAAAAAGTTTAAGAGGCCCCGTCCTAAAGGAAACTGTAAAGATTTTTTTTTTTACTTCTATCTCATCCTCCAACTTTTGCTTAGTAGAGTGTGGCAACATTGTAAAAATGTTCTACTTTCAGAATATGTGTTTAATAGCTTTTATATAGAACCCACTATGTGCCAGGGAAGGAGCTAAGTACTTTACAAACACCTCATTT
>CM053587.1:277669875-277689442 GCA_028646515.1 Pseudochirops corinnae
AGTCAATTACTTGATTTTTTTTAGCTCTGTGGAACTCTGCTTCCAGAGGGGAAAGCTCTACCCCAAATTGCTGGGGTTTTCCCAGATGCCCGACCTATTAGGAGGCTGCTGTTTTTTTTTTGCAGCCCTCACCAACTTTAGCTCACTGAAAATGCACCCCAGGACTACCACCCAAGACCATGATCTGGATCCAGGCTGCTCAGTGCAAAAGTACTTAGCCTCTCAATGATTGCTTGGCCCCCCTGCAGTCTGCAGGCCAGGAGCTCTGAAGCAGCCACATGGAGGTGACAGCAGGGCTGCCACTTCTGCCACTTTCTTGCCCTGGAGGCAGTTTGGCCAGACCCTCTTTTCTACCCCAAATTTAGCTGAGTTCCACTGACCTTTCACTTTGTCCTTGTTTCTTAAGACTTGATAATTCTGGAGACTGCCACAGCTTCCACTGATCCACTCTCCTGAAGGCTCCAGCTGCAGTTTGTCTTGGCTGCCCCAAGGCCAAGCCACAGTTTCTGGCTGGGCTGGTTTTGGCTCCCAGCATGCTGCAATGAGCCCTTCCTGCCAACCTGCCTTCAGCAGGAGATGTGTTTTTCTGTATTTTTGTGTTTTGGAGCCCTAAAATTTGTTTAGTGTCATATTTTATGGGTATTTGAGGTGGCTATGTGGGAGCTGCAGAACCTGTGCAGAGCTGCTTCGATGCTGCCATCTTGGCTCCCCCTCCCCAAAAGATTATTTCTTTGGATTATGGCTATGGGGGCAGAGTTGGAGCCAGGGTCAATGGTGTAGGGGTAGGGAAGCTCTTGGAGCTTCTTGATGTTCTTGAGGCTCTTGGAGTTGCCTACTTACCATGGCAATTGATGTAGTTGGTGGTGAGCTCCTCCTTCACAATATTCTCCCTTCGTTTAAACTTAACGTGTATAACAAATATAAATTGTTAACAAAAATATTAAGTAGCACAAATCACAACTTTATAGCTGGAAGAGACCTCAGAACTCCTGTAGTCCAACCCCTTCATTTGATTGAGGAGAAAACTGTGGCTCCGGAAAGTAAGTGACTTGCCAAAGGTCACAGAAGTAGTAAGATTAGAGATAGAAACTGATCTCAGGTCTTCTCACTCCTTATCTAAATTCCTTTTGTTAATTCTCATCCTTCTGGATTTCCCTGTAGCTTTTGACACTGTCAATCATGTTCTTCTTGACATTCTGTTCTCTTTAGGCTTTCATGATACTGTTGTCTCCTTGTCCTCCTCCTACCTGTTTGACCATTCCTCAGTCTCCTTTGCTGGATCTCCTTCAAGGTCATGTCCATTAATAATGGATGTCCCCCATGGTTCTATCTTGTGCCTTCTTCTCTTCTCTATACTATTTCACTTGGTGATCTCATCAGCTGCTACTGATTCAATAACCATCTCTATGCTGATGATTTTCAGATCTAGTTATTCGATCTTTTTTGGAGGAGGGTTAAATGACTTGCCCAAGTTCACACAGCTAGTGAGTGTGTTAAGCGTCTGAGGCTAGATTTGAACCTAGGTCCTCCTGACTCCATAGCTGGTGCTCCTATTCACTGTGTCTTCTAGCTGCTCCTAGTTATTCAATCTTAATTTCTCTGTACTTTTCTTTGCTTCCCCATCTCCAACTGCTTATTGGATATTTCAAACTGGATGTTATGTAGTTATCTTAAACTGACTATTTCCAGACCTTACCTAATTCTCTTCTCCCAGTTCCTCTCTTCTTAATTTTCCTATTCCTGTGCTGAGCACTATTATCTTCCCTGTTGCCCAGGCTCACAACCTAGGCATTACCCTCAATTTCTTATCCTCTGTCACCTGGCCCACCCCTAGTCTTTTTCTATCATTTTTATATTCATATGGTAGGGTGTTCAGGGGGGACTAGAACCTCTGGTGTGAGTGCTGCCAATCCCTTTTCAGGGCTGCTCATCTACTTTTGCTGTCTATCTGTCACCCAACTCTCACTTGTAGTTCTAAGAAGTTGTAGCATCCATCCTGGCAGACAGGTTAAACCAGGTTAAGGGTAACCAATGAGCTTTAAACCCATTGTTGACTCCAATGTCTACTCCAAGCTTGTGACTACTTCCCCCAGTGTAATGGGTGTATGAGAACAATTTATTCTAATGGCCATGAAGGTGGCTGAAGCCAGTGCTGTGGAATGCTTAGAACTTGGTCATACATGTCAAGGTCATCTACTGCATATCAGGCTATGGCCAGTTGTTCTGACTTATTTTTCTCACCACTGGACTTCAGTGGCTCTAGAAGAACAAATGAGGGTGATGACTTTGTGCAATTCTGCCTCTCTTAAATCAAAGTCATCTACAAATCAAGACATGGCATGCCACTGGTCCTTTTTGAAAATGAAGGACAAACAACAACTTTCGTAACATCTCTTTTCTTTATCCTATTCTCTCTTCTGACACTACTATAACCCTAGTTCAAGCTATCACCACTAATATGCCTGGATCATTACAATAACCTGCTGGTTGGTCTCCCTGCCCCTTCTTTCCCCTTCCATTATATCCTCCACTCAACTACCAAAGTGACCTTTCTAAAATGCAGGTCTCATCACATCATCACCTTCATTCAATAAACTCCATGGGTTCCCTTATCACTTCTACAATCAAATATAAAATTTTCTTTTTGGTGTTCAAATACCTTCAAAACATGTTCCTACCCAGTATCTTTCAAGTCTTCTTATACTTTACTTGCCCCCATGTTCTTTCAACCCAGTGACACTAGACTTGTCTCTGTTCTTTGTATAAGACATTCCATATCCTGACTATTTTCACTACCTATTCCTCATGCCTAGGATTCTCTCCTTCCTTATTTCTGCTTCTTGGCTTTCCCCAGTTTCCTTCAAGTGCCACCTAAAATTCTGCCTTCTATAAGAAGCCTTTCTTGATACCCTTGATGCTACTACCTTCCCTCTGAGATTATTTCCAATTTATCCTCTATATGTCTTATAGGTCTACATATTGTCTCCTCAATTAGATAGTGAGGTCCTTGAGAAAATAGACTATGTATCCCCAGTGTTTAGCACAGTGCTTGGCACACAAAAGGTGCTTAATAAATGCTTGTTGAATGACAGAGCCACCAGATCTCTTGAGTATGCCACTGTCAACCTCCTTCCAAACTTATATTAATAATTACTTTTTGGTTCTAACTACTCAACCAGCTCTAAATCCATTTGATGATACTATAATGTAGCCTATATATTCTCTAATTTTTAAAATAAAAATAGCTCAAAGTGACCTTGTCAAATGATTTGATGAAATCTATACAAATTCTAATGAGAGCATTCTTCAATCTATCAACATGGTATCCTTTTCAAAATAGAAAATGAGATTAGTATGGCATGATCTGATTTTGTTGTTTTTTGTGATTTGTTGACATATTTTGTTTTTTCATTATAAACAAAGGGTGAAAATGTTTGTACACTTGCAGATGCTCCCCACTCCATGACAGATCTCTCGTAGCATAGTAAAACAATTAAGCAGAAACAAATAATTCAGTAACCTCATCTGAAAGTTCATGCAAGATTCCACATCTGTAGTCTGCCCAACTACTCTATTTTTAAGTCATCTTTAATTAACAGAACTCTATTTTCTCTCCCACCCACCCCAATACCATTGAAAAAAAAGAGACAGAAAAGAAAAACACATTCCTTGTAACAAATATGTATAAAAAAGAAGAAAAAGTCTTCATTGACTACACTAAAAACATGCATATATATTATTCTGCACATTAAATCCATCCCATCCCTGTCAGGAAGAGGTGATGAAGCTTTCATAATTAGTCCTCTCAAATCATGGATGGTTATTTCATTGATGCAGGTTTTCACAGCTTTCAACGTTTATTGTCTTCATGCCATTGTTTTTAAACCAGGTACAGGTCACTGCTTGCTTATACTCCCAAAGAGATAGAAGACAGAGAAAATAATCCCATATGTACAAAAATATCTAGAGCAGCTCTTTTTGTGGTAGCAAAAAAAAAAAATCAGAAACTGAAGGGAAAGGTACCATCAGTTGAGGAATAGATTAATAAATAAACTGAATAAATTATTTTAAGCAATATTTTATTTTTCCCAGTTACATGTAAAAACAATTTTAAACATTCAGTTTCTTTTTTAAGTTTTGAGTTCCAAATTCTACCTCCTCCTCCTATCCCCTTTCTCTGAGATAGTAACTATATCTGACGTATTTTATACATTTGCAATCATGTAAAACATATTTCTATATTTGTCATTTTATGGAAGAAAACTAAAATTGAAAAGAAAGTGAAAAATAGCATACTTTGGTCTGTATTCAAGCTCCATCCGTTCTTTCTCTGGAGGCAGATAGGATTTTTCATCATTAACCCTTTATGATTGTCTTGGATCATTGTATTGCTGAGAATAGCTCATTCACAGTTGTTCATTATACAATCTTATTGTTACTGTATGTAATGTTCTCCTGGTTCTGCTCACTTCACTCTGCATGAGTTTGTGCAAGTCTTTCCATGTTTTTCTGAAGTCAAAATGAGGTGTTTTTGATAAAGCCATACTAGTTCTTTGTATTTATCTTCTCCATTTCTAAATGTTCACTAACCTTCTCTTTGGTAAGGCAGTCTAGAATTTTTACCAGCAATCAAAATGCATTCTTTTTGTTCTTTCAAAGATCACTGACACTGGCACTTTGTGACATACACTTTGTGTATGCCCTCAACCACCTGCCCTAACTTTCATCTTTAATACATATCTTAAAAAAAAACAAACTTCCAAGTTGGTTGATAAATTCCTTGTGAAGCTACATTGGTCCATTTAGACAACTTCCCATTTTCTTCCTCATCAGAATTGTTTCTCTTTTTGCCTTGAGACTTTCACTTTTTGGAACTTCCCTGCTCTCCGTATTGGTAATGGAATTTGGAGATGCCCCTGTATTGGTTTGGTTTTTGGGTTGAGTGTTAAAAACCAGAGCTTGTGAATCCCACTTGTGAGATGGACTTGCTGACGTGAAGAGAGAGGGCTGAACTGGGAGGAGCTGTGAATTGGGAGAGAGGCCCAAGGCTAGAGAAGGTCAGAAGGACTTTGGGAGAGCATTATCCAGTATTGTGGAGCCTAAGTTGCTGAGAGAAAGACTGCTAAGAGCCCGTTGGAACAGCCTCGGACTTTTGAGAACTGCCTCCCAAAACTGCCAAGAACTAAGGAGACATGGCTGTGATGCTGGTATTTTGTCTTTCTGTTTTGATGTTGTTTTGCCAGATTCACATGATGGTGAAGGACAGTGCTGCTTGTTGTAGAGGTCCTGGCTGTTGGTTCAGAAGCCTAAAGGAGGATTTTCTTGTGGTCCCTACACAGCAATCCTGGAAGAGGATCTTGCTGATGTTTTCAGGGGTTCTGGGACTGTTCTACAGGCAGAGAGTAACTTGATGAGGACACTGGCTATGGCTTTGTTCAGCCTTGTCTCCCTAGAAACTGAGATTGCTGAGGGCTTGCCTTGAGTGAAGATGAAAGAAGGCCCTTTCCTTGGGTATTCAATGCTAAGATGATATCTTAACCTTGTTGTAACTTAAGGGTGGATGGCCTTTTGTGCTCTCCTGCCCCTTTTAAGATTCAGGGGAGGGAAGCCTTTGAATTTTTTTGTGCTCTGTGATTGACCAAATGAATCTACTTTGTTTAAGATTGGAGACTAATCTCCATTTGAGAAGAGACTTTGACTAAATGAATGTACTGTCTAGGGGTGGAGTAGTACCAGGATTGAATTGAGAACTTACTTGCTAAAGGAACAAGTTACACTGTATTTTGACTTTCTCTGTTCTTTGAATGTTTGCTGAATAAATGGGGTTTGCTATACTGGTGATCCAAACCTTGGAAGTTGCCTTTGCTTGGCATTACACTCTCTGAAGTTGATTTTAGCTATACTTTTTGAAACCATAAAATATTATCTTTTTGCTAAACCCTTTGAAATCTGCCATCTCCAAATTTGGGTGCATGTCAGATTATTCCAGGTTTTGTTATCTTCCTCTGCCACAAATTATAAGGTGCAGCATTTACTTCCTACCAAGATTTATATGATTTCCATTTTAGTAACCAATTCTTGTTTGTGGAAATTAGGCTTACAATAGTGTGTCTCTTGTTTATTCCACGTATTAAGATTATCATTAATCTTATTATCATTAATAAGATAATGATCTTTTTATCATTAATCTATCATTATCATTAAGCTAAGATATCACTAGCTACTCTGCTTTTGGCAAAAGAAGGGAGCCCTTGGATGTCTGGGAAAATGAAGTCCTTCGTTACTTCTATATCATATCTCCATCTCAGGTTTGTGACAATGCCTCAAACTTCTCATCTCTCTCCTCTTTCTTTCTGTCCAGGTGGTCTCCAGTTTACTTAGATGTGATTATTTCTACTTTTTTTTTTCTCCATTTATCTTTACCCAATTGCTTCCCTTCTGATTCCTGGATTTCCTGAAGGCAATACTGTCTTCTCAATACATGATGCTACTTTCCCACACTTCTATGTATATTTGTCCTTTTGAATAAACTACACTATTCTAGTACCGTATTCTACTCATGAATCTCATCTCAGTTAATTTTTAATGACACATATGAGTTCAAATTTCTACTATTATATTTGGATGTCTAATTCATCATGATTATTACCCACTCTTTAGGCATTTGTATGTGGATATCTAAGACTGTGGATTTAATTGCTGGTTTTTTCTTGGATTTTGTCTTCTTTAAGATTGGTGTAAGATGAAGAGGAAGAAAAGATGGAGTAGTGAAATAGAATATTAAGAAAGATGAAAAAATTTAGAAGTCATTAGAAAGAGAATAGAGGCAGGAGTGGTGATATAAGGGTAAGAGAGAAGAAAGAAGACATTGAGCATTTAGAAGACATAGGAAGGATAAAAAGAAGAGATTGGAGAAAAGGACAAGATGTTGGGCAGGGGAAGGGAAGAGAAGAGAGAAGAGTTTTGAGCAGGAGAAAAAAGAAAAGGGGTGATTTCAAGGACACTGAGCAAAGGGAAAATTTAGGGAGTATAGAAAATTGATTGAGGAAACAGATGACAAAAACAAGAAGTAGGAGTAATAGGAAGAGAGAAAAGACTAGAAAGAGGGAAGAAAGAATATAGAAAGAGAAGGGAGGCAGGGGATATTGCAGAGAGGAAGGAGAGAAAAGAAAAATAAGTGGAGAGAGAAGAAATGTGGGAAATAGAACAAGAAAAAAGAAGGAAGAGCTTGGGGAATGGAAAATTACTTTGGAGAAAGGGGAGAGAAAATTAGGAAGAGAGAGGAAAGGGAAAAAGTAAAAATGATTGGGGAAGAGAGAAGAGATAAAGGAGAAAATAGGAGAGAAAAGAGGGAGAAGAGGGAAAGGAGAAATGAGAGGAAGTTGATAGAAAAGAGAGAAAGGAGAGAGAAAAAAAACTAGGGAGAATGGAGAGAGAGAGAGAGAGAGAGAGAGAGAGACACAAAGACAGACCAGGACCATAAGGAAAGGTGATTGAGGAGAAATGACAGAGAAAAAGACTGAGGAGTGGGAGCAAATAGGAGGAGAAAGAGGAGAGTCAGGTATACAATTATAATGTGCCTTATTTGATTCCTTTGCCTAGTTTGCAAACATAATTCTCTTGCCCTTAGTTCTTCATTCAGGTTTTCATATCTATCTGATACATCCTCTGAGTTCATCTGACTGAATTAATCTTTTGCACACATTAGGCCTTGGCACCCATAATTGCCTCTTAGACAGGTAGCTTTGTCAGGATTTTCTGAGGTCTCAGCATTTCAGATACCCTCATAGACAGTACCAGGATACTGGTATTGATACCAACACTTAAGGCCCTGTCAGGTTTCCTCCTCTAAATTTCTTTGTGAGGGCTTCAGTATTCTTGTCATTCTCAATCCTATCAGAGCCCAGCAGGGCAAACCACTAGTGTCAGATCTACTTAGAAATTTCTCCTGATTTCCAAATGCCATAGATTGGGTGAAGAATCCTTTGGGGGCTCAGTAGAAATCTCCAGAAAATGTACGTTTAGGAGGGACTTTAAAGAATAAGGATGTTAGTCATCCAGTGGTTGGGGAAAGAGTGCCAGTTTCTTTTGTCTTTTGAGTGAAATTGGGCAGAGTGCCAGAGACACATTGGTGTTGATGGAGAGGGATTTGGGATGTGTCTTTTGGAAAGACGGGAATCAGGTGTTCTGGTTTGATACAAATGAATTCAGATACTAGTGCAATGGGTTAACCTGAGAAAGAAGAGGTCAGAATATAAGCAAAATCTGGAATCCTAAACCTGGAAGCACTGTGGCAACATGGATACAGAGCTGGCCATGGAGTTAAAAAGACTTGGCTTCAAGTTCCTTCTCTGACACATGCTGGTTATGTGACCACAGGCAAATCATGTAACTTTTTAGTGCCCCAGGCAACTCTAAAACTAAGTTGCAAAGAAGATGCAATCTCTGTTGGTAGAAAGAGTTCAATCCCCCCCAAAACAAACCTATTTGGGATCAAGGTCAAGGATCTATCATTTAAGGGGATGCAGGGACATTGCGGTGGAGAGAGAGGTACATGAAAGAAGAAAGCAGCTAAAAATGCCCAGGATGTGAGACAGGAGAACTGGCTTTGAGTCTGAGTTCCGCCAGAACTCATTTCTGACCAGTTGTGTAGCCATGGACCATTTCACCTCTCCAGGCTATGGTTTCCTCATCTGTAACATGAGGTATCTTGCTGGACAGTATATAAGATTCTTTACAACTTGAACAATCTATGAGAATGGGAAATAGATCCAAAACTGGGCTATCAGTTTTGGTGCAATCAGGGTAGTCAGAGTATGAGTGCAAATAACAAAGGCTAAAGAAAGTCCAAATTTCAAAGTGACTTTCTAAGAAGTGCAGAAACAAGTGGTCAATGGAACATAAATTCCCAAGTGATTGACATTAGAACATCTCAGTAGGCTGGTGATCCTACTATCAAGAAGATTTGAGTTTGAGGGGAGAAAATCCAGCCGCTAGGGATTGAGGTAGATTTCCCAGCTACCAGAAATGAAAGAGGACACCCTAAAGAGGCAGCATGGCATGGTTAAAATGTGGCAGTGATTCAGGAGACACATTCTTGTGTCTTTTATTCAGAGGCTATCGTTTTAAGTCACTTGACCTCTCTGAACCTTGGATTCTTCCTCTGTAAGTCCATCAGTCAAGGTTTATTAAGTGCCTACTGTGCACTAGGCACTGTGCTAAACACTGGGGATATAAAAAGAGTCAAAGTTCAGTCCCTGTGACCTCAAGGAGGTCACAGTCTAATGGGGGAGACAAAAACATGTATACAAACAAGCTATATACAGGATAAATGGGAAGTGATTCAGAGAAAGAAGGCACTAGAATTAAGAGGGTTTGAGGAAGACTTCCTCTAGAACAGCAGTTCACAATCTGTGAGTTATGTTCAATTTGTAACAATGAAAATACATCCTGCATATCAGATATTTACATTATGATTCATAACAGTAGAAAAATTACAGTTATGAAGTAGCAACGAAAATAATTTTATGGTTGGGGGTCACCACAACATGAGGAACTGTATTAAAGGGTCATGGCATTAGGAAGATTGAGAACCACTGTTCTAGAAGGTGGGGTTTTAGTTGAGACTTAAAGGAAGTTAGGGAAGGCAGCAGGAAGAGATGAAGAGAGACAGCATTATAGGCATGGAACAGACAGAGACAGAGCCTAGAACAAAGAGATAAAGTGTCTGTTCTTAAAACAGAAGGAAGCCAGTGTCACTGGATTGAAGAGTACATGATAGGAAGTAAGGCATAAGAAGATTGGAAAGTTAGGAGGGAACTAGGTTATGAAGGTCTTTGAATGCCAAAATATAGTCAAATTTTGTATTTGATCATGGAGGCAATAGGGATCCACTGGAGTTTATTGAGTAGAGAGATGACTTATTTGAATCTGTGCTTTAGGAAAATCACTTTAGTGACTCAGTGGAGGATTTAATAGAGTGAGGAGAGACTTGAAGCCAGCAGACCCAACAACAGGCTACTGCAACAGTTCAAGTGTGAGGTGGTAATGGCCTACAATAGAGTGGTGGTAGCGTCAGAGGAAAGAAGGGGGGGGAATATTTGAGAGATGTTGCAAATGTGAATTTGACAGTCCTTGGCAACAAGTTGGATTTTGGGGGTGGTGTGTGTGGAGAGATGATGAGGTATTCATGATGACTTAGTAGTCATTAATTGCAAGGTTGAAGGACTAGGAGGATGGTGTTTCCCTCTAGGGCAGTGGTTCTCAACCTTCCTAATGCCGTGACCCTTTAATACAGTTCCTCATGTTGTGATGACCCCCAACCATAAAATTATTTTCGTTGCTAGTTCATAACTGTAATTTTGCTACTGTTATGAATCAGAATGTAAATATCTGATAGGCGGGATATATTTAAATTGAACATAACCCACAGGTTGAGAACTGCTGCTCTAGGGTAATAGGGAAGGTAGTGTTGTACCCAAACCCAAATCCCAGATCACCATACACCACCTGATTTGTAGCCCACCATTAAGCTCCTTTATATTTTTGTCTTTGTCCCTATCCGAAACACTGTAATAGTTTGAAACAGCTTAAGGCATAGTCCTGGGGACTGCCTAAGGCATAGTCTCCTAACTCCCTCCTTCCTGAATCAACATTATTGTATATTCTTCCTGAATCAGCATAGTGTACAAGGTTCATCTTAGGGTTATGGTGCAAGACTATCTTATGAGGAGACTACCCTGTGCTGTTCTGCTGACCACGCAGGGTCCCCACACCCTTTGCCCAGAACATGACCCTGGCCTGTTCCTGGGAATTCCAGTCCCCTTTACCCAACCACCCTCCACCCTGTGACCTCCACCTTGTTCTAGGAAGGATCCCCATGTCACAGGAAAATTGCACCCTTCTACCCTTGCACCATATTTCCAAATTAGCCCTGAGCTATAGATCTAACCAATGGCTGTTCTTGGCTTCTGGACATCATTGCTTCTGCTAGCTCCCCTCCCTGATTGTGGTTTTTTGTGATTTTAGCCTTTTTAAGCATTGCTTGTACCTTCATTTGAGACTACCAATTTGAGTTTACACTCCTGTAGTAGCGTGCTTGATCAATAAATCCACACCTAAATTTACCTTGAACCCAGGTCTCATCTTGCTCTTATTCTCTTCACAACAGTAGCAAGTGGGGAGGATTTAGGGAAAAATAAAATAAATTCAATTTTGGACATTTGGAGTTCAAGATATCTACTGAACATTCATTTTGTGATATGTGAAAGACAGTTGTAGATGTGAGACTGGAGATCAGCAGAGAGCCAGGGCAGGATAGGAAAATTTGAGAATCATTAGTATAGAAATGGTAATGAAATCCTTGGGAGCTAATGAGATTACTGAGCATAGCAATGCAGATTGAAAAGAGAAGAGGGCACAGGACAGAACCTTGTTGTACACCCACAGTTAGAGGGTGTGATCTAATGAGACTCCAGAAAAGGAGATTGTAATGGTAATGTAAACAGGAAGATCTTTCCCATTCATTAATAGGCCCATGCAACCTTTTCAAGTCACATGGAAGGATAAGTAACATGAGTTTAAGTTACATGAAGTCTGTGGTGGAAGGAGCTTGTTGAATGGGTGGAACAGAAAAGGTAGAGCAGGAAGGGTGGAATAGCAAGAGGCAGAGCTAAGAGGAAGTTGGTCAGAGCAGTTAGAGCTGAGGGAGAGGGAAGAAGCAGGCAGCGAGATGTGAGTGTATGTTTATGGGAAGGCCCTAGTAGGGAAAAGGCCTGGGGATGGTGGTGTCCCCTGGATTGTTATTGTGTATAGATTTCTTTGTTGCTGTGATGGATTTGGCTTTCTGGTATTGGGATTCAGCTTTCTGGTGTTTGAATAAAAATTTTGGTTCTGTCTTTCATGTGGAGAATCTGTTATATTTTGCAATTCAAAATTATACCAGAATATTTATTCATAGTCTCTGTAGGTGCTGTGAATATCACATTGGTGCTACAGAAACTGAGAAAGAGAGATCAGATAGGTAGGAGGAGAACCAAGAAAGGATCATGTCCTAGAAACCTTGGGAGGAGAGAGTAGCAAAGAGGAGAGAGTGATCAACAGTTGTTAATGGTTTCAGAGGTTGAAGAGAATGAGGATTGAGAAAAGGTCATTGCATCTACAACTAAGAGATTATTGGTAACTTTGAAAAGAGCCATTTTAGTGGAATGATAAGGTTAGAAATTGGATTAGATTGTAAAGGGTTAAGAGAGAGTAAGAAGAGAGAAATTATAGACAGTCTTTTGACTGTTTAGCCACAAAGGGCAAAAGAAATAAAAGATGATAACAGTAATGGAAGGATTAAGTAAGAGTTTTTTCAAGATGAGTAAGACATGGTCATATTTGTAAGCAGTAGGGATAGATAGGAAGAGATTAGAAATATGTGAGCTTGTTATTCATCCAGTGACATCACAGGGTTATATCTTGACTTACTTGTGAATTGGATTTAAATGAGGAAGAACTGCACAAAGTTGTCAGTTTCATTCTCTTCCAGAGTCACCAAAATCCAACGGCAAGATAAAAGTCAGGATGACTGGCAATGGCTTAGAATGCGGTGGATGACATTGGTGTCTTCAATGTCTTACCAAACTCTAAGCTCTCAACAGCACCTGCTTTAGCCATTTTCATGGTCATTGGGACAAATTTTTCTCATCCATTCCACCGGGGGAAGTCTTCACATGCTTGGGGTAGACTTACTAACTTACTGATGAGTTTGAGACCTGTTGATTAACTTAAACTTGTTTAGCCTGTCTGCTGAGATGGTTTTTTCCCAGATTGTGACCTCTGCTCCTTGGAGTCACAGATGAGAGTTGAGTGACAGGTGGACAGCAAAGGTGGATGAGCATTCCTGAAAAGTGTTCAACAAGCACCCATACAAGAGGTACTAGTCCTCCCTGGACATCCTATGCAAACCAAAAGGAGAAAATCTTTTGGAGGGGATAGAATGAGATGGGATTTTGAGGGGTTAAACTTGGTAAAGAGTAAGGTCACCTCATTATGTGAGACGGGTAAAGGGGGAAAGCATATGACTGATGGGACATGATTAAGAGGGGAGCTAAAGGTAAATTACCTAATTTTTCTGTCATATATGAAGCAAGGTCCTCAGCTGAGAGAACTGGGGGAGTAGAAGCTAGGGGAGGCTTGAGGAGAGATGAAAAAGTCTGGAAAAGAAAGGGTGGAGAGTGGGGTAGTGAATTGATAAGACGGGTATATCAGGACTTTTAGGCCAGTGAGGTGGTGCAGTGGATAGAATATCAGGCCTGGAGTCAAGAAGACTCATCTTGAGTTCAAATGTGATCTCAGATACTTACTAGCTGTGTGAGCCTGTGCAAGTCACTTCATCTTGTTTTCCTCACTTTCCTCATCTGTAAACTGAATTGGAAAAGGAAATGGCAAACCACTCCAGTATCTTTGCCAAGAAGACCCCAAATGGGGTCATGAAGAGTTGGATGAGACTAAAAAATGACTCGACAACAACATAGCAGGATTGCCCAACAGTAGTGAGGACTCAAGGTTATAAAACATAAATTTGTATTGGAATCTGTCAGAAGAGATGTGTGATTTTTTTTTCATTTTCATTCAGTAGCACAAATAGGTGAGCAAGGGCAGTAAATGATGAGAGTGGTAAATGAGGGTTTGACTAAATGATCTCTCTATAATTCTGACCTATCTTCCTACCTACCTGTCTATTGGACTTTACTTTCTATGTTCTCCTCTCTGGCTCAATGGTTAGTATATTTGACTGAATTCATTCAGTCTCTTAGAATATCTTTAACTTGAAGCTCACTCATTTCTTTTTTCTAAAATGGGCATAAGGATCCCATCCTGTACTTCAGAGTATTTCTGTAAGGATCAAATGAGTCCTCATGCATGTAAATATATTAATGTATTATTATTGTCTGCCCTACTTCTGAGAATCCTGCTCTTGAGGGTGTTTAAAGGAATTTTGGAGGTTATCTAATTCAAGATTGAAGAACTCTAGTAATGAGGAATTCACTACCTCCTAAGTAAATCCATTCCGCTTCAGTAAAAATAATTGTTAGGAAATTTTTCTTCACATTTACCGAATAGAAATCTGCTTGCCTGCAACTTCTACCCTTGATTCTCTGGTGCCAAGCAGATGTTTAATGTATCTTCCATATAGTTATCTTCAGATACTTCATATAACCTTCTAAGATTTTTCTTCTCCAGCCTAAACATTTTCAGTTACTTCTATTAGTCTTACTGATGGTCTCAAGACTCTTCACTGTATGGATCATCCACTTAGTAAACCTTTACTGGATGACACCTAGTTTATCAATTTACTTTTTAAAATATGGTACATGATACAACATAATTCTTTAGATGGGCGTATGAGTGGGTCAGAGTACATAGATCTATAGGACTATCAGCTCCATAGTCTTAGATAACGATAATGTCAAAACATCCTGATGGAAAGTGAAAACTGGGCAACTAGCTGCATAGTCAAGATGATGATGATGATTATGATGATAAATAATGAATTAATAGCATTTATTAGGCACTTACTGTATGCCAAACACTTTGTTAAACACTGGGGCTAGAAATACAAAAGCAAAAACAGTCCTTAAACCCAAGGATCTTATATTCTATTAGTGGAGACAATTAGTAGGGTTGATAGAGAGATGGGTATTTTGGGTAGAAAGTTACCAGGATGTTGACTGGAACCATAGGGGAGCTGATTGCCACAATTTTTCCAGGAGGAATATTAATGATGATGGCAATTATAATAATGATTCTTTCAAAGAGCTTTTATCACCCACTATACAATAGGCACTGAAGAAGCAAAGCAAAAGTGAAAACAGTCCGAACCCTGGAGCAGCAATTCACAGTTCACCAGCCTAGGTCTCTACCTCAAGTGCCTGGGGGTGGGGTAGGGGCACAGAACTGGCTCCAGATGGATTCTAGACTCTTTCCTTCAGGCTTAGGGAATGCTACATAGCCTTCTCTCACCCAACCCATGCTCATGGTGTCCTGTCCCATTTCCTCTGTTCCTCTACTCTTCTTCAGAAATCTTTTATATCACAGATGGGCCCAGATAGCCTTGGCACTGGCCATCTAGGTCCCAGCAAACTTTAGCAGCCTTGAACATGTATCTTGACAGCCCTAGAAAGAGAGAACAAGAACTAAGTGTAGAGTTGGGTTTTATTGTAAGCATATAGGTGTATTAGATCATGGAAACAGCTGAATTGTTGGTAGATAATTTGTTTTAGAAAGGTTTAAGGGACAGTATCAGAGAAAACGTCTAGTCCTCCATCTTGTTGGTAACAAAAAGCAAGTACTAAGCACAGTGTTTGGCACATAGTAAGTTTTTAATAATACAACCCAGGAGTCTTATCACCTAGGTGAAAGAATCATGATTAGTGCTTAGGTCCATTTCTATTTTTTGCTTTCTTCTCTGAGGTCCAGCAGGATATTTGAAAATGTCTGGATGATTGATGGAATTTTTCAGTTTGGCTTTCCATAAAAAAAAACAACACTAAAGCAATTGTGTCAAAACAATCAGTCATCCAGATGCTTCCCCTCCTTGTCATCAAACAATTGGTTTGATCTCTTTTTTTCCCCTCCCCACCAAATTAGTTAAACTTGCTTTATTACATAACAAGCTTCATGAGGGAACGAGGATGTTTTGTATATTCTCTGTATCTCTTCCATCCTATAGGACAAGTGCTTTGCATACAATTGTTAAGTGTGTTTGTTGAATGATTGACTGACTGACTGAACGAATTAAATAATGTAGTATCTTCAACATTTGGAGTGGAAATACAACTTTCCAATTCACCTTTCCACCCCACTTAATACATCCTTTCTCTTGTACTTCAATAGTCATCTCACTGGATTCTCAGTGGTATTTTACTTCTCCTAAAGAAAAAATTCCCAAGAAGACTTGAGACTCAAGAAGTTTTAGTGAAATTCATAGTAAGCAATTAAAATTGGGATCTGAACTCTATGGAAGCATCTTTGAACCTTGTTCAATTTCTAAACCTCTTAAGGTCACAGGCAAATCGAATATTCATCTCTCTCTGTGACTTCTCCCAGCCCCCACCTCATTTTCCCTCAGCTCACTTTTAAGATTGACACATCTGCTTTCATTCTGAGCATATCAATCTTCACTTTAGACTGTGTTTCAGAGAGAGTTTCATGCTTTCATACAAGGGAGGTTTCACTGGGGATTTTCTAAATCATAACCCCACTTGTCTTTCTATCCACTGACATATTTTCAACTTGTCAGTTAAATCAAGTAAATGATTCTTTCTTTCCAAAAATTGGATCTAGCCTGAATTTCCCTGTTAAGACAGAGAGAGCATATTGGTGGGCTGTAGGTTACTAAATGACCCACAATGCCTTAGCAGGTTGGAAACCAAAGGAATTACAATGCAATTATCTAGTTTTCTCCTCCTCTCTCTATCTCTCTTTTGTTGGCATATGAAATATTATTCATATTTCTCCTCTAATAAGCCCCATTTTTCTCTTGGTATTTGAGGTATGATATTAATAGGGAGGGGTTGGAGCTTAGAAGGCTTTCCCTCCTCTGCTCTGACTATTGAACTCCTGGGTTCCTTTAAATCCCAACTAAAATTCTGCTTTCTATAGGAAACCTTCTCCAGCACTTCCCAAGTCCAGTGCCTTTTTTTCCTGTTAGTTGTGTCACATATATCTTGTCTACGACTTGCTTTTTATATATTCATTTGCATGTTGTCTCCTTCATTAGATCAGAAATACCTTGAAGGAAGGGATTATCTTTTTGCCTCTTTTTGTATCTCCAGTACTTAGCAGTGTGCCTGGCACACAGTAGATACTTATTGAGTGGTTACTGGCTGATTGATTAGTGCTACTGGCTTTGCCTTGCAAAATTTGACTTTTTGGTATAATAGGGAACAACTTCTGAACAACCAGAGCATTATAAAAGTAGTGAAGGATTTACTGGGAGGAAGTGAATCTCCCATTAAAGGGGAGTTTAAAGAATAGTCTGCTTGACTACTACTTATCAAGGATTTTATAGAAAGGCTTCCAGTTTAGGTACAGGTCAAATCAAATGTTATCTGATCTCCTTCCCCACTGTAAACACAGTGATTTACCAAGAGTTATGTCTGTTAGTCAGATAATCCTCATATCAACCCACTGAAGAAGCAGGTATTATTTATTATCCCTATTTTATAGATGTGGAGGCTGAGATTCAGAGAAATTAAATTATTTCTCCACAGTCATATAACTAATTAATGGCAGATATGGGTCATGAACAAAAATCTTCTGTCCTCAAGTCCAGTGGTTTTTTTCAATACACAAATTATTTGATTTTAAGTGGTAGATGAGATCCCCAAACCATATGGGCTCAAAATGAGGCCAGTAACAAACTAGCTAAGTGGAAAAGAAAGATAAAGAATGTCTGCTTATAATCCAAAGAGGGGTGTATATGTGTGTGTGTGTGTGTGTGTGTGTGTGTGTGTGTGTGTGTGTTAAAGACAGTTAGTCATTAAGTCTACTGAATGTACCTAATTATTATTTCTTTGGTATTCTTCCCACTCAGTGACTTTTTACATCTTCTAAATCAGAACAACCACATCTGAGGTACAAATTATGTGTATTGAAAAATCATATGTATAACATATATCATCTATATGTCTATATTTATGTTCTTTAATTGACTAAAATTACATATTGGGGTAGTTTCTTATGCAATGACCTACAAATATTAGCTGTCTTTTAACATCCAACCTAATAACAAAATCTCACCACAGTTCTCACTCCTGCAGAGACTACCAGGGGGCTTCCAACAGCTCAAGCGATCACTCAGGGGCATCAGTGAGTTGAACAAGACTAATCAGTATTTTCAGTTGGAAGATTTAGCTCAGAATGGAGTCTAGGCTCTACTCCCTTCTGGGAGACACATCCTTTTGCAGACATTACAAGGTTAAGAAAGACTGGTTCAACTTGATCACATATTAGATTTTGTGCTGAGGCAAACTAGTTTTGCCATGGGGTGGAGTAAGGTGTTAACCTACAAAGCTAAAGATTCATAACAGTCACAATCATCAACTTGGTTATATTTAGAGGATGAGGGAGAATGGAAACATAAACTTATCCTGTTATCTCTCTCCTCCTCCCTCCAAGGAGAGGTTGAGAGATAAGGAAATATATTCACAAAGAAATGTAGATTTTTTTTTTCCCTCCCAAACCTCCCCAGCAAATAAATATCCAGAAGACTGATTTTCCTGCCCTTTCCAAAAAGACAGGTTCTAGACTTAGAATCAAACACCATTTTTAGTGTTCTATTAAAAAATTATGATAACTTAGAATCTTCAGAAGCTATTGATCTCTAATGAGTGTTAAGTGAGTTGCTAGTTGGGTTCTGTCTGATGAAGGAAGGTCATATAGAAGAGGAAAATTAGGACATGTTGCTCTGATCAATCACAATTAATTAAAGTGGGGAGAGACCACAATGGGTTCTGAAAACTTAGATATTCTTATGAGGATGATTTGAAAGAATTGCATGCTCAATGGGAGTCAACAGTACAATATAGTCAAGTCAAAAAACAATCATTTATTAATTGATTACTTTTGCCTGCAATTTTACTAAGGAGTGAGGAGGATACAAAGAAATCTAAATGAACTAATGAAATCTTAAGCCACCTTAGTACAGTACAGTGTAGCGTCCAGAGTGAGTGAGGTAAAAGCCCCATTGTACTATGCCTTTGACAGACCACATCTGTGGAATTTTGCTTAAATCTGGGAATTTTTGTTTTATGAGAGGGCTGACAAACTGGATCATGTTATAGGAAGGTGACCAGAATGGTAAGAAGACTGGAAGCCAAGACAACATAAGAATTGACTGAGACAACTAGACATAATTAGTTGATAGAAGAATACACTTGGGACAATAATGTCTCTGTTCAGGCAATTGAATGTTTGTAATAAAATACTATTTTTAGCAAAGAATAATGAGTAAAATTGATGATGGTGGTGATGGTGGTGATAGTGTTGATGATGATGATACCTATTTTGCGTGGATTCAAGTTATTATAGTATAGGAAGAAAGAGTGCTGAACTTAGAGTTAAAAAGCCTGAGTTTGTGACTCTCCTGCTTACTATCTGTGTGACCTTGATAATGTCATTTAACCTCTATGGGCCTCAGTTTCATTTCTGGAAAATGAGGACATTGTACTAGGTAACCTAATCTCAAGGTTTCCTTCTAGCTCTGCTCTATGACCCTATGAGTCAATGAACCTCTAAAGTTTGCCAAGCTGTTTTACCTAGAGCAATCCCATTTTATCCTTTCAACGGTAGAAACTATAAAAATCATTATGAATTCATTGAGACTTGAAGTTGAAAAGAACTTCTGAGATCATCTAAATAACTTCCTCCTTGTTATGGGAATGTAAAGATCTTCCCTGCCCCTAGGCCCTTTGCTGAAGTGGCTACATGACTTTGAGGACCCTTGGATATTTGAAAGTATACTCTGTTCCTTAATAGGCTGAATGTGGTCACATGGAGCCTGTGGCGCCAGGCTTGT
>CM053587.1:277689942-277711731 GCA_028646515.1 Pseudochirops corinnae
CTCTGCTAAGGACTCCTGCTGAGGACTGCCTGGAGCAGGAACTGCCAGGGGCCGGAGCTGCTGGGACCAAGCTGCCTGGACGCTGAGCAGTTGCGTGCGTGAGGAGAGGAGGATCTTTGCCTGAGGTAGCCTGTCCTGTTTGAAGGCTTGAGGATGTGGGTGTTTACTACTCAGACTACATGTGCCAACTTCATCACTACTGGGTTGGCTTTGACTTTCTGGTTTTGGGACTCAGTTTTCTGGTATTTAAATGAATGCACTATCTATATTTCTTATGTAGAGAGCCTGTTCCATTTTGTGATTAATAACTATATCAGCATATTTATAGTTACTGTAGGCACTGTGAATACTGCATTGCTGATACAATTATGTATAGTCATTTCAGCCCTTAGATAATAACCAATTGAGGATTATTGGCCCAAAAGGAAGTTTGCTAGCAGTGTTCATAAAGGTGAAGGAAATGGGCCCCAAAACCAAGGCACAGATGGAAAAATGGACATCAGAAGTGACAAATCATCCTCCAACTGGGATGAATTTAGAAAGAGACCATGCCAAAGGGCCAGCCAATACAGAGATCAGAAGTTACTCCCAGGTCAGAACAGAGAACAAGACACATAGGCTGAGACTGAGGCCTCCAGGAAGAGTCAAAGTGGAAAGAGGTTCCCAGAGGCCAGAGAGGCATACATATCCAAGTGTAGGAGCTTAAAGTCTTAGGAGGAATGGCATGTTACTGTTCTCAACATGGGTTACAGAGCACAGATGAGATCCTACCAACCTTCTTTCTCTTTTGTCTGCTAAAGGAGAATGCCTGTTACAAACCAGGATCTAGACAGAAGGCAAAAATGACAAAAAGAAATTCTATCGATTTTGTCTTTGATTTTCAAAATGTAGCATGGCTCTTGCACCAAAGACTAGTAACTGTCACCATTATTATGAAAATAACAACAGTAATAACAATCAAAATGATAATCCACTTTTATGTGTGATTTAAGTTTTCCCTGTGATTTAAATTTACTGCTCTGAAGTAATTGGCATAAAATATATCATTCCTTTTTTGTACATGTAGAAACAGAGGCTCTCATTGTGAGGATTTGCCAGGGGTCACAAAGCCAAGCAGGGGAACAGCTAACATTTAAACTCCAAGTTCCTGCCCCCTATCCAGTTTTCTTTTAACTGGGGCTAGTTGAATTGGGGTTATTCTGATCCTATAACATTAGCTCCAATGAGCCCAGGGTCTGTGGTTTTCTTGTCACTGGAAAGCTTGAACATTCTCAGGTTGAAGGGGAGATAGGATCTAAACCCCCCTGTGCATTTCCCCCTCTAATGAGCCATTCTTTGAGTCTCCTCTGCTGTTGATCCAGGTCACCCCCCTGTGCTTATCCCCTCTTGCCATACAGAGAAAGGCTTAGAGAAGGATCTTTTACAGTGAAATAGCTGAAAAACACTTAGAAAGGCCAATGTTACCTATTAAAATACACACACACACACACACACACACACACACACACTATAAAGAAAATGCCTAACAACTCTGACAGCCCTTGTTTGAAAGAAGCAAGATAGTGAGCTTGTCTGATCTGTCTGAGAAAATCTTTTCACCAAGTGATTTTTTTCTTTGAAAGCTTTGGCTAACTAGCTCTCCAGAGGTGAGAGGTGAGTGTGCTAGCAGCATGCAGGCCAGGGAGACTCATATAAAGGTGATCTGAGCAGAATTCAGGAAAAATCCCAGCTTGAAGCCTCCCCAGCTTCCTCAAAGATAGAAGACTTTGCAAGAATTTGTGCAACCATGGTTATCCTGGGTCTAGGAATAACTGGTCACCTTCCCAGTGCAGTTTTAGAAGCATTCCCAAAGGCCTCCTATTCCTCATATTCTACCAGACCCAAATCCATGACAATGAAACTTTGCTGTCTTGGTTATAGTGTCTCATATTTCACCTTTGAGTACTTCATTCTTTGGGGTCTTTCATTGTCCTCTTCAATTATCTTAATAAATGTAATTGCATTGGGTTTATTTTCACTGTTATGCCAACACTGAGAAAGGATTCCTTTATCAAGTTACTACCAAGGGTTATGTCTACCAGGTGACAAAAGAAACGGAAAGTGAAAATAGCAGATGACACAAGCCTTCCCAAGAAGGACATTTGGAATGGTGTGAGGACTTTAGACAAGCTCACAGTTTTGCTTCTTTCAAACAAAATACTAGGAATCAGAAGGCTTAGATTCTAACCCCAGCTATGCCAGTTTATCAGTTTTGTAAAGTCAGGCAATCTATTAGCTCTGAAAGAAACAGATCTAATTAGAAATAATCTAATCTAAAACACTCATTTTACAAATGAAGAGAGAGAAAGAGAGAGACAGAGACAGAGAATGGGGGGGGGGAGGAGAGTGATATCTTTGGCTATAGAATTAATGGATAGCACAGTTGGGACTCAAAAGGTCTTTGATTCAAGTCCTGAATTCTTTTAATTCTCTACCACAGTGTCTCCATAGAACAGAAACCAAGAGTTAATGCAGTTCTCTGGAAATAGTAAAGTCAATCCATGAGATGAGGGGGAATGACAGGAAATGACACGAAGTCATAGAATCATAGATTTATGGCCAAAATGGACCCAGTAGTCACCTAGTTTAATATTCTTAATCTATAATGTGATGAGAGCCTTATATGTGGCCAAGGCCCATGAGCCTTCTTTAAGGCTGTCCTTACGTGGCTCAAGGGAGGCAGAATAGACGTCTCTAGCCCTCTTCTCCTCCACCCTTCTTTTTTAATGGAGACTTTAATTTTTAGTAGTAGGAGAAACAGGAAGTTAGGGCCAAAGGCCACTCTGATCTCCTCAGAGGGAGAAGATACTGGGTTAGAATTATATCTACTCCCTTAAATATCTTCTTAGTCTAGGGGATATGATCAGGTTCAATATAAATTCTGATAATTGTTTCCAATTAATTATGGGTGAAGGGAAACCCCAAGCTTTATATCCAATACATGAGTCCTTTACCACCAAATACCAGTTCTGCAATGAACACTTATAGCAATAGCAAAGAAAACCCATTTGTTCAGAAATCATAGAAAGCACAAATAGGAGAATATATACCAGACAATACAGAGTGAAGGAGCTTTCTCATTGGGAGTGAGGAAATTTAGTTCAACCAAAGAAGAGAGTCCTAGATCTTACCCAAAGAGAAAGTTCTTCTAAGTCTCTACTGTAGCTATCTGGGATAGGGACATGATGGATATTTCTAGCTCCTATTGTACCTTCCCAGAGTCTTTTGCCTCGGTAACCTGAAGTGGGATTGGCCTCTTCTATTTTCTTTGTTGAAGCTAGAAGCCAGAAATTCCAGAAGTGACTTAAAGCTTGAAGAGATCTGAAGAAGACTGAAAAAATCTAGATGAGAAAGAAGTTCTCTTGCTCTCTTTCTGCCTTCTTTTGGTGAACAGGGCATTTATCTCCATCAATAAGGAAAGGGCTCCATGCCAATGGACTTTGGGAAAGGGTTCACAATTTTTAATGAAGGAAACTGAGGTCCAAAAGGTTAAGTGACTTCCCTAAGGTCATGTAGGTAGTAAATGGTTAGTTGGGTTTGACACTCAGATCCTCTGACCAGACAATCCGCACCTTTTTTGGACACACCACATTACTGAAATTTGCCAAACTGAACAATAAATCCAAGAAAGGGAAATCCAAGATGTAAGGTCAGAGTTAATTAGAGGCTGGAATATAAGGGTCCAAAATATAATATAGAGAAAGAAAATGCAAATCATTTTCCTCAGTGGCATTTTGATGGCCACAGGCAGTTCTTTTGCTCCATTTCTGCAACATAAAGGGGACTACCCTGAAAGGGCTGATATATCTATCCATTGTTGAAGAGACAAGACATGATTTCACTGGCATGGGGCACTGGAAGGCAAAGATAATCAGCTTTATAATGCAGGTTGGAACCTGCTTTGCAAATTATAGTCTTAGAGAGTTTCTTGGGAGACTTAAAGGTTGAATCACTTATCCACATTGTCACAGAGAGTATGTACCAGAGGCAGTTCTTCCTGTCTCCAAAGGAAGCTTCCAACCACTATAACAATAGCTAATATTTATGTAGGTCTGTAATGTTTGCAAAGGACTTTATGTTTATTACCTCATTTCATCCTCATAACAACAGTATGAAGTAAGTATTATCATTATTCCCACTTTACAGAGGAAGAAACAAGAGATGCAGCAAAGTGAAAGTGACTCACCAGGATCATATAACTAGTACATCTCTAAGATGACATTTGAACTTAGGTCTTCTGAGTTCAAATCCTTCTTCAGACATTTGCTAGCTATGTAACTCTGAGTAACTTACTTAACTTCTGTTTTATTTAACCCAGTGCAGAAGGACATGGCAAACCACCCATTCTAGTATCTTTGCCAAGAAAACCCCATGGATAGTGTTGGTATGCTATGGTCCACAGATCACGGAGAACGAGACAAGACTGAATGACTGAACAACAACTTCTTGACTTCTAGTCCAGTGTGCCATTCATGATGACATTTTTAACCTGAATTGTTCTTAACCTTGGGTGCTGGTCAAACTGAACTTTAATAATATTAATCCTTCATATTTATTTAATACTTTACAATTTTCAAAGCATTTTCCTGCTCATTATTATCAAACCAATGCCTAACAACAGATCTGTGAGGTTGGCAAGGCAGGGAATAATATTTCAATTTCGTGCATAAAGAGACTAGGACTCAGAAATTAAATGACTTGCCCAAGGTCACCAATCAAATTCCTTATAGAATTATGATGAGAACACAAGTTTTGGAATCCACTTGTTACACGACCCCATTGTGTCAATATTGCCAAAACTCTATTGTACTGAATTCTTCAGAAGGTTTTTTTACACAATTGGGAGAATTCTTGACTATTTATCAAATGTTGCAACCAATGATGATTTTTCTCCTATAGGTACTTCTCTGTATCAACAAAGGTGGGACTGTAAATTGTTCTTGATCATAAATCCAAGAAATATAATAATGCCCATATTTCAACATGGTGAAATAGAAAGAATACTGAATGTCTTCTACAACTGAGGTTCAAGTCTGAATGTTCCTCTTTGCTATCTGGTTAATGCTGGCTTTATCATCTAAACTTGGATTTTCTCATCTGTAAAGCAGAGATAATAATATATGCTGGTCTACTTCACAGCATTTTATGTGGCTCAAACAAAATCAATTGTTTTGACTGGGGCTATTGACTCTAGGACTTGAATTCTATAACCTGGGTAAGCTCCTCTATTAGCTTGTAAATTCCTTGGGGACAGGGACTATTTTTTGCCTCTTTTTGTATCCCCTGTACTTATCACAGTAACAGGTACATAGTAGACACTTAATAAATGTTTACTGATTGATTGATTGAGGTGTATTGTCTCTATCTGTTGACCCTTTGCTGCCAATCAATCAATTGGGTCAGTGAATAGATTTCAGGGTGTCTACAAAGTTCGATGGAAAAAATACAACTTTATTTCAATCTTCTTCATTTTTCATTTTATGTATTTAAAACATTATTCTAAAGGGATTGATGACACCAAAAAAAAATTAAAAATTCTTGCTCTAAGGTGATAAGATATATCCTGAAACAATGACTTCATCAGCAATTTGGTTTGATCTATAACTTAATGCACCATCACCAACTGGATTTTCTGTACAACAGTTCCATTATGGTAGATAGCATCAAGTATAAGCAAGCAGACAAGATGATTGAGAAAGGAGAGAAACACACACACACACACACACACACACACACACACACACACACACACACTCCACTTCATCATCCTGGTGGAGCACTAAGAAAACAAGTACACAGTAGAAGTCAAGCCCTTTCTTGTGTCCTAAAGCCCAATCAGGGCCATTTAATTTTTCTATTGATAAACAAACCCTGCCCAAAGGCAAACAAGTTGTGACCAGTCTTATAATTCACCAGCAATAATAACCACCTTCTCTTCTCCTTAAATGTTTCAACTAATAATTGCCTTTGAATTCCACCTTCCAGTGCTGCTATAGCTTGTGAAGTTGTACACTTGTCCTTGGGGCACTGCTGGGTTTCTTGAATTACAATGCTAACACGATGGATGTAAAAGCACTTTGTAAGTTGAAAGGCATATATAAATGCCAACTATTACAATTATTATTTTTTCCGGGAGCTCCTCAGGCACACATGCCCAATTGCATTATCCAGTTTCAAAGCCTGCCTTCATACATGGCACTTCATATAGGGGCAGTACTTGAATGATCTGCTCTGCAGGATTATTCATTTTCCTTATACACTGTACTGAGAAACAGCTGAGCATATCATATAAAGACTCTAAGAGCAGGAACGTACTTGTCATAAGTGGAAATACTTGACTAATGGATCAGTTTGTTCCATTCATAAGTTCTTAGAAGCTTTGACTTCTGGAGAGTTCTAGATACACAGAATATCCCAACAATTCCTTTTCTTTCTCTCATTCTCATTCTCCTTCCTTCCTTCCTTCTTTCCTTCTTTCCTTCTTTCCTACCTTCCTTCCATTACTAGTTGATTGGATTTGATAATTTCATTCTCTAAAAGATAAAGGAATAATTTCAATTCAGCAAAACTGTATTTGATGCTGACTTTGTGCAAAGTTTTGTACTGGTGCAAGTGATACAGAGATAGAAGTAAAATAGGTCCTGCTCTTAAGGAACTAATATTCTAACTTATAAACCTATTATGTACACAAATAAGCTGGTGGCAGGGCGGGGTGGTATAAGGACGGGAAGACTGCTCTTCTGGACTTGATTTTAACCCTGAGGAAAAATCTGTTTGCCAAGGGTTAATAATGGGAATCTTGAAAGATGGCAATTTCTTAAGCTCAAAGATAAGGTGAGAAATACTGGGCATAGTATTGACATGCATCTTCATTTTAGGAGAGTAGATTTTGGAGTTTAGAAAAAAACATCAGGGGGGCGGCTAGATAGCACAGTGAATAGAGCACCGGCCCTGGAGTCAGGAGGACCTGAGTTCAAATCCAGCCTCAGACACTTAACACAAGACTAGCCTTGTGACCTTGGGCAAGTCACTTAACCCCAGTTGCCCTACCTTACCCCCTCCAAAAAGCAAAAACAAACAAAAAAGAAAAAGAAAATAAAACATTAATTATGAACTGAAGGCTTAAGAATCTACAAACTTCGTTTCAGGAGGGATGATATTCTCAAGGAAAAAATTCTTATGACAAAAAAAATTAATTATTCTAAAGAAAAAGAGGTGTTTAAAAGAAATTGATGGAGCTACATAAGTAATTCATCAATTAACTTATATTATAGGAGGGTGTGTACTAAACACAGAAGAAAGGACAGGGAAGTAAAGATGAATACTTTGCAGTGATACAACCTGTAAAGAGAATGACATAACTAATAGAACTAAGAATAAGCTAAGGTGGGTAACAAATACAAATGACAACAAACCAGCTTTTGGAGGAGCGGAGTAGAGTGGAGGAAACTATGCTATTGTACTAGAAAGATTATAAAAATGAATAGTAGTGCCACTTCTTGGGAGTGGAGGGAATGAAAACAAAGTAATAGATAGAAGACAGAATTACTCAACTTCTATTTTACATTGGTTTCTCTACTATAAAAAGAATAATTTTTGTACTAGAATAAAAAAATGGTTAACTGGAAATTGAAATCCAAGATAAGAAAATAGACAACTGCCCTTGATGAGTTTGAGTCTTTAGGTCCACAAGAACTACCTCCTTAAGGTTCTGAAAAAAACTAGAGGATGAGGTTGCTGAATCACAATGAGATTTCTTCGAAAATTTGTGGAGAATGATAAAGAAGAGAAAAGTAAAATATGGTCCCCATTTAAAAAAGAGATGGATTCTTCAAATGATATATAATATAATTAGTCAGACTTCTAACCCTGGAAAAAAAAATCTTGGAACTAATTGTTAAAGTGGCAATTTGTGAATTCTTTGAAGGATTATGATCGTTATAAATAATCAAGTCAATTTTGCTTCCATTTGTTACAGGATTGTTGGACTAGTAAATTGAGGAATATCGAATGTAAAATTTACCTTCATTTCAGAAAGGCACTAAAATACTCTCATGAATGAGGTAGAGTGAAGTGACATAGACAGCCATATAGTTAAGAGGATTCAGATTGGTTAAGTGACCAAAGACCAATGATTAATAGATTAATGTGAACTGGGAATGATGAACTCTGGGGTAGTGCTACAGAGCTCTGACCTTGAGCCCCTGTAAATATACTTTCTCATTAATTCATTCAATAAATTTTTATTAAGGATCTCCTAAGTTCTAGGCACTGTGCTAAGTACTAGAGATACAAAGAAAGGCAAAAGATAGTCCCTGCTTTCAGGGAACTATCAGTTTAATGGGGGAGACGACATGCAAATAACTAGTTAGAAACAAGCTATCTAATGGATAAAATAGAAATAAGGAATTGAAGGAAGGCACTAGAATTAAAGGGAATAGTAAAGGGTTCCTGTAGAAGGTTGGATTTTAGCTGGTATTTGAAGGAAGCCAGGGAAACCACCACCTGTCTAATCATGAAGAATTACTTGGGTTTAGTATGATACCTGTGGATTTCAGTTGAGATGACATGACTCAAATGTATGAGAAAAACATACTATCACTTCAATATGGGAGATTTTTAAGACTTATTTGAAGGCATCCTTGAAAAGTATTCTCCTTAAAAGCACACCAAACTAGAAAGACCATTTTCTCTCATCCTGGCTATGTGACACTGAACAAGTCTTATAAGCCTCAGTTTCCTTCTGTGCTCAGTGTAGTGGCTGCACAAGAAAATCTCCAAATTCCCTTCCATCTCTAACGTTCTTAAATTATGAGATGCTTTCTCTCTCTGTGCTTCCCAGTGGGGTCAGTGGTAAGTGTCATCAGCACATAATTGTGTGGGCTAACAGGAAGAAAAAGATGAAAATCAAGGTAGAAAGCACCAGGAAAAGGAAATGAAGAAATGACAGCTTTGAAGGCAGCAGGGACTTGGAGACGTCTCCTTGGAGAGGCAGAAAAAACCAACATGACACATGCTGCTTTATCAGCCTTGCACAGGAAGCTGAGTCCTTAGACTTTTGATTCACTTGGGCTTTGTTCAAAATGTTGTTTTGTTAAGAACAAAAAGGTCCTGGAAGTCTAATAATCATTGGAAGAACACCCCCTCCAGCCCCACCTCAGTAAGTTGTCAATTGCCAAGAGTAAAAGGAATAAGAAATATAAGAGATTTCAGCCAAGCTGTAAGCTTGGAAGCCATGTTTTTGAGTGGGAAATAAATTTGGCAAAAACCACTCCTTTGCCCCAAGGACTGAAATATGTCTGTGTGCTGCCAAGACAGGAGAAGTACGTTTCACAAGACAGAAGTATTCGGTTTGCAGGGGGCCCGAGGAGCCATTAACTGTGGTAGGCAGGGAAAATATGACAATGAAGAAGTTGTGCTGGGGCCTCTTGCAACATGGCTGGCTAAGGACAAATCCCTAATGAGACTCAAGGAGTGTACAAGACAGGACTGGCTCTTGGAGAAACAGTGGAGTTGGCAACGTTTCTCTTTGCCTTCTCCCTTTCTGTTCCCCCAAAATCTTGAACGGGAATTTCGTTTGCCTTCCCTGTTAGGTAAGCTTACATGGCCATAGCAAGTCAGAATGATGCATCTCTTTACGCCTAGAAGGGCCAATCTGACTATGAATAAGAACTAAAAACCACCATTAAGTGACAAAAGACTATACTATTTTTTTTATTTGGGTTTGGATTTGTTTTTTAACAGATTCATTTATCCTAATGAACAAGAATGATTAAATCATTTACTTAATACTTACTGCCTAAGAGACTTTGGGGAATCAAGTTCACCTTTTGAGCCTTTTCGTATGTAGTAGGAGGTAGCAGTCAGACTGATACGCTCACTTGGAAGAGTGAGACAGAATTTAACCTCATTTATGAAGCCTCTCTGGCACAAAAGAAAGTTTTTGAAGGACAGAGGAATTTCAAGGGACGTAAGGGCCTGAGGTTGAGCCTGTCCCCTTGCCCCTGTCAACATTTGTCTAGATCAGAGGTGAGGAACCTGAGACCCTCTAGGTCCTCAAGTAAGGCCCTTTGACTGAATCCAAACTTCACAAAATAAATCCTTTTATTAAAGATTCTAGCTGCTAGAAGTACCACCTGGGCATTGGTCAACTTGTCCTTTGTAGTGGAACCCAATTTAAATGGCGGGGTTGCAGGGACAGGCTGAAGCCATGTATGTGTACAATACATTTCATTAAGGTGAACACAGGGAACTTCAATTTTAAACTTTTAAAAGATGAATATTTATTGAATAGGCAAACATAAGAGACATTTTTATTCATCAAACAAACTAAAGACACAAACAACTAAATTTATTTTATTTTTACTTAACAACCAAACATTATGTAAAAATGTGAACTTTGCAAAAGGTTTTTTTAATTACACCCTTTTCTTTCCTTTAAAATACAGAACATTTTAAGCTATATTTACTTGTTTAAAAAAAGTATCTTTCCAATTAGTCTATTTCCAATTAAACTATTAGTTTAACAGTTCTGAAAATGATGATAAAGGGCCAACAATGTATTTTAAGGACTGATGACCAGAGGAATGGGGCAGCTAGGTGGCACAGTGAATAGAATGCTGAACCTTTGAGTCAAGAAGACTCATCTTCCTGAGTCTGAATCTGACCTCAGATATTAGCTTAGCTGTGTGACTCTGGACAAGTCACTTCACCCCATTTGCCTCAGTTCCCTCATCTATAAAATGAGCTAGAGAAGGAAATGGCAAACCACTCCACTATCTCTGCCAAGAAAACCCTAAATGAGGTCACAAAGAGTTGGACATGACTGAAAAATGACTGAACAGCAAAAAACAGAGGAGAATCCTTTGAAAAATTAAAATTTAAACTTTTTTTTAACCTTCTTTGCCCATATCAAATAGAGCATAAGGGCCATGTATTTTGGGCTAAAACACAGAAAACAAAATGACCAAAGGAGTCAAAGGGGAAAGAAAAAATTCCTCGTTGGTTCACTAATGTAACTAGGTAGCTACAGTTCTCAGTAGTCATGAGCAAAGACACTTGTAGGGGTTTTGTGTGTACCTGTCTGGGGGGAGATGGAAGAGGGCAGAATGTCCACCTGAGCCCTAAAAGAACTTATCTCCACCAAGGAGATGTGCCATCAGAGTATGAACAAAGCAAGACAGAGAGAGTCTGGAAGAGAAAACTGAAGGGGATAGGGAAGAGGAGAGCAGAGGAGAGGAGAGGAGAGGAGAAGAGAGGAGAGAAGAAGAGAACAGAGGAGAGCAGAGGTAGAGGAGAGGAGATGAGAGCAGAGGAGAGGGGAGAAGAAGAGAGTAGAGCAGAGGAGAGGAGAGCAGAGGAGAGGAGAGGAGAATCATTTTAACACTGTGCTAAGTGCTGGGGATACTAAAGCACAAGCAAGGAAGATTGCCCTTTCTTCAAGTTTACATTCTAATAGGAGAAAGATGGAGAGTATGAGCTGAATAAGGAGATGATGAGGGGGCAGCCGGCAATTGCCACAGAGATCTGAGCCTTGGCAAGATAAGCAAAACCTCATCTGTGAAGTATCCCAAGAGTGAAGTTCACTTTTCCAGCAGGAAGAGACTTGGATGATGGCTGGAGAACAAATGACATGATGAATAGCAATGGTGCAGGCTATGGAAACCAGGGATCCTCAGAGACTAGAAAACTCGTAGGCACTATATGGTAGGAAGCTCCAACACTGCAAAAGGCTGTTGGCCTAGTAGTGTGTGCCTGGGCACATTCAGCAAATTCCTTTCAAAGGTCCATGACCAAAGCACAGAGAAGTTCTGGAGAACTTTAGAGAGTGATGGCTTCTGAAAGCTTGGAGTCTCTGGTGCTGTTTTATCATGCAGCTGTGACTTTAAAAAACAATGAAGTTCCTGTGGTGATATAGAGTTAACCAACATCTTTTTGGACCTTGCCATTTAGATGTCTTATTGGCATCTCAAACCCAACTATCCCAAATCTAATTATAATAAGCTATATTTTCCCTTAAATCTGACTCTCCTTTTGTTTGTTTATAGAAGTATTCTTCATCCAGTTTCCCATATTTCAAACTTTGAAGTTATCTTTGACCTCTTCTTTATTACCTTTTACATCTAATTGGTTACCTAGATATAATGCGAATGTGACATTCATAGTGCCCACAATGGCTCTGAATATGCAGGCATAGTTCTGAATAGCAAAATGTAACAGACTCTCCACATGAGAGACAGAATCAAAACATGTATTCAAACACCAGAAGGCCAAATACCAACACTAGAAAGCCAAATTCATCATAGCAACCAAGAAGTTGGTACATGTTACCAATCTGGTGAGCACAAATAACCCCAAGTCTTTCCTCCATCAGCCCTTGTAATGGCAAGCAAAATGGTACTTTGCTCCTTGTTTCAGTTATTGTAAGGACAAGCAAAGTAGTACTTAGCTCCTTGTTTTAGCTATTCAACTGTCTTTGAGCCTCACCTGTGATTATATCAAGTCATTGTTAAAAACAGTATACATTGTGTTGCCCTTAATAGGCCTAAGGGAATTTGGAGACCTTCCCTGACTTAATAGGTCTAATGTCATCACATGGAGGTGGGAGGAACTTGCCAAAAGAGCACAACAGGAAGGACAAAACAGGAAGAGTGGAACAGGAAGGAGCAGAGCATATAAAAGCTTGAGCATGAGCTAGGACCAAGCAGAACTAAGAGGAACTAAGAGGGAGAATACTTGTGATGTGGGCACTCAGTCTGTTCTGTCTGTGTTGATGTTACTTTGTCAGACAGAAGCACTCTGTCTGTTTACTTGTGTTAGTGTTGCTTTGTCAGACAGAAGCACTCTCTCTGTTTACTTGTGTTAGTGTTACTTTGTCAGACAGAAGCATTCTGTCTATTGACTTGTGTTGATTTCACAGACAGAAAGTGAATTAAGATGATAGTGCCGGCAATGTGTGTGAATATTGTTGTAACTCTGCTAAGTTTAATGTGTTTAAATATTGTTGTGGCTCTGTTAAGCTTTGTTTTGCCAGAAACAGAAACTATGAAGAATTTGGAGTGGACTAGTCACCATGAGCTTTGATATGGAACAGGAGTGGAGAGCTCTCTACCTGTGAATACAGGCAAGAATGGAGTGAATTCAGGCAAGAGCTGGGAGACCTTCCTACCTGTGAATCTAGGCAACAGTGGTATGAATTGAGGCAAGAACTGGGAGCATGGAAGAGGAGCTATTTGGAAGTCAGTTTTTGGAAGTTTTGGAAGTCAGCCTCCAGTCAAGATGAAAGGACCTGTACTTGGGTACTCAGTACTGACTGATTATGACACTGTGACCTAGGGGTGGAAGACCTTTGTACTTTCCACTACCATGTAAGGATGACTGGCTTGAGGATGATTACCCCATAAGGATGATCATGTCAAGGATGATTGGAAGCCAGCCTCCAATCAAGATGAAAGAAGAGGTTAGATGGGTACCTTATATTGATTGAGGAGACTGTGACTTACTGAATGATATCTTTTGTTTAAGACCATGCAGCCACCTTAGTAATAAATTGTTATGTCATATTGCTATGAATGTTTTGCTTTATAATAATGGCTTTGATAATATCTCAACCTAAATGGTGGTAATCATCTCTTATCTCTACATCTTCACTCTTTTCTATCAACCTACATCAAAAATAATCTTCATTTTTCATTGACCTAGACATGGTACTACTTAGTTACTCTTCACTGGTATGACCAAAAGGCCTCCTAGACCAGCAGGTGTCTGGACTGGGGCCACCTCCTGTTTGTGGTGCAGAACTTCTTTCATTTGAAACAGGTCCTTGTGAGACAGAAGAAGGCTAGAAGAGCCACCAGAGGTCAAGTGGTAAAACTCAGGAAGGAGCTAGCTCTGAGGAGTGACCTAAATGACCCAACTGAGCAATGGTTCATCCTGGAAGCTCAAACATCCTGCAAGCAATGCGGAGACTTGTCCTTTGGTTATATGATGGGCCTGGAAACAAATTCATGGCTAAATAATGTTTCAGCAATCACTTTAAGTCTGAGCAAGATCAGAAATAGAGATTTAACGTGAAGAGTATACCCCAGTTAGGGAATTTTTTTTTTAAATTCTGGCTCTTGATAAGTCTTTTTAGTAAATGTCCCTCTGTACAAAATAATAGGTATTATTTTGTTAATTGTTATTGAGGAGAAATCAGCTAACATATGAGATTGAGGTTCTAATCACTGGGTATAGATCATGGGAGAAGGAGAAAATACTGGAATACAAGCTTGAGCTGGTTGTATTAGGATAACACATTAACCTTTCAGGAGTAGCCCTAGAACTCTAAGGGTTCTTTATCTATGGATGTAGATATCCATACTCAGGAGGGCTAACTGCTAGTGTACATGTGGGCTGTCAAAGTAAGTCCACAGTCTCTCACTAGATAGGTATATTTAAAATAAATACAGAGTGACAGAGGAGTAGGATGAGACAGAGTGGAGCTACTAGCTAGGGAGATCAGGAAAGTATATAGAAGGCAATAATTAGACTGAGTCTTGAGGGAAACTAAGGATTACAAGGGATATGTGTGAAAAGAGGGCACACTCTATCCCCTGGGGAAATCCACTAAAAGATTAAAAGAAAATAATGGATAATAGTCTATACTATGGCTAGATTGAACTATTCTCTACTTCCTGAACACAAGATACACTTTTATGCCTCAAATCTCTTTGCTCCCACTGTCATTTATATCCTTCCTTCCTTCCTTCCTTCCTTCCTTCCTTCCTTCCTTCCTTCCTTCCTTCCTTCCTTCCCTCCCTCCCTTTCTTTCTCCCTCTTTCTTTCCTTCTTTTTCTTCCTCCTCCTCTGCCTTCTCCATTTTTTCCTCTGCCTTTTCCTCTTCCTTCTCTTTCTCTTTATTCCTAAATTCCTTTCCCATTTTTCAGCTACTCCCTCCTCTATGAGACCTTCCATGATTGATCAGTCAGAAATTTTCTCTCCTTATGCTTTTTAAAGCACTTATAAAAACATTATCATTTTCAATTCTCATAATAACTCTTTAAGATTCCCAGGGTATGTGAGGGAAAGTTAGATAGATCTCAGCGTGTGACAATACTTCATTTAAGAGGAGATGGACAGTCTAAAGCAGTAAAGACAAACTCTGACTATATCAGACTGTCAATAGTTAATTTCCTCTCCATTGGCTGCCATTTCCTTGGCTTCTTTGACCAGTTTTGTCTTGTCTTGAATTTATAGAATCAAGTAATCTCAGGATTAGAATGAACCTATATGAGACCAAAAATCCCCTCTACAGCACCGCCTCAGTGGTAGATCTCCAAAACATGACTACCTATATTTTTACCTTTAGAGTTCTAGGGTTACCCCCTGAAAGGTTGGAGTGATCAGCAAGGGCATGAAAATCTTTGGTTATGGGAAATCCTCCTCTGCTAAGGTGATTTATTCCACCCTGAGGTAGCTTTAATTGTTAAAAATACTTCCTTTTATTTTGTTTTGCTTCATTTTTGAAAAGATAGTGTTGAAACCAGATCCATTTTATCTTCAATACCTTAACTAAATAAGAACATTCCTCAATCAATCCATCACTTTGCAGGTCTTAGACTAAAAGGGCTTCAAAGTGGAATAATCTTTCACAAACATCACATTCTTGGATAGGTTGAGCAAATTTGGCAATACCTCTATCAAATAAATTGAGAAGGGAATCATTCCAGAAATTGGAGGTAGCATGGAGTCCTAGCTGATCCCCTCTGAGAAGGAATAATCTGTAAAATGGAGGTAGGTAGGAAGAAGCCCTAGTTTTGTCCATGGATAGGTCTTTTTCCCCCACTCCCCAAACCCCTTACCATTTAACCAGAAGAGGACCTTGTGATTTTCAAAGAGTAGGTGTAGAAGACTTTGGATTTCCAGTCTTCCTATTAGTGTCCTAGTCATATCTCTGGATTCATTGGCAGCAGCGTCTGCATCAGGAGCCAAAGACAGATGGACATAGATTCATTGTGCTTAAGGAAAACTGTTTGATCATCCCATGATTGGGAGAGAAGGACTTCCAGTCACCAGGAGATGTAAATTACCCCTTTAGAGAGTATATCAGAAACTTTTGGGGTATGTTTTGTACCAATTGTTACTGTATAATCTTAATAAATATCCCTTTCTTAAAAAAGCATGTCTGATAATGTAACTAAATGATTTTCAACTGATGATATTAGAGGGAAGCACACAAGTGGGAGCTTGAGCCAATGACATTAGGGAATCACCCCTCCCCCAACTCCTCAGGGGTACCCCTAGAATCCTGAAGTGGATAAGTAGCTAGCCAAGCTCTAAGGACTTGCCTCATTAGTGGGAACAGGAATTGGGATAAGAATCTTCAGAGCACAAGTGAGCTATACTTTCACTGACCAAAATCTGTTTTCTTCTAGTTTATACACAATACTCCTACTTATACATTTTCAGGATCTATTTCTCCAATTCATCTTCATATGGAATGATTTTAGGTTCCCTTATCATACTGATCATTCTTCTTTAGATGCTCTCTAATTTGTTATAATTATTATACATTGTATAAAATTATTATATATAACATGATATGATATGATATGATATGATCAATCATGATAACAACATTCATGTAACTCTTTAAGGCTTGAAAAAAGTTTTACAAATATTTGCCTATTTTATCCTAACAACAACCCTGGGAGTTAGGTGCTGCTATTATTATTCCATTTTATAGTTTTACATTTAAGGAAACTGTAACTTAATAGAGGTTAAATGACTTGCTCAGGGTCACATAGTAATTGTCTGAGGATGGATTTGAACTTATCTTCCAACTCCAAATCCTGAACTCTATCCCCTTACGTCACCTAAATGATGTCCTTCCTAAAATATTGCTCCTAGAATGGAATATGGTAGGAAAAACATTATCTGACCAGGACAAAGCAAAATAGAATTATCCCCTGTTGACTGACAGGGAATATATAGTCCCATGAATTGCCCAAAGGAGGCTTCTGTTCTTGGTGCCTATGGGATTGGCTGGGAAGGCCTATGCTCCCCATGCTGCCATTCTTACTCCCTTCTCTGGTTTGGTGACTCTTCTCACTGATTGTTTGGTTCCTTGACCCACACAGCCTTTTATATCTTCCATGGTTCTGTCTTTTCCTCAGACACATGGACTTCCCATTCACCTATAAAAGTCAACCATCCAGGAGTTCCTTCCTGCATACTAGTTATTAATTTTTTGTTTGGCTCTTCTCCTAGGGGATATTATAGCACAGAGGAATGAGTTCTGGATTTGTGGTCAGATGACCTTGGTTAAAATCCCATCTCTGTTCCTTGCCATCTGCATGACTGTAACTAAGTTTTTACCTTTCTTTGGCTTACTGTCTTATCTGAAAATTTAGGAGGTTGGACTCTATAGCCTCTAAGGTTCCTTTCTAGCTCTAAAAATCCATAATCACCATTTCACCAATTTTGTTTTTCATCCTTCACCAAGCTATGATCACCAAGTTTCTGTAGATGGTATGAATTGTCCAAGGTCACCTAAGTGAAGAAACTGAGATGAGAACACTGGTTCTGCTTCTTTGCCTAGAGTTCTTTCCACAGTATCCCTCTCTAAGACAGCCACAATTAAGTACTAAATTGACTATTATCAAGTGTCCTAATATGTGGTATCTACCATAAGTGCTTTAGGCCATCAGGGATTGCTAATGAGTTTTTACCTTGCATTTAGCAAAAATCTTGTCTGGACCATTTAAACCTTAAATTGCCTAGTGCATTGAATCCATAGGCCTTGGCCTCTGAGGAATTTGAGAAAAAAGGAAGGGAAAGGAAGAGCTTCCATAGGGAATGGAAGGAGGAGTTCTAGGGGAAGCTGTCATTGAAAATGCCTAGTTAATTGGACTGATAGGGGAAAAGAGAGACTTCTTCCGTGTTTGATAAATTAATCAAGGAGTCCTGCTGTAAATTACCCACTCCAATCATTAATCAGACATCCGGAAAATGCAAGACAAGAGCACTGTTTTAAAGTTGATTTTTTTTTTTTAATAGATGGGCCAGTCCTTTGATCAGATGTCAGGGGAGCAGAAGAAAGTCTCTAGGAATCCAGCAGAACCCCAGCTGTTGCTGAGCGCCAGGAGAGCCCCTGTGCTGGGATTGGAGTGAACCCCCTTCCACCCCCATTCCTTAGCATAACTTAGCATAAGCACAGTGAGAGGATCAAATTGACATTTGTGGGAGCCAGAATCCTGGGGAATGGAGAAAGCTTTTAATCCAGGGCTCCATGTAAGGGGATGCCTTTCAATTAGCAGTCTATATTAATCAACGAGGCTTTTGCTTCTAAAAGGGAAGCTTTCAATATAAGGAAAGAGGTTGGAAAAAACTATTAGGGGCACAAGGCGTGTATCTTTAAAAATACATTTAAAATGTTGATCTCCCCTGCCCTTAGCCTCAACCGCCCAATTGAGTCTATACTCCATGGTCCCTAATGGGCTCTGAAGCTTGGAGCAATAAGAACAGTTCACAGATTATAGAGGGTGAAGGGATTTCTGTTTGAGAAACATATAGTGCAAGCATCATTAGTTCTATTTTTAAGCTGGAAAAGCTGAGGCTGAGAGATGATGTGTCCATGATTAAAGGCTGTTCAGCCACTGAGCAAGGATTAGAATCCAAATCTTCTGACCATGCCAGGGTCTTTTCCCTCACACCCTTGTTATTGAAAAAGCAGGGAATATGGGGGGGCAGGGGTGGGGTGGAGTGTGAATTGATGAAGGAATAGAAGTTCACTTCAGCCCTGGAATTCCTACTTCAGCAATACCTTCAGTTCCTGGGACCCCTCTCTGGATTAGAAGGTTCTTCCTAGAACTTCTGTTAAGGAGATTACCCAGGTGTGCCATTTCCATCCCTTCATTTCTCCCTACACTGCACTCTGGACTTTTCCATCAAGCCCGTGCACTGGTTTCCTCCCTTCCCCTTCTGCTCCTCATTTCAGCTTCCTTTTAAGTGTTGTCTTGCTCCAATACAAAGTAAGTTCTTTGAGGTCAGGGACTGTCTTTTTGTTTATATTAGTTTCTCCACTGCCTGGCACTTAGTAAGTGCTTTATAAATTCTTGTTGACTAACAGAATGAAACAAAAAAAATCATTTATTAAAATATTCAAGACATTATGCTAAGTTTTAGAGTTGCAAATACAAAAGTAAGATAGTCTCTGCCCTCAGGGAGCTTACCTTCTAAAGGAGGAGATATCTTTATAGAGGAGTGGTTGTGCCTTTAGGATGCATAGAGATAGATTGTGGAAATGTAAAACAACCAATTATCACTCCTTTTCCAGCAGCTGTGGTAGTATTGGGTTGATTACTATTCCCAGAACACAGAATGGAAGGTAAGAGTGAGATTCCAATGGTAACAGAACAGCTAGCAAACTGTTTGGGATGGATGGATGGGTGTTAAACATGGCCAGGGGCTGCCTAGACAGAATGAGTTGGGTGAGTTTCCCCTCTCTCTCTCTCTCTCTCTCTCTCTCTCTCTCTCTCTCCCTCCCTCTCTCTCTCTCTCTCTCTCTCTCTCTCTCTCTCCCTCCCTCCCTCTCTCTCTGTCTCTCTCTCTTTCCTCAGCAGCAGGGAAGAGTTCTAATGCTGAGGGACAGCTTGATGTAGCACTTAGAGGTAGAGCTTAGATGTAATACTTAGGCTTTGGAAAAAAACCTGAGCTCAAATTCCACAGAAGACATTAGCTTTGGGATCGTGAGCAAGTTATTTAACCTGTAGCTCAGTTCAGTCATCAATGCAATGAGGGGGTTGGAATCATTGACTTCCAATGTCCCATCTGTTATTGCTTTTGAGTCATTTCAGGTATGTCCAACCCTCCATTACCCCATTTGCAGTTTTCTTGGCAAAGATATTAGAGTGATTTGTCATTTCCTTTTCCAGCTTGTTTTACAGATGAGAAAACTGGGAGTGACTTGCCCAGATTCACATAACTAATAAGAGGTCAGATTTGAACTCAGGTCCTCCTGACTCCAGGGTTGACACTCTTTCCATTTTACCACCTAGCTGTCCCCAAAAGGGACAGAAAGCTCTAAATCTAAGATTCTATAAATTTCCATAGGCATAATATTGGGCAGCTTGGACCATAGGGCACTGGGTACTGTTTAAGGTAGGGAGAGGGGTCAGCAGCAGGGCAGGTGACAAAATGGCAGGGGTAGTCAGCTACAAATACATGTGGAGGAAAGTGGGAAGGAAGTTGTTATCAAGGCAGGGAAAAAACTAGTAAGAAGGAAGGTTGGGAACTTGAAAAATAAAGATGATTTTCTTTTTTTTTTTTTTTTTTTACTTTTGGAGGGGGAAGGTAGGGCAATTGGGGTTAAGTGACTTGCCCAAGGTCACACAGCTAATTTGTGTGTGTGTGTTGAGTGTCTGAGGTTGCATTTGAACTCAGGTCCTCCTGACTCCAGGGCTAGAACTCTATTCACTGTGTCACCTAGCTGCCCCCAAAAGATGATTTTCTAAGACTTCAAAAAGACCCCCAATTTCAGCAGTAGAGGTATACATATTACACACTTCAATAGATCATCATCCTGTGTTGATGTAGTCCAAAATATCATCCCTAAGTAATAAATGATAAGTCCCTCTATGTTAAGCTAAGTTGGTCCTTAGAGACAACTCCATAGTTCATCATCACCGAGCCCATGCTAGGACCTATCAGGATGGGGATCCATCAGAAGCCAGGATCTCCTCAGTGGCATGATGAAGCATGGGATAGAGAGGAATAATACTGATGGTGTTAGTGAGCCTTTTCTCATAATGTTTTCTATGAATCTAATACTTTACAACTGAAGAATCAAGAAAGAGTAGAGTCCTTAGCTCCTTGAGAATAGGAACTGGTTTCTTTAAAAAATAATAACAAGATAGATTCAGCTGGTTAGGCATCAGAGGAGAAGCTCTGAGTATCCCCTCTAGATCATCTTGACCCCCCTTTTTTAGTATTCATGTTCAGGGGAGGCAGCCAGCACTTACAGGGCCCTGAGGCAGTGTCATAGGGCAGGAACAATGCAAGGTGAAATGGCGTTTATATTCTTTCATTAACCCTCCCAGGTCTGTTATTAAATATGGCCAGCTTAGCAGTTTATCACTTCAAATGGAAGCCCACGGCCAATCCCAGGAGCCAGGTTCCTACCTCCCCCTTCTTTTCTTTCTCCTTGGTGTCTTTAAATTGATGAATAAGACAAGGTCAGGAATTTTCAGCATTATTGACAAGAGCTCTATTTACCTTTAATTCAATACTTTAAGGCACTGTGATTCTGTCAGTATGGGCACTCTTCCCCTCCCAAATGCATACACCTTAGTAGACAGTATTTGTGAGTTACTGTGGCCAACCCTCCCCCCTCCCCCCTCTCCCCCCCCCCCCATCCCCCACTCATCTCTTTGCAAATTCTCATTCTTGGTTAGATGAGTCCTTGTAGAACAGACAGATAGGGGGTCACTAGCACCAAACTTACAGCCTGTCTAGATTCAGAGAACCTTCCAGTGCTTGCATTACATTGGGATAAAAGGAAATGACAGACCACTCCAAGAGTACTCCAAATGGGGACACAAAGGGTTTGACACAATTAACAAACAACTGAACAACTTCTCGGGACCTAGCATCACCTACATTTTACAATGAGGATTTTGTTTGCCTCTATAGGACTGTAGAAAGTATCTACATTTTTCAGTGTGGGGTGTCAGTTATAGACTGATTAACAACTAGAAGTTTTTGTACCCC
>CM053587.1:277712231-277738168 GCA_028646515.1 Pseudochirops corinnae
TTCAGATTAAGAATATTAGAATCATTGAAATTATAGGATCATAAAATCTGGTCAATCACCAACCTTACAGTGATTGTTGGATGGAAGGCAATACCAGTGGACTGTGGGGAATAGAAATGAATTGCCCATTCTCTTATTTTGCAGCTCACTACAAAATTTCATCTTGTTACTCATTGTTTTCACTGAAATACAAATAAACATTTATGATTGATAAAAAAAGAAAAGAAAAAACAGCATCTTAGATCTCAGATGGGAGAACTGGAGGCATCTGATCAACTTTGAGAGGGTGGGGCATACCGTAACAAGCTTTCTTCCCTTTGTGCTTAGTTCTTCCTAGAGAACAGCAGGAAGAAAATGAGGTCTTGGAACTATAGCCATTCTCCCCATCTGCTACTTGTACAACTGAGGGAAAGTTCCTGGTCCTTTGAAACCACCATGGTCATTTTCAGGGTCATATCTACATTTGGACAAGGATGATAGGACATAGAAAGAGATGGTGGGTAAAAATGATAATATAACTCTCCCTTCACATCATGGTTGTCATCTTAGGGAAACCCTGGATCAACCAAGGCCCATTTCACTAAGACTGCATTAGTGAGATTAATTAGCTAAAATAAGAAGCTATCAGATGACATGGAGGGATAATATCCTCATTGGTCACCCCAATGTGTTTAGGCTGATGACCCTGGATCTCTATATTTCCCCATCTCCTTTCATCTGAAAATGTCTTTCTTGCCTTTTCTGCCCAGCTGTAAAAATTCCTAGCCCTGGTTAGCTCTGGCTCTGACACTAAGTATGTCAGAGCAAGGGCTCTCCACCTCCTGTCTTCATTGGAGAGAACACATTTAAAGGAGAGAATAAACTTCTGCCATTAAACAGACATCCTCTTTATTGATAGTGGGTCAACGAGATCACAGGAGGATTTAGCTATCAGACAGCTAACAGAATTGAGGGTGCAGAATACTAAAGCCCAAAGCCAGGCCAATCATTCAATCTATAAGTGGATAAGCAGAGCACATCAGTGAATGCCAAGGCTCCAGGAAAACCTTTCCTAAGTTAAGCAAGTCTGGCATACATATCAGAGGCTGAATAGTATAATGCAGAGAGAGAGAGAGAGAGAGAGAGCTAGAAGGGGAATCAGAGGGCTTTGGTTTCAGCACAGGCTCTGCTGCTTTCTGTCTGAGTGACCTTGGGCCAGAAAGAAGCCTGCCAAAAAGCAAGCCCAAGTTACAGGGAGAATGGAAGTCTTTCCCCTCCCCTCAAAGGAGATGTGGGCCATCAAAATACTTCCTTGTAAGCAATATAATCCATAAGAGAAGAAAGTCATGAGCCAAGTCATGATTCTGACATTTACTAGGTGTGTGACTATAGACTTAAACTCTTGGAGCCTTAGATTACTGATCTATAAAATGGGTATAATATTTTTTGTTCTAACTATTTCATTGGCTTATCACAGAGAAAGACACTGTGTAAACTGCAAAGTCCTTTATCACTGTGAGTCATCATTACTGAGACACCTGTGAAATAATGACAAGAATCCTGGGTTTGGGAGTAGAGGACAGGTTTCTCTTATTTATTCTCTATAAAATATTGGGCAAGCCACTTCAGGCTCCAAGGCTTCCAATCTATCTTGTAAAACCAGAGATTGGAGAAAAAAAAGAAGCACTGTAGTCACTTCAACCTTTATATCTTATTAATTCTGAGTGTTGACATTTCTAACATTCTTACAATAAGTACTGGGTCATGCTTTTGTATTGATCCTCTATTACCTAGACCTACTTCTACCTTCTGTTCATGTCTTTCTAAGATCAAAGCTGGGTGGTGTATTCCTGGTGTATCCACATCGTTCTCTTTGAATAACATTCCCTTTTCTTCCTTCTTTAGATTGATTCTTTCTGTGCCTTCAGAATTTCATTTTCAGAAGTTTCCCATTCTACTTTCCTCAACTCCAGCTTACTTCTCCTTTATGTTTTAAGCCATAGTGCTCTACTTATCCTCTTCTGAAGCCTTTGAAATCTCTCTCCAAATCTAGCCAGATTTAGGGTACATGTCAGACAATTCCTAGATTTTTTTTTTATTACCACAAATTCTGATGTGGAATTGTTACTTCTTCTCAAAGCAGCTATCATTTCTACTCCAAGCAATCAGCTCTTTCTTGTTCATGAAAATCATATCTAGAATTTCCAGTTTTTGATTCCTTTACTTTTTAAAGTGTGCATTTATCATTGTCCAATCCAAGATATCATTAGCTGCTCTGATTTTGGTAGTTTACAGAAGATAGAAGGCTAGTTGAAGTCCTCCATCAGTAACATATCATGTATTTGTGACAAGTTTGAGACTTGTTTCCTGAACTCCTCAGCTAGCTCCTCTTTCTGTACAAGAGCAATGAAATATATTCTAATTATAATATCAATTTTGTTTCCCCCCTTTTGAGCTTCACCCAAATGCTCTCCACCGTGCTTTCCTTCATTTGCTTCCTAAAATGCCTTTACATGAGTATACATCTGTTTTATAAGATTGTTATTATTAACATAATAATTTTCTATTACTGTAAATCTCCATTTTACATATAAGGCTATTGAGGCTCAGAGAGATGTTCAGTGCAAGTCTCAAAGAGAATTGGCCAAGATCATACTATAAATGATGAAAAACATTCATAAATAATGAAAAATATTTATTAGTTTGTCAAGCACTCTGCTAAATACTGGGGATAAAATAGCAAAATGAGACAGTCCCTGCCCCTAAAGAGCTTATATTCTAATAGTGGAGGAGAACACATATGGGGAATGATCGACAAGAAAAGGAAGTTTTACTCTGAAAAGTCCAAGGAATGGTAACTGACGTCATTGAAAAACTGACTGAGACTCCTTCTCCCAAAGCAATGTTAGCATTGATTAGAGTACAGTTTACAGACTAAGAGATGGCAGAAAAGGGTATAATGGGTTGATGTGGCAGCATCAAGACAGATGGCAAGATAACAAGGGTAACTGTCTTGGCTGGAGATCCTGTGATTCAGAGGGTTCAGTGATGGGATAGATGGCAAGGATGTACAACTAGAAGGGGAACCAGGAGAATGGTGACAGCATAGAATGACTAGGTTTGTGCTTCATTCTGAGGTTGTTTGGTGAAAAATAAACCCAAGGAAATTCATTGCTCCCTTTTGCTGTACTGTAGACTGGCCTTTCCAGTTCTTGCTAACTTACTAATATGGGTGTGTGTCTATAAGAGATTATAACTGTGTGACTCACAACAGATAAAGTTTTATGATTGTTAAATTTTTGAAAATCAGAATACCATGACCTCCTTGAAGGGAGGAACTATTTCATTTTTTGTTTGTATAACATGTGTTCAGTCGTGTCCAACTCTTTATGATTCTATCTAGGGTTTTCTTAGCAAAGATACTGGAGTGGCTTATAATTTCTCTTTTTCCAATTCATTTTACAAATGAGGAAACCAAGACAAACAGGGTTAAGTAACTTGCCCAGAGTCACATAGCTAATAAGTGTCTGAAGCCAGATTTAAGCCCAGGAAGATAAGCCTTCTGGACTCCAGGCCTGGTACTCTATCCCCAGTACCACTTAGTTGCCCATGAAACAAAGTAGGTGTTTAATAAATGCTCGCTGATTACTGATTGGATAATAATCATTCTGAATTGTTCTCTCCCCCAAAGAGTTTGCATGTACAAAAATAAACATCCATAGCTGAGATTTCAGTTCCATTGATCAATTTCCCAGATTCTTCGGTAGATTTCTTTCTCTTGGCATAAAGTCACTTCAAGTTGATTTGCTAGGTATAACTTCAGGAGAAAATGGAGCAGGACAGACTTCGTCAGAAACAGTATTCAAAGGTACTATTCAATCTGTCTCATAGACATTCTGAGTTTAGAATTTAGATTGGTTCTTACTGAAGGGCAACTGAAAGTCACTTCATACGTATGTATACACACATACATTTATATCTCTTATTAAGAAAAAGACAATGCAACTCAGTTCGGCTTGTTTAGAATTTTTTAAAAAATAGTCACTTGAAAATGGACTGTCTCATTCCAAGGGGAGCAGCTTTTCCTTATAATCTTTTCAGTACTTGCACCAATAGAAATATAGAAAGATGAATCACTAGACACAGGATTCAGAAGTCTACATTTTTAGTCATAGTGATCATAGCAACATAGGCTTTTCAGGCAAAAACGGACATTTAAGATCTTCATTCTACAGATCCAGATACAAAGGCACACAGAGCTGAAGTCATTTTGTCCAAGGCTGCAGAGCAAATTAGTGTCAGAACTGAGAATAGAACTCAGATCTCCTGACAAGTTCAGTGCACTTTTTGCCATACCACCAGAAAATACAGTTCACATTTGTTTGTTATTGAGTCATTTCAGTCATGCCCAGTTCTTTGTGACCCCATTTGGGGTTTTCTTGGTAGGGATATTGGAGTGGTTTGCTATTTTCTTCTCCATCTCATTTTACAGATGAAGAAACTGAGGCAATTGGGGTTAAGTGATTTGCTTGGGTACACACAGTTAACAAGTGTCTGAGGCCAGATTTGAACTCAGGAAGAGTTCTCTAGCCATTCTGTCCACTGTCCTACCTAGGTACTCATCATGCTTCCTCTCCTCCATCTCTTTTACATAATTACATCCTCTTAAAACTAGCAATTTGTACAGTTTCATTCTTATTTAACTTTAGTGATGTGGAGAGTGCCAGAGATGTCATAACCTATGACTATTTCACTGCTTTGGCCCTCAATTGTTTGCTCATACTTATAAATAAGGGGATTGAGCTTGATATACTCTAAGGACCATTTTGCCCTAACACCCTCTGATTCTAAAATTCTCTGACAATGATTCTGAGAGCCCACATTGGTTTGTCAGAGTAGATGTAGTTCGTGATTGATCAAATCTTTGAAAATGAAATCTTTTGGTAGTTTACTCTTAATTGCTGTCCTTTCCTAAAATCCTCTCTAAATCTTAGCATGTAGAAAGTCATAGAATTATAGAATAATTGAATCAGAGTCATGGAATCTTAGAATTGTATAACAATGAAGCATCAGAACCTTAGAATGTCTGAAGATTTCCTTGATCTCTATCTGGTTTGATTTGTCTTTGACACCAGACCATAATTAGGTTGAAACAGAGAATAGAAATTTCTTTAGTTTCTTTTTCTTTTCTTTCAGCTAATACCAATCTCTTAAGGCTATTTTTAGCACCGTGCTATTTCTCCCTCTGTAGTTACTTATATTTAGCTTAAGCATCCTGTTAATTACAGAGCAGTTACAGACTAATTAGTGGCACTAAATATAAATTTGCCATTTATGCAAATTAGTGAGAGAGAACAAAGAAAAATTATTTCATTTAGTGCAATTGCTGTAAGTGGAGGAGAGACAAACAGGGAAACTGAAAGCCATTAAATCAATGAGGAAGCAAAGGCGACAGCCCAGGAAATGACGAACTGTGTGCTTCTAAAGGCAAAGACAGAGGAGATGATCGACTCTGACCTTTCCCAAGCAGAGGTCCTGATGTGGTTTGGAGAGAGGCAGAAGGTCACAGAGGAACGCAAATGTGAGTTCTAATTAAATTAGAATAAGAGAATCATTGTTGGAAGGGGACATCTCAGAGGTCAGCAAGGATGGGTGTGGCCTAGAAGCCAGGAAGGGGTAGTTGATTTATTGATATCTCCTGGCACAGAGAGACATAGACAGCTAGGAGTCTTTTAAAGGAACAGAACAGAAATCATCTACCACTGTCAGCAGAAATGGTTAGTGGTGAGGGGCCGAGTGACCATTTTCAAGGCATGTTGAGATTTCCCCAGGATCCATGTTCTAACTCTTCTTGACTTAATTACATGACCATTCATTTCAGCATCTCTCCATCCCAGGAGGCATTCAGCTTAAAATCAAATTGAAATTAAATGCCTCTTTTTCATTTTGGTCCTAAGCAATTCTCTATGCTAGGGGTTTGGTGGCAGGAGAGGGGAATGGTCATCTCTCCTGCAAGTTTCTTTGCTTGCAGAGTCCCAACTGACTTAGAAAAAATTCATTATAATGGAGGGGGGAAATTCAGTTGGACTAATTGTTGCTCTAGGTGACTCCCTCAGAAGGAGGTTATCAGAAGCAAGGGAGAACACAATGACACTCTGTTCTAATTATTCTAATCTAAAATTCTAATGACACTCCAAAAAGAATCCCTAGTTATGGTAGCATATTTATGTAGGGCCTCAAAACAAGTCCTGAAGTTTACCTAGTAATAGTAATAATAATAATACTTTATCTTTCCATGATACTTTAGATAGATCCCTCTCTTAGAATTTTTGCAGAGGACAAAGTGGGAGTGAGGAAACAGGTTGGGAGAAGGGGTGATGGAATTCACCTGGGATGTGACCATGGAGGAGATGAAGCATCATTTTTCTATACTCTTTAAAAACTAGGGGAAGAAGGGAGAGAGTGGTGTGCCATGGCAAGTGGAGCATCAGAAAATAGTAGTGCCTTAACCAAGGATAGGACCAAAAGGTAAGGAGCTTGACTTTCCCAGATCACAAGGAGTTGGAGACGGGGAGACAAAAGAAACTCTCTTTCCTTGATTCTATTCATCTCCCCTAAGTTCCAGAGCCCTGGGGAAAATGTCCAGTTACCCACACCCCAGGTAATAGTATCATAGATTTCAGGCTGGAAGGAATCTTAAAGTCATCACCCTCATTTTATATATGTGGAAACTGAGGCCACGAGAATTGAAGTGATTTGTTCAGCGTCGCATACAAGTAGTAACAGAACTGGGGGAAGAATACAAGTCCCTTAATTACAAATTTAGTTTGGGATATTGGCTTTGGAGGAAAGAAAACAGATTTTTCCAGCAAAAATTCTATTATGTAGATAGTACCAAAGATTATTAGCAAGCTTGGACCCCAAGGAAACAAATTCTGAGATTAGGTACTTTGTCCATAGATATTGTCAGACTTAGGGTTCAAACTCACATCTCTTGAATATAGATCAAGCACCGTATTCTCCTTAGTACATTTTGCTGCCTTTTCAGTGGCCTTCAGACTTCACAGTTAATAGCTGCTGAGATAGATAGATCACTAACAGAGGCTTACCTGTGTAACCCAAGATCATTGCTCATTGATTAAGTCATTCCATTATTCAGTGACTATTTATTAGGAGTCTATTATATTCAAGGTCTTCTCTAAATGCTAGAGATATAAACACAGACACAACAGACCCTGCTCTCAAGGACCTTACAATCCAATGGAAAGAAAGAAGTAAAGAAAAAACACTTAATAAGTGTCTGGTCCTGTGCTAACACACCTTAGAAATTGATATAAATGGAAAGAAAGTAAATTTGAAGTCCATGGTCCTGGGTTTGAATCTTAGTTCTACGAATGACTCCATGGTCATCTTCTGAGTTCGCCAGTTGGAGTACAGAGGGTTCTTTAGAGGATTTAACTTTTTCAGCTATGGAATTCCAACTCTGAAGCCCCTGTTGTCCTGATCGGTGAATGACTCATGAGACATACGATGGCTAGGTCATGCTTTACTCCATGGATATTTTCTCAGTAACTCCCTTGCCACCATATCTGTCCCTTCATTCTTCCATCCCCCAATACAGAAACCTTTTAAGTTCTGGAACTGTGATCAAATTGATACTTCTATGTAGTGCACTGGAAAGAGTATGTTAATATACTCCCTCATGTTCTACTCAATATTTCTGTAAAGTTCCAAATCCTCTGGGGTTACCACTCCTATATTTAAATAGAAATATAAATGTTTTATGCCTACATATATTTATTTATATATATATATATATGCATTGTATAAATATATGTATATATATATATATATATATATATATAATAAGTATTTTTTTCCCTGTATTAGAATAAAAGCTCCTTTTGCTTTTGTATTTGAAACCCTAATTTCTGGCACTGTGCTTATTACATTACAAGAACTTAGTAAATGCTTTTTTTCATTCATTCATGCCTATATGACCTTACATAAGTCACTCAACCCTTTGGATTTCAGTTTCCTCATCTAGACCATCATGGGGATTGACTACGGGATAACTTCAGGAATATTTTCAAACTGATTCTATGATCCTGAGACATAAACACAGATAACTGTAGTAAGAAGCACCAAAAGGAACTGAGTAACCTTTTCTCATGATGCCATAGACCTAAGGCATATGTGAAATATAGAGAAGGACAAAGGGATGCTGGGTTTCCATGGAGGTAGAGGAATGGAAGCACTCTGTGGAGGAAGAAGCAATAGGCAAAGAGTGAGTGCTGATGCCTGCCTATATTGAGCTAGGAGCTGTAAGGAGTAACTTAGCTGTGTGCAGGACCATGCTGACTGAGAGCTGGTGGCATTGACCATGAACCAAAATAAAAGGAAAAGATGTTGAAGTGAGAAGAGCAGTTGCCTCTGGACCATCCTTGTGTTGTCTGGGATATCAGTAAACAAAGCAGAGATTTGAGAAGCTGGTACCATGAGTTTTTCAGGGACTATGTCTGTGCCCACTGATTTGTGAGGGTAGAGAAAATGACAGCCTCTGGAAAGTAGAATCTTACTATAAATCAGAGATCCCAACAATTAGAGACTCCTAAGATTTAGAGATGGAAGAAACCTGAGAGATCATGTGGCCTAAACCTTACCTTTTACACCTGAGGAAAGTGAGATGTAGACAGAGTAAATAATTTGTCCAAGATCCCACAGGGATGAAGTAGAAGAAATGAGATTCGGACCTAGGCCCTGTGAGACTATAACCATTTATAGTTTCATCATAGTATACTGCTTCATTCCTTCATTAAGATTATATTGATTACTACATTCCATCAACAAACATTAGTTAAGTGCTAACTATGTGTAATTTATTATGCAAAGTTCTGAGGTGGCTATAAATATAAATGTGATACCATCTCTATAAGGAATCGAGAATCTAGTAGGAGAAAATGGGACATGTGCAGGGGTGGGGCCAGGGAAGCCAGCTTTTATTAAGTACCTACTGTGTGCCAGGCACTGTGATAAGCACTTCACAAATGTTACCTCATTTGATTCTCACAACAGTCCTGGGAGGCAGAGGTTCTTATGGTTCTTATTTTACAGATGAGGAAACCAAGTCAGGCAGAGGTTAAGGGACTTGTCAAGGGTCATTCTAAAGTTGGATTTGAGCAGAAGTTATCCTGAATATAGGCCTAGTGCTTAATCCACTGAGCCTCCTAGCTGTCACAGATAATTATATTAATTTGAATATAAGAATAACAGTTTGATGGATTATGACATTCTCAATGGATAAAGTCCATTCAACCATTCAGATCATTATGCATCCATGCCTTTTCACCCCTATATGACTCCTGGCTACATCTTTACCTAAGTCTTCCACAACGGACCCACCCAATGTGCTGGGGACTTCCCTCTTTCTTACATAAATGGATACCAATGAACCATTTGGCCTTTTCATTATTCTTTTTTGCCATAAGACTAGGCTACAACTCTTTCCTTCTATCTTTCATGCAACATCTCTCTTGAAATTCTTGGTTGATTATCGCAAGGCAAGATAGTTCCATTTCCATATAGCACATTAAATCTTACCTAGCTAGCATTTTGCTCAAAATAATGCTTTTATATGTAGAACAGGCACTGTTCTACATCACCATTCTACAACTGAGGAAAGAGAAGCTCAGAGAGGTTAAGTGATCTCTCTGTCATCACACAGTTGAGGAACTGTCTGATTAGAATTTATGTCTTCTGGTTGCCTTGGGAGGTAACAGATTTTCTCTTAGGAGAACTTCAAACAAAGACTTATGAACATTAGTCAAGCATATTGTAGTTTCTGCAAAAGCAGAGGTGGAGACAGAATGTTATATATGGCCAAAAGCATTTAGGCCACAGTACATAAGGGAGAGTAATATGAAATGAGTTAAGAAAGGTAAGTTAGAGCCAAGTCCTAAACTTTAAATTCTGAACCAAGAAGTTTGGTCTAAATGTTATCTTAGGGAGTTTCTTGAATGCAAGAATGTGTTAGACTTACACTTTAGGATTATCAATTTGACAGATAGGTGGAGTATGATTTGGAGAAGAATGAGACTGGAGGCAAGAAGACCAATTATGAGGCTGCTGTGATAGTTTAAATGGAAAGAGATAAAGGTTTAAGTAGGATGGTAGTTACATGAGTGACCTACGGAGTAATAACATTGTAAATCTAGAGTTGGAAGAGAGAAGAATCTGGAGATAAGAATTCTGGAGATAAGGAAACTGAGGCTTGAAAAAGGTTAGGTAATTTACCCACGATCACACCAATAGTAACTGACAGATGTGGGATTCAAACCTCTGTCTTCTGGCTCAAAATTCAGTGATTTTCCTACAGTGCCACATGAGGAAAGGGTGAGACTTGTCTGGGCGATGAGTAATCCAATTTGGCTCTATAAAGGAAGGTTGGAGCCAGATTGTTGAGGGTTGTGAATTCTGAATGCTAAGCCAAGTAATTTGGGATATAGCATTTGTCTGTGTTCAACACAGGAATTCTATCTTCACATATGTGTATAGATAGATGCACATGAATAATAATGATGTTTATGGTAATAATAATAATTAGCAGTTATACAGTATTTTTAGGTTTACAAAATACTTTATACCTATAATGTCTCAATTCATTTTAACAGCCCTGGGAGGTAGATACTACTATGGTTCCCATTGTACAGATAAGGAAATTGAGGCTGAAAGGGAAAATGATTTGTCCAAGGTCAAACAGCTATTCATTGTCTGAGGCAGGATTCCAATTAGCTGTCTTCTTTTCTTTTTGAACTTAGCATTCTATCAATTCTCAGAATTCTATCAATTCTAGCTGCTGCCTGGGTAGGAAGTATATATATATATATATGTGTGTATATATATATATATGTGTGTATATATATATATGTGTGTATATATATATATGTGTGTGTATATATATATATATATGTGTATATATATATATATAAAATACATTAAATATAGAAATATCATGTACTGCAAAGATAACATGTGTGGGCATATATGTATATATACATAAATACACATAAATATATTACCAAATGTACTGTGTATATATGTGTGTATACACACGTACATGCATATACATACATGTAGGTGTATGCATATATATATCCTTTATTTGTTTGAACACTCTTCTCTGTCTCATTTGCTGAATTTTCATTTATGTCGCATTCACCTATGTGTGTCCACCAAGGTCCTTACCTTGGGTTTTGCTCTTGCTGTACTCTTGGTGTCCTCATTAACTCCTATGAATTTATTTTTAAATTTTAAGAATCTTTGTATGAATTTGTTGGAGTAATTCCCCAGTAATTACATTTTTTTTGGGGGGGGGGATATTGTAGTGAGTTTGGACTGATGGACCTCTCATAGAGTAGGCAGTGGACTCTGATCACTTTCTAAGGGACATACTTATGTATCATCTATTTGTCTATCTAAATTCTCTCTCTCTCTCTCTCTCTCTCTCTCTGTCTATCTACCTATCTACCTATCTATCTATCTAAGCTTCCCCAAATCAGAGCTGCCTAAGAGTAGAATGGACTGCAATGGGGGGTAGTAGAATCTCTATCATTGGATGGGGTTAAATGGAGGCTGCCTGCAGACCCACTTATTGATGATTGTGTAAGGAAAATTTCTGCTCAGGTAGGTATTAGATATGGTGTTCTCTGAGGTTCTTTCTAATTTTGAAATTTTATTATTGTACGTGTAAAATGAAGTGGTTGGACTAGACCCTGAGGATCTTTCCCAATTCAAAGATTTTCTAAAATTTTTCAAAATGATGTGTGGGGTGGGGCATGAAAGCTATATCTCTCTTTCATTTAATCACACAAAAAGCCTTCACTAGGAAACTCATTTATAGGGGTGCCATATGCTGTCCCACTAACTGATCAGTGATTTTCCTTCTGTTCTCCAGGCCACCATGCCAACAGATAAGAATGTGTTCAGTTATTCTAGTGGAACCAAAGTCTCAAGGCACAAAAAGATTTCTAGAGATGCCATATAATATGTTGAATTAGACTTTTTCAGTTCAATTCAATTGAAAATTTAAATTTAATTCAAAATAATTTATTATGCTCCAATTACACATAAATCACTGTGCTAGGGGCTGGGAATACAAGACATAAAAGAAACAATCCATGCCCTTGGGAAGTTTACATCCTACTTTGGGAATAAATGAAACACAGATAAGTATAGTACAAAGAAAATTGAATAGGGAAGAGAGTGTTAGGAACTCTGGGCATCAAGGAAATTTTCCTAGAGTAGGTCACACATGAGTTGAGCTTTGAAGAAGGCTAAGAGGCAGATGTGATCAGGGAGTGCAATGATGGCCTGAAGAGAACATCATAGTTGGTTGACAAGTGATGGATGGCCAGATTGGGGGAATGGAGCTTTCTCCTCTGTCTGCTGTTCAACAAATTATAGAATCTCAGAGTGGGGAGGGACTTGTTCAGGTTGTTAACATTTGAACAGGAATTCCCCCAATATCACATCTGACAAGTGGTCATTCAGCCTGAAGACCCCCAGTCAGGGGGAAACCACTCTCTCCTGGCCTGACCCAATTACTTTTGGAGAGCTTTAATTGTTATGATTTTTTGAATTTTGTTTTGTTTTTGTTTTTTACCCCATTCATCCTAAACTTGTTTCTCTGAAGCTTCTCCAGTTTGTTCCTAGCTCTCCCTTCTGGAGTCAAGAAGAATAAATGTAATCCTTCTTCCAAATGTTTGTTGTTAAATTATTTCATTTATATCCTACTAGTTGTGACCCCATTTGGTATTTTCTTGGCAGGGACACTGGAGTGGCTTGCCATTTCCTTCTCTGGATCATTTTACAGATAAGGAAACGGAGGCAAACAGTGAAATGACTTGCCCAGGGTCACAGAACCAGTAAGTGTCTGAGGCTAGTTTTGAATTTAGGATGATGAGTTGTTTCAACTACAACCGTTCAAATACTTGAAAACAGCTCTCATTTTCTTTCCAGGTCTATTCTTCTCCAGGTCAAAAATCTCCTATTCAAATTCAATTCAATTCAACAGAGTTTTTTTTTTTTTTTTTTTTTTATGGCCATGGCAATTGGAGTTAAGTGACTTGCCCAAGGTCACATGGCTAATGTTAAGTGTCTGAGACCGGATTTGAATTCAGGTCCTCTTGACTCCAGGGCCAGTGCACTATTCACTGCTCCACCTAGCTGCTCCAATTCAACAGACTTTTTAAAAAATTAAAACCTAATTGTGTGCCCTGGGCTTATATACTCAAATATTTAGATGAATCTATGATGTAGGTCTCAAAACATCCATATCAAGTCAAGAAGACTTGAGAACTACCACTGGTGGGACCTTGGATAAGTCATTTAACTGTTCTTGGTCTCAGTTTCCTCATCTATAAAATGGGGATAAAAATAATGTCTACCCCTTAAGGTTGTTGTGAGGGTCAAATGAGATTCTTATAAATAATTATAATAATATATAATTGTACAAATTATAATTATAAATTATGAAGGGCTTGGCTCAATTTCCTCAACTATTAAATGGGGGGGGGGGGCAATAATAACAACTCCCTCCTAAGGTTGCTGAGGATCAGATGAGACGATAATTGTAAAGTGCTTTACCCAGTGCCTGACATATAGTAGGGCACCATTATCATTATTATTGCTGTTATAATTATTATTATAATATCCTACATTCTATCATAAGTTCATAACAGGGAGTCTACCCCATATGTTCACAACTTTCTTCACTTTCTCATGACATTGTGGTGCTATGGATCACACAGGTTGTCCACTGAGTACTTGCTCTCAATATATGGCCAGTCCATATTCTTTTTTGCTCATTTATTTCTTTGATAACAACTTTATTTTGCTTCTGCTTCCAAATTGCTTATTTGTGATATGTTGGATTCTGCCCACATCCACCATGCACCAGTCCATTGCCCTTTGAATGATATTGTTGCTCCAGTCTTTGGAAATAGTCACATTCCACAGCTTGTTGTTATAACTCAACATTGGCGAGATATCAGAATATAAAAACACGTACCTTTGTTGCAAAGGGAGGCTTCCTGTCATTCAAAGAATATTATATTTTCCCCAAGATAATCCAGCCTACTCTCCTGATCCTGGTCCATTCTGGTTCCAATTCAGTGTCTATTTGCAGAATCTGTCCAAGACATCTATCTTTTGGATGAGTATTATAGCTTGTCCCTCTAACTGCATTTCATAGTCCAAACAATAGGTATTTTTTATCCACTTTGTTTGTCCAGTATACATGGTTAGATCCAGCTTTTTTTCAGTAATTACTTGATCTTTTCCAGGGGTCTCTATGTTGTTTTGGAGCTTAAAGCAACCTATTCAATGTGATCCATGAACAAGATTATCTATAGGACCTCACCACACTCTGAGCATACAAAGACAAAAGCAAAAACAGCTTTCATCCACAATGAATTTCCTCCATTATATTGAGAGGCTGCAACATATACATAAATAAGTGTAATATGAAATAAATTGAGAAGTGAAGGAATGCTAAAAAAACTGAGGGAGGTTAGGGAAACCTCCATGGAGGAGAAAACTCCTCAATTGAGCCTTTAAGAGACACAAGGGTTCTGAGAGTGGAGATAAGAAAGGGATACATGGGAGCAGAATGGCTCAGATGTGGAAACAGAGAATACAGTGTCAAGTTCAGAGGACAGTTGGTATACTTTAGGGCAATTTTAGTTACAATACAAATGTACAAATTTACTAAATTATTCCTTTTCAATGAGAATTTTTAGCTTAATAGAGTCTACCACCAACTCTAACACATCAGCTGCAAACGTTAATGCATCACTTCTGTCAATCTTACAAAAGTTTGGCTAAAGGAGACAAATAAATAGTGATATATGGTTACAGCATTTATTCCCTTAAGACTAGAGACTTGTACAAGAAGTTAGGAGGGCTAAGTCCTAACTGATGGATGAAGAAATCAGAAGACTCAAATACATTTTAGAACCATCCCATTTCAGGGTAAATTTTATGATTACAAGGAATTGATGAGGTGTCAACCTAGGACATCTGTGTTTTCTTTATCATTAACATGCCATGACATAATACATGCCCCACAAAATATTTAGATAAGAAAAGATCCCATTATTCAAGATAGTGTCTTAAGTTCAGAGTCCTATTCTTAGAAGAAAGAATGCTTTTAAGTTAGCCCTGTCTGGGGAAGGAGATATTCTCTAAGTTTACTCAGAGAACAAAGAAGCTGTTAGGTCAGTTTGGTTCCTCTTGCAATGAGTATGTCCCAAGGGAAGGGGAAATCCCACTTTCAGCCTTATCTGGTCTCTGGAGTTGCTGACACAGAAAATGGCATTTTAAAGTAAGGCAAAGCAGTCTATTTGATTAATTCAGATTTTAGTCAAAAATATGATATTTAGTGATTATCACTTCCCATTCTGAAAACAAAAAATGAATAGGCCAAGATGGTGCTGCCACTCTCAAGGGCCCATAAGTACACTGGGGAAGGTAGCCCTTGTGGGAAGCACCTTGCCCCAGGCTCTTTGACATTGTTTCAGCTTTGGTCTTCTGTTTGTCTTGCTTCCCATTTCACTAATTTACTTAATCTTGGCTTCTAGAGACTGACCTGTTACTCTGACCTGTTGCTTATATTGAAAAGACACACCCTTTTCCCTAACCCTGAGACTCTTATTTTGCTAACCTAGATCTCACCTCTTTACTACATCTCTGATAAACATTTTTATTTATCCTCTGAACCATCAGGTTAGCCACAAATAATGTGCTCATCCATTCTTAAGAATTACAGCTTCTTTGAATATAGCTTCTTTATGTATAATACCTTCTTTTAATTCAATAGAATATATAAGTTGCTTGAGGAGAGGATATATTTCATTTTTGTCTTCAAATCCCATAATATAGCAACTTGTACATTTTGGAGGTATATGTGACTTCTAGATATGTGGCTTCATCAAAGCAGGAGACTTTCCAATGAGAAAATTCCTTCTAATAGTGCACATATGCAACTGTTTAGCCCTTTGTAGTCTCAAATTTTGGGGGGTGTTTAGAGATTAAGTGACTTGTCCAGGGTCACCTAGCCTTTTGTACGTGATTGGAGTAATGCAATCTAGGCTAGTTTTTCGCTGGTAATGAAAACATCTTTGAGGCTTAATTGGCCCAGAGCATTAAGGCTCAAACTATGGACAGATTCTCAATTGTCTAATTCTAAAAACCAAGAACAGGAGGAGTTGAGGATCTTTAGGCTTGACACACTTTGCTAACTGGCACTCCACCATGGCGAATTCAGAGACAGGGAAGGTACACCAGATAGACTCAATGCTGTAGCCTTGCTGATTGGCCATACTACGCTAGGACAAGTAAGCTTCTTTTTATTGAATGTTAGAAAAAGTATTCTTAAACTTTTGGGGTCATGACTCCTTTGAGAGTCTGGTGAATTCAACCCCTGGTCCCTTTCTCTAGATAACATTTTTAAATTCATAAAATTAAATACAGAGGATTACAAAGGAAGCCAGATTGAAGCCCAACAGAAACCAGATACATTGAATATATAGTATAAATGTTATAAAATACATATATGTATGAATGTACGTATATATATATTATGTATGTATACACAAATTCACAGACCCCAAGTTAAAAACCTCTACAGGAAGATCTATGGATGTTTTTTTTTGTTCTAACCCTTAGCCTTAGCCACTGGAACCTGCTGAGTCAGGCCTAGTCCATACCAATGTTTCCGAAGCACAATTTGAACCCAAATCTACCTGACCCAGAGGTTAGCTTGCTACGCTCTGTCCCACACTATTTTACATGCAGTAAATGTCCAATTAATGCTTTGTTGATTGTATTAACAAATTTATCTGTATCTGCAGTCTTTGCTTTGAGTCAGTTTTCAAACTAGTGCCTAATAATTAGCTATAGGGTTTGACTTTTAGTTTTTTCCCCAGCTGTTTTGCTGGAAAAGGGTTTGAGATCCTTTAAATTTGACTTAGGTTTAACTCGTTCCATCTTAATTCAATGAGAAAAGTAATTTGTAGAGGGCTCTGACAACCCTTGAGAGCTTTTCCTTCCAAAGAAAGAATCTGTGTTTTCCAAGAGTGAAATCCTTTGAAGCAAATTTGGTGCCAGACTCGATACCATTAGAGAGAAGTCACAAAGACTTTTCTGTGCCTCTCTTCTCCTGCTGTTTTTGAAGGATTTGGAGCTGGGAGTATGTCCCTGTAGAGTGCCTGTCCTTTCCTGATTCACCAAACACTATGTTCCTGCTCCCCACTAACCCCACAACTCCCCCAGCAAGGGATAGAAAAAACCTGCGGTGACCCAGTGAGATTCAAAGAGAAGCGTCTGAGAAGAGAAGCTTCCATGGAAATGTCATGTTTATTGCTGCTGTCTTGGGTCTGTTGCAACGGTCACCTGAAGTTTTTCAGCAGCATGCATACTGCTAGGTACCAGTGGAAAGATGTCTTTCCTAGGCTCCTGGCAGGTTTTCTATGTGCTGCTTTAAGAGGTTTGGAATTGGAAGCTTGTAAATAATGGTTTCATGCTCCTCACCTGCTAAAGAAGAGCAATGTGTGTGGTGCTGATGACTTGTGGTTTATTAATTTCACATCCAACTATGCAGTGTTGAACAGTATGGGTAATGAAGGAACTGAGATAACAACAGGCCCAGTTGGGGTTTGAAGCAAATTCTGCTGAAGATTTTGAGAAACTTTCTGGTTCCTTTGGTCTGATATCCCATGTATCACCAAGACCATGTCACAGAAAAGTTGTCAAGGCAGGGAGATTGATCTTCTATCCCCCTTTCACCTCCTATACTCTCCCATCTCTGAGCCTTTGTTCACACCATTTTTACAAGTGTGGAATGAACTCTTTCCTTTGGAAGGTAGCATTGGGTAGGGGAAATAATGCTCGATTTAGAGTTAAAGGTTTTGGCTTCAAATCATGGTTCACAACATACCTTCCTTATTCATGCCCCTAAAGAATTAATAATAGATGACTTTTTATAGTGCTTTAAAGTTTGCAAAGTTCTTCACATCTTATTTGATGCCAATGATAATAAAAATATGGAAACTGAGGCTCAGGAAGGTTGTATGACTTTCTCAGAGTCACACCATTAGTAAATAGTGGGCAACTAGATGGCACAGTGGATAGACTGCCTGGCTTAGAATCAGGAAGACCTGAATTCTAATCTAGTCTCAGGCACTTACTAGCTGTGTGACCCTGGACAAGTCATTTAAACCTGTTTCCCTCAATTTTCCCATTTATAAAATAGGAATAATAGTAATAGCACCCTCCTCCCTAGGTTGTTGTGATTATAAAGTGAGATAATATGTATTTACTTTTTACAATATAATAATTATATTGAATATTATAATATTATGTGATATAATATTATAATACTTATTTTTAACACAGTACCGGGCACACAGCAAGCTCTGTATAAATTTTAGTTATTATTATTAGTATTATTAAATGTCTGAATTAGGAGTCAGACCAACTCTTTCTGACCCCAAATCTGAAATTTTTCTTCTCCACAATGCTACACACAAGAAATCCTACTCAGTGTAGTCTAGCAGAGTCTGGAGGTACAAGGAGATTCACTTAAGTACCGTGTAACATAAATCCAAGTGCCCCCAGGACTTTCTGTTAGTACTAGGAATGCAGAGAACTGCTGAATGGAGGGGTAGGGGATTTTGTATTAGTTTTCTCAGGAGGACATTTAGGGAATATAACTGGTACATCATTGCATAGGCTAGCCTTTCCACAGAACCAAGCAGAGTGTTCAGTGGGAATGGGAGGCATAAGTATAGGTGGAGAGATGAGCCGAGACTGGGCACTATTGGAAAGCAGAAGCACATGAAGTTTTAGCGCCTGGATCAATTTCCTACATGTCTATATTGTAGTTGATTGGGTTATATGAGGCAGCTAGGTGGTGCGGCGGGTAGAGCACTGGTCTGGAGTCAGGAAGATTTCTCTTCTTGAGTTCAAATCCAGCTTGTGTGACCCTGGATAAGTCACTTAACCCTGTTTACCTCAGTTTCTTCATCTGTAATATGAGCTGGAGAAAGAAATGGGAAACCACTCTAAGTATCTTTGCCAAGAAAACCTCACATGGGGTCCTCAAGAGTTGGACACAACTGAACAACAACAAAGAACAAAACGATGGGGATATGAATATACGTCTGTTTCGGCTGATTCAGGATCATGGTTCAGGTTGGTCTAGAGCCCTAGCACAGTAGACATCAGCATTCAAACAAGTCAGTGAACCAACCAATCAAAAAGTGTTCAAATGCCTACTATGTGCCAGGCCCTGTGCTAAGCACTAGGGATGCTCAAATGCTCTGATAGATCAAGCCCTCCCTAATGTAGATGTTTCCTTCAACAATGCAGATCAGAACCCGTCCATGCCTGTCTATCCCATGTAAGTCTTGTCCATGTTCTCCCCAAGGTGAATGCAGGTGGTCTCCCTAGAATTCTAGAAACCTCCCTTGTGTTCTTCTGATAGCAAGAGTTTACCAGAAGAGTATTCTAGCTCTCCCCTGTCAGGTGACCAATCCACCTTCTCTTCTTACCATACATTTCCCTAATGATGTCTTTATTTATGTTCTTTTTACTCAGTTGTTCCTTGTTGCATGGTGCATGTTGCATGCACGTGTTGCAGCATACTCATGCCCATCATGCACCTCTCTGTGGTCCTCTGTATTATGCTCATTCTTAATTCTTTGCAGACTGTTGCATTCTGTGTTTTGTTGCTATTCAGCAAGAGCAGGATGATGTTGATATCAAAGAAGTTTTCATGGAAATTCTGAAGTCATTAAAGGAACCTTACTATTTTCTAAAAACAACTTAATTCAATTCTGGGACTGACTTGTTATGCAAAAGCACTAACATCTGGTATAGAAGATGTAAATCCTCAGCTTCTTTGTATGAAAAATAAGGATAATAATACTTTTTACTAGCTATCGAACCAAATTGGTGTATTATAGAGAGCTTGAAAGTTTACCAAGTCTTTGCAGATATTATCTCATTTGAGTCTCACAGCCGTGCTGGGGGGTAGGTGCTATTGTTACAAATGAAGAAACTGAAGGAGAAAGAGATTAAGTGATTTTCCCAGGGTTACACAGCTAGTAATAATATGAGGCTAGATTTGAACTCAGGTCTTCCTAATTCCAGGTCCAGTACTCTCTTCACAGTTCCATTTAGCTGCCCCTAGTCAGTAAGTCAGTAAATATTTACTAAGTATCTACTATGTGCTAAACCCTGTGTTGGGATTTTGTTTTTCTTTCTTTCTTATTTGGGGAGAGAGGAGTGGAAAAGAGAGGTAGATTTTCTTTGATTTAAAAAAAATTAATTTAAAACAAAATTAAAGAGTTGGACTAGAATGAGATCATTTACAAGGTCTTAGAGTTATGACCCTATGATGTATGTCTGCAGGATCTAACAAAAAAAAAGTCTTGGACCTGGAATCAGGAACCCTAGGTTTGAATCCTAGCTCTATGATCCTCGGCAATTACTTGTGCTCTCTGAGCCTCCACCTTTTCACCTGCAAAATGGGGATAAAATATTTAGAACTACTTTGTAAGTGGAGTGACAAAAAGGCATCATAAACCTTAAAGTGACAAAGAAATGTGACTTATTATGTCTTCATGTGGGACTGGGTCATGTAATTAATGCCTAAGAGCTTGTATTTTTAGGGAGACAAGCTTGATGAGGTATATAATTTTAAAACTTACTGCTATCTATCCACAAGTTTACTAGATAATAAGTTCCATGAGTACAGCTCTTAGGATCTTATATTAAAAACCAGCAGGAACCACAGAGGCCACATAGTCCAATCCCTCATTTACAAATGAGAATCTGAGACCTAAAGAGCTTGTGACTTGCTCAGGATCATGTAGTTAATAAGTGAGAGATGCAGAATTTGATCCCAGTTCCTCTGACTCAAGATACAGTGTTCTTTCCATGGTGTCATGATAAGACAAGTCTTATCTTAAAATCATATGATTCCGTCTAGGTACTACAGTAATGTAAGAGCTGAGATTTCATTTCATCAATATTGGTGCACCCTAGGCACCCTATGGTGATCATAACCTTTCTGTGCTTTAATAGGAGGTCTCACAGAAATAGTTTCTGAGACGGGAGGAGGGGAGGGAAACTATAAAGCAGCCAACCCTCTAGTGATAAGCCTTTCAGTATACTACTATATTATCTAGGAAAGGGAGCAATGATCACAAAGAATCAACGTGGCTTCATAAAGAATAGGTCATGTCAGAATAACCTTATTTCCTTTTTATTAGCATTGTGAAACTGACAGATCAGGAAAATACTTTAGATATAATTTACCTGGATTTTAGTAAAGCCTTTGAGAAAGTATATTATACTGATCTTGTAGAAAAAGTAGAGAGATGTGGGCTAGATGACAGATGGATTTAGGACTAGTTGAAAGGTGGGCATTCAAGATTTCTCATTAAGGGGTCAATGTAAATTTAGCTGCACGTCTCCAGAGGAGTATTACATGGATCTATTGTGCTCCAGGCAGCCACCTACTGTCTCCCTGCCACCTATAGCTACAGAAGGCCTTCTTTACCTGTGTTCTTCCATTGTGTTCCACGAAGACACCATCTTCTGCCACCTGTGACTTCAAAAGGCCTGCCTTACTCCTCTCTGGACACCCTCCATGACCTCCTTTCCAATTACAAAGAGTTACTTCTATGATGGCCTGAGGCAACTCCACTTGAGAACAAACTCCAATGGACAATGATTGTCTACATGAACTCATTCCTCAAGCATGAATATACTTTTGTTATATCACACCCATCCCATCTCAGTGATTATGAAACCTAGTTACTGTTCAGATCCTGTCTTCTAATCCCCATGGGTTGCTTCATTATTATCATTCCCATCAATCCCCTCTCCCCTACTTCCTTTCTAAAACCCCTCCACTGTATTTTCTTGAATGCCTGCTTCATAGGTAACAAACTGGATTGATCTTAAAACTTCTTTCTCCCACTACCTTATTGAACTCACCAAAACTTGGCTTCCTCCTGATGATATAGTTTCCCTGACTACACTTTCCAGCACTGATTGAATTTTCACTCATTTGCCCTGACTCACTGGTATTGGCAGGGGAGTTATCCCTCATTGTTCTGTGGTAGGTTCTCCTACCATGATTGCTCAGTAACCCCTTTCCTCTTTTGAGATTCATTCAATTCATATTTATCATCCAATCAAGATTCTGGCAGTTGTGTCTACAGACCTCCAGGACACTCTCCTTCTTTCCTCTATGAACGTAGCTCCTGGCTTATATTCTCTCTCTCCTCCTCAGCACCTGCCCTCAAACTAGGAGACTTCAACATACACATTTATACTCCCTCAAATACCATAACCTCCTAATTCCTTGACTTATTCATGTCCCATGAGTAAGCTTCCTTCATCCCATCAAAAACTACACAGGGAATTGGTAATACTCTTGATCTTGACATCATCCATAAGTATTCCATATTTATATCCATGAATTCTGAAACTCCTTTATTTAATTGTCTGTTGTCCTTCCACTTCTCCCTGTACCTTTAGATTCTAAACTGGTTATTTGTCCTCTTTGTGACCTCTAATCACTCAACCTCCAGTTCTTTCCCAGATCACTTCCTCTGTACTGGTTATACTCTCTTCCCTCCCCATATTGTCCCCTTGGTGAACTAGTTCAACTCTACTCTGTCCTCTTCTCTTGAGTCCCTTTCCTCTTTATCCTATAAAAAATGATACCCTTCTAAACAGACTCGCATTATTCCTTCCATTCTATGCATTTTGTTCCTATCCATATACTGCTAAACAAAGCTAGAGAAAATCATGCAACTCTGCTGTCTTCACTACAAGTTTATGTTTCATAATATTAATTAGGCTCTCACTGTGGAAAGGCAATTCTTTTATACTTTCTTAATTGATTCATTATCCCACTATCTGCAGAGGCTTCTCCAAATCTTTTTATCTCTCTGTAAACATCCCATAGCTCTACCTCCCTCTACTCTTTCAGCTGAGAATTTTGCTTCATATGGCACTAAAAAATTGAGGTCATTCACAGAGAACTCCCTCTTCTAGCCTCCTCCACATCTCACATCACTAAAATGACTTTTACAACTACCTCTTCTTTGACCCTTGTTTCACATTGAGAGGAGGCTCTTTTCCTTGCCAAACCAACCCCTCTAAATTCAGAAGTGATTCCATTCCATCCTAGCTTCTCCAGAAGATTGCTCTATCATCATCACTTTCTTGTTAATTTTCAATTTCTTCATGTCTGTTGTCTGGGTCTTTTCTGCCTTCAAATGTAATTGTCTCTTCTATCCTTGAAAACATTCATTTGATTCACCCATCCCTGCTAGCTATTGTCCTTTATTTCTCTTCCCTTTTGTAACTAAACATCTTAAAAATTATATCTACAACAGGTCCCTCCATTTCCTTTCCTCTCATTCTTTTCTTAACTCTCTGCTGTCTGGCTTCTGACTTCGTCATTCAGCTAAAACCGCTGCTCTTGCCAAAGTTATGAATGATTTCTTAATTTCCCAATCTAATTACTTTTTGGGCATCTAGGTGGTATAGTGGATAGAGTGCTGGACTTGGAGTCAGGAAGCCTCATCTTCTTGAGTTCAAATCTAGCCTCAGACACTTACTGGTTGTGTGACCCTAGACAAGTCATTTAAGAAGTAGATTAAGCAGATTTTTTGCCTCCATTTCCTCATCTATAAAATGAACTGCTGAAGGAAATGGAAAACCACTGTAGTATCTTTGTCATGAAAACCAGAAATAGAGTCATAAAGAGTTGGATGTGACTGAAACAACTGAAAAAAAATAACCTTTGCTCTATTCTCATCCATCTTGAGTTGCCTTTGACACCGTCCATCATCTTCTTCTATTTTACACTCTCTTCTGACTAGGTTTTCATGACACTCTTCTCTTTTGATTCCCTTCCTACCTGCCTGACCACTACTTTTATATCTCTTTTGCTGCATCACCATCCTGGTCATGCCCTTAAAACGTGAACTCTGTCCTGGAGTCTTCTCTCTTCTTCCTTTGTATTATTTCACTTGATGATCTTTTTTGACTCCCAGGGATTCAATTAGCATCTCTAAAAAGGTGATTTTCAGATCTACTTGAATAGCCCTAACCTCTCTCCCAACCTCTAGTCTTACATCTCTACCTCCCTATTGGGACACCTCTAATTGGATATCCCATAGACATCTTAAATTTGACATGATCAAAGCTAAATCTCTTTTATCTTTCCTTCCAAACCCTTCCCTCTTCCTAACATCCCTATTAATATTAAGTTATCTCTATGTTCCTAGTCAGCAGGGTTGTAACCTAGGTGCTATCCTCTTCTCCTTACTCTCTAACCCTCCCTTGCATATCTACTCACTTGTCAGATTAGTGGTAACATCTCTCATATATGCCCTCTTTTCTCCTCTGACATCGCCAACCACACTAGTGCAGGCTGTCATCACTTCATGACATGACCATTGCAAAAGCCTGCTGGTTTTTCTCTCCCTGTCAAATCTCTCCCTTCTCAAATTCATCTTCTACTCAGCTGTCCGATTGAATTTCCTAAAACACAGGTCTGACCATATCACCTTCCTATTCAATAAACTCCAGCATTTCATATTGCCTCCAAAATAAAATAAAAAATCTTTTTTTTTAACTTTTAAAATTCTTTATAACTTGACCCTTCTTACCTTTCCATTCTTCTTACACAAGATGCTCCATCTTCCAATGGAGCATTTTTACACTCTGTCCTTCAAGTCTGGAATGCTGTCAGTTAAAATCTTTCCTTCTGCAAAATGTCTTTCCCAATTCTTCTTAATCTTAAGGTCTTCTCTCTGAAACTATCTCTAATCTATCCTGGGTACATCTTGTGTGTCTGTCATTGTTTACATGTTATCTCCTCCCTTAGCTGTGAGAACTTGCAAGCAGGGACTATTTCTGTTTTTGTTTTTGACTTGTCTTTCCTTGTATTCCCATTGCTTAATACTGGGCCTGTCATATAGTAGACACTGAATAAATTAAAGTTTGCTGACTAAGTAACCTGTAATTATCCTAATGTTTAACATTTTTATCAATAACTTGGATAAAGATGTAGATGACATATTTATCAAATTCTCAGATGACACAAAGCCAGAAGGGATAGCTAACACAGTAAATGAATGAGTTATCATGAAAAAAAGCAGTAATTTAAAGACTGGAGCATTGGGACAGATCTAATAAAATAGGCTCTAATAGAGATAAATGTAAAACCTTATATTTATGCTTATTAAATTCATTGCACATGTACATATTGGTGAGCTTAGAGTTAGACTACAATTAATGGGATGAAATCTAATGAGTTTAGAGTTCTGAAGTATCCATACCATTTGACAATGTACTAGGTCAGTCTCAGGGAGGGCTACTGAGGTCTTGGGCTGCATTAAGTGAGGCATAACTTCCAGGAATGGAATGTCCCATAGATATTTCCAATTTGACACACCCGAAATAGAAATCCTTAGTTTTAACCTAAAATTTATCTTTCTTCTGAACTTTCTTATACTGTTAAAGACACATCCTTCTGTGTCTCCCAGGTTTACAAGGTCAGTTATCCTCAACCCCTCATTGTCCATCACTCCACTTACCCAATAGACTACCAAGGATTGTTGATTCTACCTTCTCAATATTTGACCCATTTTCCCCCTTCTCTCTACTTACATAGCCAGTACTATAGTTTAGGCCCTGTAATAGTAATTGGTTTAGCAGGGTGCTTGGCACTTGGTGCTGAGTGGATGGACAGTTCTGGGTGCTGGGTGTGGAGGGTGCAAACTCTGTCCCGTTGTTGGGGGGGCATGAGCTCCCCTGTTGATGTGGAGGAGGGGGATTGGCTGAGCCCCTGTTGGTGTGGAAGAGGG
>CM053587.1:277738668-277811624 GCA_028646515.1 Pseudochirops corinnae
TACTGTGGCCACTGTAGTGAAAACTGTGTGGCCATTTTCTGTGATAAGATGTAATGTTGTGAATATTATAATGTTTTGAATGTTTGTCTTGATTTGTAATGGAATAAACAGAGTGTTCACTATATTTTGTAATCTGAACTCTAAAGGCCGTTCACAGTAGCATTCCTTTGGGAATCTGCTGGTGCATGGCATTACAGGCCCTCACCATATCTACAATACCTTACTAATTGACTCAATTTGGGATATTATGTTTGAAGTATTGGGAAATGCTAAGATAGATGTTGCCCATAGAAAATTGTAGGTGCAGATCTAGCACTCAAAAGAAAGCTTGAGGTGGGAGACTGACTTGAGAGCCATTTGTGTAGAGATGGGAGTTGATGTGGATGAGAGAGAAGAGAAGACAGAGGAGGGAAGAGAGGGGAGGGAAGGGGAGAGGAGAAGAGGGGAGGGGAGGGAAAAAAAGGGGAAGGGAGGAAAGGGGAGAAGAGGAGAGGGGAGGAGAAGGGAGGGAAGGAGAGAAGAAGGTCATGGGCAAACAGATGGTGGTAGCATACCCATTAAGGGTTTGGAAAGAAGAATAGGATGCTGAGAGACAGAGGGATGGTTAGAGAAGTAGAAGAAAAACTGTGAGACTTTTGGAACTCTGAGACTGAGGTATCAGGCTTTACTATTGGGCATTTAAAGTGGCCTCTTCCTATCATTTGAAGGTTGCTTAATATTATTCCCCTCCTTATTCTATATGTTTAACCATTCTGACATCTATCTCTTAACGTGCAAAGCTCTACCTCCATCTCTGTGCCTTTGCATTGCCTGTTCCTCCTGCCTGGAAGGTTCTCTTAAAGTCTCAGCTCAACACCACCCTTAGCACATGGTCTTTCTTGATCTCTCAGCTGTTAGGGCCTTTTTCTTCTAAGGTTACTTTTCATCAACTGTATATTGAATCTTGTATTAAAATAACTTAAGGTTTGCAAAGTGTGGTACAAATATTATATCATGTTTTCTTTGTAAAAACCTTGGTTCTGTTATTTTCATAATTTTGGAGATGAGGAAACTAAGGCAGGCAGAGATTACATCATCCAACTAAGTGTCTGTGAGGTCAGATTTTAACTCAGGTCTTGACTATATATCTATATCTATATCTATACATACATATGCACACACACATAACCACATATGTACATATATGTATATACACACAGATAGCTGCATATATACACTGACCCACAATAGTATCTCTGTGTGTATATATACACATATACATATATACATATACATGTATCTATGGGGCAGCTAGGTGGCACAATGGATAGAATGCTGGTCCTGAAATCAGGGAGATTCATTTTCCTGAATTCAAATCTGACCTCAGTCACTTAGTTGCAGTGTGAGTTTCTTTATCTATAAACTGAGCTGGAGAAAGAAATGGCAAACCACTCTAGTGCCTTTGCCAAGAAAATCCCAAATGAGAACATACAGAATTGGACGTGACAGAAAAAAACTGAACAATAAAAATGTATGTATGCTTGTGTATGTACATGTTATCTATATATGTATCTATGTGAGTGTGTATATATATATATGCATATATATATATATTCAGTATATGAACTTAATTCTCTATTTATCATGCATCTTCTCTCTCTTATTGCTGAGTCCTTCCCATCTACCTATAAGCATGCTCAGAGTAGCTCAGGCCTAAGGGCACCTCCACAAAAGCTTTTTTATTTTTATATATGTATATTAATACGTGTGTATGTATGTATATGTATGTACACACACACACATACACACACACACACACACACACGGATTCCATCCTGAATGTTCATATAGACTATTTGTGCCCAACTTGTGGTAGAGCCTTCTGGGCTCATGTTGATCTGATCAGCCACAGCTGAGCACACTGTGTATTAACCCCAACATCATGAAGTCATTTTGGCCCTCTTCAAGCATGAAGGATGAGCAACAATATACAAGGTTGTATATATATGTATATATATTTATATATTGTGTATATATATAATATATATTTATATTATGTATGTGTGTATGTGCATGTGTGTATGCATGTATGAAATATTGCCATATACAAGCAATAGTAAGCTTGGAGGTGGGGAGGGTGTGTTGTCTTTAGGGCTAGTGTACTCTGAGCATATTTATAGGTAGATCAGCAGGAGTCAGCAATGGGATCCAGAAGATGCATTAGAAATAGAGAATGAGTATTGCTGCAAGGTCTTGGAGGAAGCAGCAGGAAATGGGATCAAGGAATGAGCTTTAGTAAACAGTCGGAATGTCTCTTCTGTGACTCTAAGGAAGATAGAAAGAAGTGGTATAAAATAAGACAGCTGAACTAATGAGTTCTAAAATCCTTTGCAGTTCTCTGAATCCTGTGACATGACTCTGTGATGCTGAGAAGTTTTGAAAAATGAGAGAGAAGCTAATTTTAGGAAGTATACACTGGATAGCCTCCATTTTCCTCAAGTGAGTGTGATTAGATAGTATGCTCTAAGAGTTGAGGATAACATGAATTTGGGGCTGATCCAGAATGGACAGAGAAGACAAAAATATTTGGGATAGTCACAGAAGGAATGAAATAAAGAATACATGAGGGTAGAATATAAACATCGTTAATACGATGGTAAGAACCCAGGTGAGGTTATGTATTACGAATTTGTAGTATGTAAAAAAATACAGGTTGATTTTGTGATTTTTTTTCAGTAATATTCAGCAACTCTGGACCATGAATGGAGAAATTGAGTGGTGGAGTTTCCATAATAAGGATTTTAAGGTGGACAGAATAGAAATTCTGAAAGACAAAGGATTCTACGGTGGTACAGTAGTTGTTGAAATATTAAAATCCTGAAGCACTAAAGTCGGTTATTAAGAAAAGTAAACCTAGAGTGGGAGAGATGAACTGGGACACAGGGATAAGTCAAAGACCATAGAAGACAATAAAAATGAAGCGTGAGAGTAGGGGAGATGAAAAGATGGAAATTTCAGATGGAAGATCAGAATTTCAAGGTTATGAGTTTTGGAGATGGTGCGATTCTGAAAGATAGACATGACTATTTAGATGTGTGGTTAATATGAGAAACAGATAGTCATCAACATAAAGGAATTTGAAGAATTATGAGCTAATGTTGTCAGAGAAATGGACAACGTGAATATTGATATGTATATATGTATATACACACATATACATATATACATATACATGTATCTATGGGGCAGTTAGGTGGCAGGGGATAGTAATGAGAAGAAAACCATGAGATAAATATTTTTAATATCACTGAAAATGTTGGGAGAATGACTCAGAGATTATTAGATAACACCAACAAGTATGGCTAAAAGATAGAACAAGGGGTTTGCCAATTTCAGAAAAGACTTAGGTGTCATCTAGTCTACCTCCTTTTTAGGAGTCAATGGAGTGCAGTGGAAAGGGTACTTGATCTGGAGACAGAGGACCTAAGTTCAAAATTCAAATCCTGCCTCTGATTCTTACCACCAATGTGGCCTTGGGCAATCAGTCCATCAACAAGCACTTATTTAGTGCTTACTGTATGCAGGCAACTGGATCCGGTACACTGGATAAATTATTAACCTCTAGTGAGTTTCAGTTTTTTCACTTGTTAAGGTTGGATTATTTGACCTTTGAGGTTCTTTTCAGCTCTAGATCTGTGATACTATGGTCCTATAGATAAAGGAACAATCAATAAATAAGCATTTATCAAATCCCTGTTTTATGGCAGCTAGATAGTGCAGCAGATAGAGTGCTCAGCCTAGAGTCAGGAAGACTGAGTTCAAATTTGGCCTCAGACCAGCTGTGTGACCCTGAGCAAGTCACTTAACCTTGTTTGCCTGAGTTCCACATCTGGAACATGAATTGGAGAAGGAAATGGCAAACCACTCTAATGTCTTTGCCCAGAAAACCCCAAATTAGGTAACAAAGAATTGTACGTGACTCAAAAACAACACAACAACGACAATGATGTAGCAGGCTCATGTTGAGCAAAGGAGTTATAAAGGCAAAAGCAAAAACTTCCTGCCTTCAAGGAGCTCATATTCTAGCTAAGTGAGAGATAACATGTGCATATTTACACAAAGGGATTGGGGGTCAGAAAGAACTAGCAGTTGGAGAAGAAGGGAAGACCTCATATAGGTGGTAATGTTTGAGATGAGCATTCAAGGAAATGAGGCCTTTTGAAGGACTAAAATGTGGAAGAAGTACATGCCAAACGCAGAGGATAAACAAAGAAAAGACTTGGATCTAAAAGATGTGTTGTCATGAAAGAATGATGGAAAAAAAGAAGGAAGAAAGAAAGGAAAATAAGAAGAAAGGGAGGAAGGAAAGGAAAGAGGAAGGGGTGAAGGGAGGGAGAGAAGAAGGAAAAAGGAAGGATTTATTACATGCAAAGTACCGTCTTCATTGCTGTGGCTATAAATTGAAAAGTAAGACAATCTCTTCTCGTAAAGAGCTCACATTCAAATGGGGAAGACAACACATATAGAAGGTTGTAGATACAAGCAAGATAGAAAGACCTTGGTCCAGCAGAACACATAATAATGCCTCATTTTTAATGTCATTATCACTGATAAAATCATATCAGTTCCTGATGCTAAACCATTCAACAATGATAAGAATTTTCTTTTCTGGCTGTAACACCTGCAGGAGCAGTTTCCACATTGCATCTCAAGAGGAGTTGCTACCCACTTGTTTGTGGATGTTAACCTGGAAGCTTTGCTATTCCCAAGGCTATTGATTTTGGGTCCTGGGCTGTCTCCATTAGATTCTGAAGGAAAGTGGTGGTGACTGAATTTCCTTTGCACATACTACCTACCATCTCAGCCTAAGGATGCCCTCTATATCAGCTAGGCTGGTTTGCCTACAATGTGAGTAGCAATTGACCAACATTTGACAGTGTTGTGAGAAACACCAAGAAAGCCAGTGATTGGAAAGTAATGTGCTTGGGGCAGGGGTGTGGGTGGGGGTGGGTAGTCACTCTCAGAGAGGTTATGGAACTTGCCTACATTCACCAACATTCATCCATTGATGGATTGTGGAATGATTTAGAAGTTGCAATGGGAAACAAGACATACACATCTCTACTAGTTGGGAGATTGGAAGGAGAGGCAACTATTAGTGTAGAAGTTCATAAGAGACATGATGGAGAAAAGCCAAATTTCTTTAAAATTGAGGAGTTCTGAGAAATTGTGGTTGACTAGGTTGAAAGTGTAGGAGAGATTTCCCATAGGAATTTCTGGCCTTCACTGTGGCCTCCAACTGTGGCTGCTCCTTTGGATCTTATGAATTCTCCGTTCCCTGAGTACCTTCACCTCCATATCTACCCTTGGTTACTGGCCCTTTTTTCAGCCCCTATTTTTCCCACTTGCCAGCTCTTAGAACTCAATATCTGGGGAGACCTTCCTCCCAACCCCAAGCCATAACTGGTCTGAGGACTCAGCCCACACTAAACTGAGACCTAATAGGACTGAGAAGCATTGGCTGGAAGACAATTGAGATACATGGTGCTAGAAAAGAAGCTAACAATTTGGGGTTAGAGACATTCCTTCTTTAACATTTGGAAGCTTTTAGGTGGATATAGATTTGACCTACCAGTTTTGGAAGACAGATCCCAAGCTACCCATGTTTTATTCATATTGTCACTTATAATGAAATATCATTTAATTTTCCATTTCTGAATGGATTGTGTTTCCTTTTTGAGGTCTAACTCAATCTTGCAGGTTTGCAGCAATTGTTATCACCATCCTCCCAAATACAGCTGAGAGATGGGCCTCATGCACAGAATTAATACTTTCTTCTTTCTTATTTATGGCAGGTGGCTTTAATTTATTATTTAGTTCCATTTCTCCTGTGATAGCCAAAGAACATGCTTTTTGTGAATGCCACAGTGCACTTAATTCTTGGAGACAATTTACACATTAAAAATAAATTGTGAGCTCCCTGTGGGTTTCTGCATGTTGACACATTTTAGATTAAGGACAGTAATGTGGGTGCCTCTCAGTCTTTCAATAAGTAAGATGGATTTTTAAAAGAAAAAAAGGAAAGGGAGAGAGCTTGTTAGCAAGTCTGAAGTCTAAGAAATGGCTGATGGGAAAATAGCTTCACCTACTGAATGAGTGGGATTCAATAGTGATTGGGCTGTGCCTTCCCTTCAACACAATCCAAACCCACATGCATGCTGGACCATGGTAAACTCTGAACCATCCTGCATTTGGGCCATGGAATTTTAGTGTAATTCCATCCTGGGCAAGCACTACCAGCTTCTGATTAAGCAAACCTCCGAAGAGGAAAAGGTTCATCTTGGGGGTTTTATGTACCACCTGCTGTTTCTTTCTTTACCTAAACCTGTACCTATGTCACAGGTGTGGAGGAGGTAGGGAGATATTACTGGGAAGCCAGTGAGTGCAAACCAAAAGCTAAACTGGGTTGGGAGTATATTCATGAGACTGAAATCTAAAAGGGGAGAGAAATGGCAAAGGGCCTTTACAGGAGAAGAGATTGAAGCCAAGAAATCAGTGCGAGATCATGGAGCAAAATAAAGGGAGTATTTGGAAGTCGGCTGATCATTTGTCTGGCTCAACCTGACTAGCTCCTCAAAATATCAGTCTTTTCATTGTGGATATTTGTGGTCCTCGTCCCAGAGTTATACTGAGGTGTCATAGATGAAGGATCTGCCATAATGGTTAGTAAGACATACTAATTGACTCACCCATGCTCATCAGGCCATGCGCTCCTGAGTTGGTTGATGCAGGTCCTGCCTCACAAACACACAAAAAAATACCGAAAATGATTATTGTTACCATTAATAAAAATAATGCCAATAATCCTCTATTATTATTATCCTTAATATTAAAGTAACAATAGCTTGCATTTCGATAATGTTTTACAATTTTAAAAGCACTTTTGTTCCTCCTCTGGGATTGTAGATTATCCAGATCTTTTTTGTCCCAGTTTGCAGGTAGGAAAATTGAGGCTCAGAAATGTTATACAACCAGTAAATTAGGCCACTAGGATTCAAATCAGGTCTTCTGTCTCCAAGTCTGGGACTCTTTCTGCTGAGTAAACTCTGCTTTCTTCCCTTCAAGCTATATTTCAAAGGACCTCTGCCACATTAGCATGGCAAAAGGGAATTGATCACATAAGGCTGATTTGACTGTTATAAAGTTTCCTTATTCATGACCAAAGAAGTAAAACAAAAGAAATAACATCAACTATATATTTAAAGCACTGACTAACAGACTGTGAATTGTGGAACACTACAGGGTCTGAAAAACTAAAAATGAGTGGACAATGCAAGGGACACAGGAGAGGCATGTAGGAGGTAAGGGTAGAAGAGAACAAATGTTTATTAACTACCAACTATATACCAGTTGTTTAGTCATGTTCAACACTTTGTGACCCCACTTGGGATTTTCTTGGCAAAAATATTGGAATGATTTGCCATTTTCTTCTCCAGCTCATTTTACAGATGGGGAAACTGAGGCAGAGTTAAGTGACTTGCCCAGCATCACACAGTGTCTGAGGCTAGATTTGAACTCAGAAAGATGACTCTTCCTCACTGCAGGCCCAACACTCTATCCACTGTGCTACTTAGCTGCCCCACTGTATGCCAGGCCCTGTGCTAAAGGTTTCACAATACTATCTCATTTGATATTCACAACAACCCTAGGAGGTAAGTGCTATTATGTTCCCTATTTTATAGAGAAACTGAGGCAGACAGAAGTTAGGGGTTTGCCCAGGATCACACAGCTATTATTATTAGCAATAGCAGTAGTTAATATCTATAAAGCGCTTAATATGGACCAGGATCTGTGCCAACTGCTTTAATATCATTTATTTCATTTGATCCTCAAAACAGTTAGGTGCTATGATTAACTTCCTTTTTTATAGTTGAGGAAACTGGGCTAAACAGAGAATTAAATGACTTGTCCATGGATATACAGCTAATAAGAGTCTGAGGCTGGATTTGACTTCAGATCCTTCAGACTCCTGGCTCAGCATTCTGTGCACCTCACCACCCTGCTGCCTGCAGCAGTTGTGATTAAGGAGTATCACAAGCTAAATAAGAACTAGAATATCATGAGTTAAATGCACGATCAAAAAGGAAGGTGCGATGGCCATGTGGTTACAGTAAGGGAAAGCAAGCAGGCAGGCCTAGGGCTCCACCAGTGTCCTTGTTACATCAGGAAAAAGTGAAGGAAGCCTCCACCATATTGAGTAGACCCCTGTGGTTGACTTACAAGAAGGCACAGATAAGAGTCGCATAGAATAGGCAGATATGAAGGTTCATGATCTTCATCACTAGAGGGCATTCCATATTGAAAGAATACATGGATCCATTTTCCAGCAAGGGCTGAAGTCACATCTTTTGAAGACACAGGAAAGAATGTTCTCATTACCAAAGTCCTTGACCCTGTCTAATGGTTTAATATCAGAAACTGGTATGATTTTATCAGTGGAAATGATATTAAAGAAGAGGCATAACCATCTGCTTTTCTGCTACACTCTAAGGACCATGGGGTCTTTCCATTGGACTTGCAGTCAAAACCTTCCATGTCTGTTGTCTTTTCTTATTAGAATGTGAGCTCCTTGAGGGTAGGGTCTATCTTACTTTTCTGTCTGTATCCCCACTGCTTAGTTTTCTATGTAATAATAAATAATTTAATAAATGCTACAGTTACTGATTCAGTCATTTCAGTATTTGTGTGTTTGCTATGTGTCATACACATAGGTAGCTTCCTCCAGGTTTTGAAGTCCTATATCAGTCTATAGGCAGACTCCAAACCCAAGAGTCCTCAGACATAATTCAGGTGTCAAGACTGAGCCTCCCCATTCCAACTGAGCATGAACAACTGTTCCTGATATGAATGAACTCAGGAACTCCAGTGGTCTCACTATCCAGATGAATGGATGGGGCAGAGGGTGCAAACTGGTGATCTAATCTGGGTTTCTTAACTGGTCTCTAGTGCTTCATCTCATCTAAGACAGTCATCAGAAGACTGGATTTAGGCAATAGTTCTTCCTCTAACTGATTTTTTTTCAGTACCAGATACTTCCCTCTGGCTCTGCTTCCAACCCTGCTTCCGCAAGGAGGCAATAAGCCTGCCCCTACCCATAAGCATCACTTCTGGATTGCCAATCTCATCATGGAGTGATAGCTGCAAGGGTAAATAACTCTCTTCATGCCAGTGACATCTTGTCTTTACCCCTCCTTTTCTCAAAGTCACACATTATCTATGCTTATATCCTTTTTATCTCAGCTTTTTTTTTTTTCCCATTTCTTTTTCTAAAAGAAGAATGACTGGGTCTCCTTATCTCACTCAAGCTGTAAGTGCAGTGGTTACTTGCCAAATCCCACTGTGACCAGCATGGGAACTTTGACTTATTCCGTTTCTGATCTGGGAAGATTTGCCCCTCTTTAGGTAATCTCATGCCTCACCCCCACCCCAGGGGCTCATCATATTAATGCTTAATTTCATTCAGATTATTGGTTCTAACAAAATGAAAGTTTAGGAGTCCATAGCTTCTCCTTCCAAATAGAGGGACAGAGGGTGGTGATGAGATAGAGTACTAAGGTTGAAGTGATCTTGCAGAATAATGAGGGTTTTCCCAAAACTGAGCTTCACAGGGCACAGTAGAAAAAGCAGAGGGGGCAACTAGGTGGCGCAGCAAATAGAGCACCGGCTCTGGAGTCAGGAAGACATGAGTTCAAATCCAACCTCAGACACTTAACACTTACTAGCCATGTGACCTTGGGCAAATCACTTAATACTAATTGCCCTCCAAAAAAAAAAAGCAGAGAAGTTCTATGATAGGGCGGCCAGATAAGAAAAGAGCATATGACCTGAACTGAACTTCAAAACCTCTGTAAAAGGAAGTTTTGAAGCTCATGGATCCACACTCCAATCAGAGAGACAGGATGGTGATGAGGTGGAGTACCAAGGTTGATGGGATAAAAAAACATGTTTTCCCACAATTTCTTCATATTAACAATGCATAGTCTCCCCACAGCCCTTTGATGTGATGCACACCTTCTCTTCCTAAAATAACATAAACCAGAGTTCTTATTCCACGTTCTCAAGGCAAATCTAGGAGTGATATTTATTGAACCTTGCTTTTTTAAAAAAAATTAGCCTTGATTAAAAAAAAAATTCCAAATTATTAGAGTTGTCTGAAAGTAGTTGCTGGTTTGCCCTCAGTGAATATCTTCAAGAAAAGTCCACAAAGTAAATAGGAATCGTTTTTTTTCCCCCAAGTATACCTTGGTCTAGATGATTACTGAAGTCCCATTTAGTGCTAGCATGGGAAACAAGAGGCTGAATAACCATAAAGTCTTGTGAAATCATTCATGGAATGTCTCTACTTTTTCATTTTTTGAAACAGATGTTGGTGCAAAAACTGCAATTATCTGCATGGTTGTGTATTTGCTTATGACCATCTTAGAACTACAAGGTGAGATGATCAATGGTTCCATGAAATAATATTGCCTGTGGCCTTTGGGCATATGATGGAACCTGCTCCATGAATGTTTTCATTTTCCTGAGGAGAATCTGTCAGCCATGCTACCATCTGGCTGCAAATGCTTGCCATTTTCTGGTTTCATTCATAGTCAGAATGTCAATATAGGTATGGTCCAATTCCTCTAATAGCTGTTAGACAGAGATAGTATAGTGAGAATACAGATAAATCAGCGTTAGTAGATGATCTAAAAACTTAACTATTTTTCTCAATATTTGAAAATATATAAAGTCAAGAGGCCTAGGTACTAGTCCTGACTTTTCTATTAACCAGATATGTAATCTCCATATAGTTGGTAGACTGCTAGACTTGGACTTACAAAGACCTGGGCTCAAATCCTGCCTCTGACACTTTGTCATTGTGTGACCCTGAATGACATAAGCCAGAGTTCTTATTCCCAACTCCCAAGGCAAATCTAGGAGTGACATTTATTGAGCCTTGCTTTTTAAAAAAAAATCTCCTCTCTGAACCTCAGTTTCCCCATCTGTGAAGGAGGGTTGAGAAGTTGTCCTAAAAAGGTCTTTTAGGTCACTTCTAGATATAAGTCTTTAATCTTATGATCCTTCCCTAAGCCTCAGTTTTACCATCTGTAAAGTAGGGGTGCCAGAAAAAGTGCCCTTTTAAGATTTCTTCCAGCTCTAACACTCTATGCTCTCAATCAAACACTTTATCTTCTTTGTTTTAACATTTTATGTTCTAAAGTCCCCTTCAACTCTAAGGATTTTGTGATTTTCCTTCCCTCTAAAGTGCAAATGATATCAGTTGGTAGGGGTTGGGAAGGTGCTGATTCACCTCAATTTAAATCGACAAGCATTTATTATATTTATTAAGTACTTACTGTGTATCACACCCTGAGGATACAAAGATAAAAGTGAAAAAACTACTTTGCCCTCAAGGAGTTGACATTCTATTCTTTCTATGTCTCTTCCATGTAATTCAACTTTCTATGAGTAGCCTATGCTGTTCATGGAACTATAACCATGGTCCATGGTGGAAATCATGATTCAGACATTGTCTTTATACTCAGAGTCTAGGTAAGCTTGTTGTCACTGAGGGATGTGTTTGTTAGTTAAAGTGAAAGACTACAGTCTTGGTTTCAGTGAGAGTGAATTAGTGAAACAATGCTTTGTTTAGCAATATCTGTCTTTTCTGAGAAAAAACTGAACCATATGATTGCCTTACTGGATTTTAGTATAGTTTAAAAAAGACCTCCTCCCTTCAACCCTAAAATAAAAATCATTAAGAAATTGGAGTTGGATTCTGGAGAATAATTTGGAACTATGCCCAAAGGGCTATAAAAGCTGCATATACCATTTGATCTAGCAATACCACTACAAGGACTATACTTCAAAGAGAAAAAAAAGGAAAAGAACCTATTTGTACAAAAATATTTATAACATCTATTTTTGTGGTGGCTAAGAATTTGAAATTGAGAGGATGTCTATCAACTGGGGAATGACTGAACTAGTTGTGGAATATGAATGTAATAGAATGTTATTGTGCTATAAGAAACAACAAGCAAGATGATTTCAGAAAGAACTGGACAGACTTAGATGAACTGATGCAAAGGGTAGTGAGCAGAACCAGGAGAACACTGAACACAGTAACAGTAATATTGTACAATGAAGAACTGTGAATGTCTTAGCTATTCTCAACAAGACACTGATCGATGGCAATCCCAAAGGACCATGATGAAAAATGGTATCCATCTCCAGAGAAAGAAGTGATATCATCTGAATACAGATTGAAGCATACCACTTTCACTTTCTTTCTTTTTTTGTTTTCTTGTATAAAATAGCTCATATGAAAACCTTTGATATAATTACACATATATTATCTATATCAGATTGCTTTACTGTCTCAGGGAGTGGAGAGAGAAGGAAAGGAGGAATAAAATATGGAACTCAAAACAAAAAAGAAAACAACAAATATTAAAAATTGTGTTTACATGCAATTGGGGAAAAATAAAATACTATTTAAAAAAAAGAAATTGGGGTTAGAGTTAGGGTTAAAACACTGGGCATCTTTCTTTAGTCAATGGATTATTCCTCAAGCGTGGCCAGTGCTCATCCAGTAAAAGAAGGAAATAAAAGACATTCCTGGTTATGGTCATTGTCTATGTCATCTCTCTGCTGGACTGTATCCCTCTTCATCTAACTCATAGCTGATTTTTGTAATCAGTACTCCCCCTGCCTTGTAAAAGAAGGAAGATGTTAGATTCATTTTAGAGAGGTGAAAAGTCTATCTCAGAAAGACTAAGCAATGGACCCAAGTTTCCATAGGGACTTAAGGACAAAGATTAAATATAAAAACCTGGGCATCTTTGAAATCAGATGTTTATCCCACTGAACTCTGTCTCTAATTCAACCTCCAAAATCCAACTATCACCATTTAGTAATATGTGACTATAGAAAGGATCTGTGATTCTATCAGAGTAGAGAACTCCCAGGTTAAGAGTCACATAGTTAATGTGCATTAAAGGTTAGTTCTTGAATTCAAGTTTATCTAAATCTGGTACCCTATAAATAATCTCTCACATAATGTCTCAGTTATATAGTCTTTTTTACCTGTAAAGTGCTTTCTTCTTCCTATGTTATATCTATTATCCTCACAACAATCCTAATAATTAGATTAGAAATATATTGTTATCCTCATTTTCTAGAGAAGGGAAGTGAGACTCAGAGACATCAAAAGTTGTATCCATAGTAACAAAATGATTCAGTGTCTCAGGTGTAACTCAGCTCAGATCTAATTTTCAGTCCCATGCTCATGCCCCTAATACTAGCTATCTCTCTCTATTTCCCTTTAAGAAGTTCTACCTTTTGACTTCAGAAAAACTTGGAAAGACTTACATGAACTATGCTGAGCGAAATGAGAAGAACTAGGAGAACATTGTAAACAGTAACAGAAACATTGTGCAATTACCAACTTTGATAGACTTAACTCTTAACTTTTCTCATCAATACAAGGATCTAAGACAATTTCAAAAGACTCATGATGGAAAATGCTAGCCACATCCAGAGAAAGAACTATGGAGTCTGAGCGCAGATCAAAGCATACATCTCTCTCTCTCTCTCTCTCTCTCTCTCTCTCTCTCTCTGTTTTTCCGTCTGGTTCTAATTCTTCTTTACAACATGATTAATGTGGAAATATATTTAATATGATCACACATGTATAGCACATATCAGATTGCATGCCATCTTAGGAAGGTGGAGAGTGAAGGGAGGGGGAGAAGATTTAGAACTCAAAATCTTACAGAAGTGAATGTTGAAAACTAAAATAAATAATTTTTTAAAAAAGAATCAGCCTTCCAGACATGAAGCAGATAAAACAAGATAGAAAAATCACATTATGTCATGCTTCTGGTGTTAAACTTTTTTAGTGTGTGAACAGCCACCCCATGGAGTTCTTAGCACTCTTCATTTCAGTTGCGCCTGTGTCTCTAAGAACCAACCATTCCTCTGATGTGGGATGACTTGCATGTGAACTGCTAACAAGATTTTGTTCTAATGAAAACATTAGGTGCTGTTAATTTATAGTTTTCTTCCTCTAACACCTTGAACATTATTTATTAAATTTACATTGCAAAATAAAATTTTAATTAAAAAAAGGACACTCCTTTAACCTCTTCTCTCCTCCCCCAGCAAGTTTTGCAGTGTAATGTAATGGGAATTTGAAGATCTTCCCTGACCCTTAATAAGCCTAAGGCAATTTGAAGACCTTCCCTGCTTTGAAAATATACTCTAGCCCCTAATATTTTAGTGACCATGGGTGCTGTGACTATTGCATTGGCACTACAGGTAAGGAGTGATAAAACCATTGTACTCTTATCAATACAAAAACATGGAAGTCCCCTTTGAGCACCATCTTAATTTACTTCTTCTGGGACCTTCCAACTTATCAATGTCACTCCTAAATTATGGTTTCCAGAACAGAATATAGGTCCTTCCCCCTTTTCTCCCTTATTTCAACTTTGAGTTGTCTTATCAATACTGACCAAGAGTAACAAGCCCCAAATGTAAAATTAAGAAAATAATGCAAGCATTCAAGCAAAAAAATGCACCTTAGATTTCCCTCTGAGGGATTTTGGTAGTAGGTCAAAGGGGATTGGGAGGAGATCATTGCTCTACCACTTCTCCACGATAGGGCTGGATGACTCTTCCTCTTTTACAAGCCTTCCTATTCCCCCCAAATCTCTATTGGTGCTGATAGTATCAAGCAGCAACAAAGATTAGCAGGTGCTATTTTATTTATATAACAGTGGAAATAACCAGTAGTGGGGAAAAGAAGAGAAAGAGGGAGAGGAGATGAGGAGTCAGTGTCTAGTGCTTCTACTACACCAGGACTCCAGTTACTTAAAAGCCTTCCTCCCCAGGGAAAGAGTTATCGAACAATCTCAGGCAACAAGTAATAGTAGCTGCTTCCTAACCCCCAATTTGGTCTCACTGTCATGAGAGAAGGATTATCATCTCTGAGGGCAATCTAAGGTGCATTTTTTTGCTTGAATGCTTGCATTATTTTCTTAATTCTACATTTTGCATTCCTTTATTACTCCCATCCTACCCTGATTAGGGGAAGTCATTTCAATCTTGCCAGTCTCTGATCCCCAATAAAACTTTACATGGACACCTTATTACATGCCACTGCAACTATATTCACCCTCACTATCTCCCACCCCTTTTCCATGAGTTAAATGAGCAATTATGAGCTAGCATAGTGGAATATAGACTGGAACTCAACTGAACTCTCCCAACATTATCCTCCAAATAACTTTAAAATAATGCCTCGAGTCATAAGGAAGCAGGTGTGAGTCAGAATTACAGGGCCAAAAGGAGCCCTAGTGCTTGTGATTGTAGAACAGCAGAAGGCCTGGTCACAGTTCCAGGGCTAAGAGAAGCACTAATACTTACAGTTATAGGGGAGCAAGGGCCCCTCCTGATCTGCACTCTGGTCTTTACACAGGAAGTTCAGAATGAAGAAATAGACTGGGAAAATGAGCAAACAACAACAAAACCTTGACCATAAAAAGCTACCATGATGAGAGGAAAGACCAAGACATAAACCCAGAAGACAATGTTGTGGAAACAGATGCAAGCAAAGAGTCAAAGAAAAATGCTAATTGGATCCAGGGCCAGCATAAATTCCTGAATGAATTCAAGAAAGAGATAAGAATGGTTGAGGGGGGAAAATGGGAAAAGAAATGACAGTGATACAAGAAAATTATGAAAAGAGAATTAACAGCTTGGTTTAAAAAGGGCACAAAAATATTGAAGAAAATAACAGAATTGGTCCAATGGTAAAAGAGGCACAAAAATTCACTGAAGAAAACTTTTTTAAAAGCACAATTGATCAAATGGAAAAATGATATATAAAATCTTACTGAAAAAACTTTTTTCTTAAAAATTAGAATTGGGCACATGGAAGCTAATTACTTCATGAGACATCAAGAAACAACGAAACAACTCATCTCGGCAAACCAATGAGAGATCCTGAGTTCCAGCATGGTGGAGCAGGCAAATGGCAACACTAGAATCTCTCCTCCCCCCTTCCCCCACATACATAGCATAGCCAGGGGAATTGGCAGACACCAGCTCCAAGAACCAATACATGTTTCAGCATAGTCTTGGACAAATAGGCAATCTACAGAAACCAGATTGATGCATGCTTCGGTGTAGCCACGGAGAAACAGAAACACCGCACCAGATCTCAGAGCACATAAGATACTACCTCTAGGACCCCAGCTCACCACTAGTTAAGCTGCCAGATCCCTACAGCCTTCAGAAGTGCTAGTTGACCCTTATCTCACCCCCACAGTACAGGACCAGATATGAGGGTCCCCTGTGGGCCTCAGGCAACATCAGTGTGGCACCAAGTACACAACAAGGACCTGAAGTCACTAGCACAAAAAGCCAGAGCCTTTCTACACTGGGAGAAGAGCTCAAATTTAAAACAAAGGAATCCCCCCTCGCCCCCCCCCCCAAAATCTAACCATAGAAAGTTATTATGGTGACAAGGAAGACCAAGACACAAGCTCAGAAGAGAACAGCAATGTCAAAACACCTAAAATTGGGGCAAAACCCCAAAGAAAAATGGGAAGTGATTTCAGACACAGAAAGAACTCATGTAAGAGCCCCCCCCAAAAAGCTTAAAAATCATATATGAAAAGTAAAAGAAAATTGGGAAAAGAAATGAGAGAGATGTAGGAGAATTATGAGAAAAGACTTGACAGGTTGGAAAATTCTTAAAAAGTAGAACTGGTTAAATGGAAAATGAGATACAAAAATCCACTGAAGAAAACAACTCCTTAAAGAGTGCAATTGGTCAAATGGAAAAGAAAGTACAAAAATTAATTGAGGAAAACAACACTTTTAAAGTAATGATTGGACTAGTAGAAGCTAATTACTCTAAAAGACATGACTCACTCAAAGAAATTCAAAAGGATGAAAGAAATGGAAGAAAATGTAAAATACTTCATGGAAAAAACAACTGACCTGGAAAAAAATAATATTAGAATCATTGGACTACCTGAAAGCCATGATCAAAAGAAGGACCTGGATAGCAACTTTCAACACATTATCAAAGAAAACTTTTCTGATCTCCTGGAATCAGAGGGCAAAACAGGCATTGAAAGAACACACTGATCACTTCAGAAAATAGATTGCAAAACAAAAACCCCAAGGAACATTTGAGACAAATTTCAGAGCTATCAGGTCAAGGAAAAAAAAATGTTGTGCAGAGAATAGGAGCAAGCCGAGACCTGGGTTCAGGATAAAATTTAGGCTCTGGATTTATTGATTAAGTGTGTGACTACCAGTGGTTTCACTCAGATTGGCAGTAATCCAGTGGGGCTTGATTATATAGGCTAAAACCACAAAAACCACAATCAGGGAGTGGGGCTAGCAGAAGCCATGATGTACAGAAGGAAAGAACAGCCATTGGTTTGATCCATAGCTCAGAGCTAACTTGGGAATATGGCACAAAGGTACAAGGGTGCTACCTTCTTGTGACATGGGGGTCCCTCCCAGAACAGGGTGGAGGGCACAGGGTGGAAGGTCGTAGTCAGCGCTTTCCAGAGCAGGGTGGAGGGTCATAGGGTAAAGGGGACATGTTCTGGGCAAAGAGGGTGGAGGCCCTGCTTGGTCAGCAGGACAGGACAGGGTGGAGTGGTCCCTAGATAAGATCCTTGCACCATAATTAACCTTATACATTATGATGATTCAAGGAGAATATAAAATGCTGATTAGGGAAGAAAAGGAACTTTGCCTTGAGCAATATGCTCAGACATGCCTTAAGCAGTTTCAAAGCTATGACAAAAAGGGGCTTAGTGGTGGGCCACAAATCAGGTGGTGTGTGGTGACCTCGGAACCTGGGATTTGAGTTGCAGGGATTTGAATTTGGGTACAACAATACTACACGTGGCCAGAAAGAAACAATTAAAATGTTGAGGAATCACAATGAAGATCACACATGTCTTGGCAACTCAACATTAAAGAATCAGAAGTCATGGAGTGTGATGTTCTGGAAGGCAAAGGAACTAGGACTACAACCAAGAATCATTTACCCAGCAGAATTAAGCATAATACACCAAGAGGGAAATGGTCATTCAATGAAGTAGAAAGATTTCAAGCCTTCATAAAGAGAAAACCAGAACTAAACCAAAATTATGGCATTCAATATCAAGACCCATGAGAAGCGCAAACAGGTAAAAAGAGAAAAGAAAACATAAGCGATTCAACAGAGCTAATCTGTTTATATCCCTACACAGAAATGATACTTATAACTCTTAAAAATGTTTTAGTAACAGTACATATAGAAAGAATATACATAGACAGATGGTATGAGTATAAGGTGAATTTGAGGGAATGACATACAAATTAAGGGATGTGGAAGAGGAGTACAGTGGGTGCAGAAGGAAGGGAGAGGTAGAATGGGGTAAATTATCTCACATGAAGAGGCAAGAAAGACCTATTACAGGGGAAGGGAAGATGGGGGTGGAGAATGGGCATCATTTGAACCTTACTCTAATCAGTATTGGCTCATAGAGGGAATAATATACACAATCAGTGGAATCTAGAAATCTGTCTTGCTCAACAGGCAAATAAGTAAAATGTGGAGTGGGGAAAACTGACAGAAGGGAAGTCAGATCAGGAGATGTGGCAGATAGAAGCAAAACATTGGAGATGTGGGAAAGGGTGAAAGGAGAGATGAGACAAACAGGAAGAAGAATAGGATGGAGGGAAATACACAGGTAGTAATCATAGATGTGAATGGGATGAACTCTCCCATATAACAGAAGTAGATAGCCAAGTGGATCAAAATCCAGACTCCTAAAAAATGTTGCCTGTAAGAAACACACTTGAAGCAGAGAATTTGAGTAAAGGTATGGGGCTGGAGCAGAATCTTATGCTTCAGCTGAAGTAAAGAAAAAAAAAAGCAGGGGTAGCAATCCAGATCTTCGACAAAGGAAAAGGAAAAAATAGACCTAATGAAAAGGCATAAGGAAGGAAACTACAGCTTGCTAAAAGGTACCATAGATAATGAAGCAATCAAATTCAAAGAGCAAAGAATAGTCTACTTGTCAGATCTCTGGGGAGAAGAGCAATATATGACCAAACAAGAGAAAGAGAAATTACAAAATGTAGAATAGATAATTTTGATCATATTAAATTGAAAAATGTTTGTACAAATAAAACCAGAGCAACCAAAACTAGGACAGCAGAAAGCTGGGAAACATTATAACTATTGTTTCAAATAAAGGTCTCCTTCCTCAAATATATAGAGAACTGAATCAAATGTATGAGAATACAAGTCATTTCCCAATTAATAAATGGTCAAAGGATATGAATAGGCAATTTTCAGATCAAGAAATTAAACATATCTAAAGGCATATAAAAAAGTGCTCTAAATCACTTTTGATTAGAGAAATTCAGAAATACCAACTCACAACCAGATTGGCTAATATGACAAAAAATAGAAAATGATAAATATTGGAGAGGACGTGGGAAAATTGGGACACTAATGCACTGCTGATAAAGTTGTGAGCTGATCCAACCATTATGAAGAGCAATTTGAAACTATACCCAATGGACAACCAAACTGAGAACACCCTTTGATCTCGTAATACCCCTACTATGTCTGTATCCCAAAGAGATCACAAAATAGGGGAAAGGACCTACACATGCAAAAATATTTATAGCAGCCCTATTCATGGTGACAAAATATTGGAAATTGAGGGGATGTCAATCAATTGGAGAATAACTGCACAAGCTGTAGACTATGAATGTTATACAATATTATTGTGCAATAAGAAATGATGAGCAGGCAGATTTCAAAAAAACCTGGAAAGATTTGCACAAACTGATGCAAAGTCAAATGAGCAGAACCAGGAAGACATCATACATAGTACCATCAACATTGTGTGATGATCAACTATGAATGATTCGGCTCTTCTTAGCAACACAATGATCCAAGACACTTACATTGGATGCAAGACGCACAAAGGATTCATGACAGAAAATGATATCCATATACAGGTAATGAACTCATGGATTCTGAATGCAGATTGAAACATATGTTTTTTCAATTACTTTATTCTTCCTTGTTTTTTTTTCTTTTGATCTATTTCTTCTTCCACAATTGCGATGAATATGGAACTATGTTTTACATGATTATATTATATAAACTACATCAAACTGCTTACCATTATCAAGAGAGGGAAAAGGAGGGAGGGAGAAAAATTTGGAACTCAAAATCTTATAAAAATGTATGCTAAAAATTTTCTTAATATATAACTGGGGAAAAATAAAATGCTATTTAAAGTAATTTTAAAAAATTTCTTTGCTTCCTAGCTGATCAATCCCCTCAATTTCTATGAGCTGCACTTTATTCAAGGGTATGCTGAAGCCGGCTTATAACTGGCTGGTTGTTAAATTTTCATTGTGAGCATTTATACTCCAGAAATTGGCCAATGATACCAAATAAAGCTTGACTTATTGTTTTATTTATTGTCTAGGCTTAAGAAAGAAATGGAAAAATATTAATAATGCAAATTAAACTTGAAAATGTTTTGTGCAAAAAAAAAGAAACTAAAGTCAAAAGAATGAAAAAATAGAAGAAAATATGAAATATCTCATTGGGAAAACAACTGAACTGAAAAATAGATTGAGGAGAGATAATTTAAGAATCACCAGGCTACCTGAAAGCCATAATCAAAAAAAGAACCTAGACATCATATTTCAAGAAATTATCAAGGAAAACTGCCCTGATCTCTTAGATCTAGAGAGTAAAATAGAAATTTAAGGAATCCACTAATCACCTCCTGAAAGAGATTGCAAAATGAAATCTCTAAGAAATATTATAGTCAAATTCCAGGGTTCTCAGTTCAAGGAGAAAACATTGCAGCAGCCAGAATGAAACAATTCAAATACTATGGAGTCACAGTCAGGATCATACAGGATTTAGCAGCTTCTATATTAAAGCAGAGAAGGGTTTGGAATATAATATTCCAGAGGTCAAGTAAGATAAGACTACAACCAGAATCACCTACCCAGCAAAACTGGATATAATCCTTCAGGAAAAAAAAAATGGATATGTAATGAAATAGAGGATTTCTAAGCATTCCTGTTGAAAAGAATAGAGCTGAATAGAAAAATTGACATTCAAACTGAAGATTCAAGGGAAGCATAAAAAGATAAATATGAAAGAATAATCATAAGGGACTCAGTTGGAGTCAAATTATTTATATTCCTACATGGGAAGATGATATATGTTATTCCTAAGAACTTTATCTTTATTAGGGCAGTTAGAAGGAGTCTGTATAGACAGAGGCCATGGTTGTCAGTTAATTATGTTGGGATGATCTCCAGAAAAATAAAGGGGTGAGAAAGAAGGATACACTGAGAGAAGGGGGAAAGGAGAGGTAGAATGGGGCAAATTTTCTCACATAAAGGATCTATGCAAGGAATAACTTTTATGGTGGAGAGGAAAATTAGGTGGGGTAAACTGTGATTGAACTTCATTCTCATTGGAAATGGTGCAAAGAGGGAAGAATATATATATATACATATATGTATATATATATACATACTCAGTTTCATTTGTTTCATTTATAAAAACACAGGAAGACCTATATGAACTGATGCAAAGTGAACTGAGAAGAACTGGGAGATGAGTGTATAAAGTGACTGTGATATTGTAATGATAATCAACTGTGAAAGAATAGGCTACTCTGATCAACATAGTGACCCAAGACAAGTTCCAAAGGATTCAGAATGAAAAAAATATTATCCATTTCCTGAGAGAGAACAGATGAACTCTAAATGCAAATTGAAGTACAATTTTCTCACTTTGCTTTTTTAATGAAATGGCTAATATGGGATGTAAGTTTTACATGATTTCACATGTATAATCAATATCATTTTGTTTGCTAGTGGGTGGAGGAGGCATGGGAGGGAGAGAGAGAATCTGGAACTCGAAATTTAAAAAGAAAAGAATGTTAAGAGGTTTTTTTGTTTGTTTTACAAAAAAGGAGGACTACAATTGTTACTGGATGTATGGATGTGGTCAATTCACCAACTTATGACTCCACTCACCATCCCTGTGACTTCCCAGACTGAAATACTTTTCTCTGTCCATCACTCATGCCTATGAGTTGTCTCATGCTATAATTGTACCCCAAGTACTTTGTATATAGTGCTTAGTAAATGTTTTTTATTATTATTATCCATTCAATCATTCAAAGTTCACTTATTAGCTATGTGGTTTTGACTAAATGATTTCCCCTCTTTATATCTCATGTTTCATGAATTCATATATTTTGAGCTAGCAGGTACCTCAGAAGTCATTTAGTCCACCATCTCTCCCTGTTTTTTTGTTAGCAGATGAAGAAATTGAGGACTAGAGAGGTTAAGTGATAGCCCAAGGTCAAATGTGTAATATGTAACAGAGTTATGATCTGAAAGCTGTTCTAGTGATTCCAAATCCAACATTTATTTCCATTATATGATGCTGCCTTTCAAGATCCTCATTGACAAATTAATGGAGCTACTTCCCTAAGGTTCCTTCAAGCTAAACGTCCCAGCATCTTAAAATTTCAGTAAAAACCCAAATGAATCTTTGAGGTCTGACAGTTTGTGATGCCAAGAGACAGCATTTATTTCACTGACTCTGGGTAAAGTAAATTTGAGTGTCAGACTAACTTTTCCATTGCCACCCAACATATCCTGGTGTACACTCAGGGAAGGAATACTGGTTTTATTAATATTAGTGAGGCACAACTAGGGAGGCAAATCTACATTCAACAAGATGTCATATGATGAGTTCCAATGTTATATCATTTTTTCAGGATTGTTTCTGCTTTTGGATTCTCTTTGCCATTACTCAATGACAACTCTTCTGACAGTTGGCCTTCTGTGTCGGCACAAACCTGAATACACTACCACTTTATTTCTTACACTATTTTCCATATGTGGAGTTACACAAATCTGATTAGATGAAAAATCCTCCCCATCCTCTGCTATTTCAAATTAATGAAGCTTTGCACATCCAGCAGCCATGTTCCCAATGTACCTAATGAGGCTCACAGATGTCCCAGAGAACATTCCAGATTATATCAAGGGCGCCAAATGCTCCAGGGAATTGAAATGTAGAGAGCTATATCTGTTTTCAGATGGTTTCCCAATGCCTCCAGTACCTATACTTACTTATCTTGGAAAAACCCCAAGCATAGAATTCCTCAGTCTTCACTTATACTATATACCATCTGTTACCTAGCAGGTGTTAGATCTCAGCCATAAGGTAAGAGATTATAAAGGGGCAACCTTGCCTGCAGCTGCTACATGGAACAGCAGAGGGCAGCCTAGACTAGGCTGACATGACATCACTACAAGGTGCTAGTTCAAGGGGGAGGTAGAGAATAGTGTCTGCAGCTGGGGTAGGTTAGCAAGTGTTAGCACAATCAGTGAGTCAAGGGAATCAAGCAGGAAGACATCTGCTGCTGTCAGTAGCCCTAATAAGAACATTGACTTCTCTTTGACGTTTTCCTCATACAGCCTCCAAAAGCATGGACGGCCTAAGTCTCTTATTTGGTGGTCCTCTACCATGCTTCCTATGGTGGCTATGGAGCTAAGCATGTTGGGAAAAAAGAACAAATGAACCATTTGTGATGTCTATCCAGCAGATCAAAGCAGCTCTGGAGATTTGGGTTATCTGAGTAACTTTTCCTTATGTCTGGAGTATGTATGTTCCTGGGAAGACCCCCATTTATCAGGCTATGCTGAAGATATTAGCAAAAACTATATATGTATTTTTGAAAAAGTACACCAAAAGGACTGATAGCTGATGAATGACACTTTCACAAGAGCAGCAACAGCTATTTCCTTGATAATGTCTCCTGAACCTTCCCTCTTCCTTTGGGTATGTCTCTGTCAGAGATTACAAGGCCCTGGTAATCAGGGGTCCAGGGACCATGCCATTAAGATGACTAGTGTACCTCAATATTATGGGGCTAACCAAATGCCCAAATCCATGAAGTCAGAAAAATATAGTCAATTAGACACATAGACTCAAGTCCTGAAAGTTGAATGATTTAATCCATCTTCTTCTTTGAACCATGAATTCTCCCTACAATATTTCTAGAAAAATAGCTCAAAGTCTGACATGATTTCATGGTAAGGATATGAAGAAAATATGGCTAAGGTAATCTAGATGGAAGAAAGAGAAAACCAAGAGCCAAAAGTGATAAAAAATAGTAATTATTATTGATAATAGCAGTTATTATTAATGATGATAGTTATAAATAATAATAATGAAAAGGTATTTACATAGTGTTTTATACAGCCAGAGTTAGTCATTCTATCCATCTCCTTACCATGGCCCCCCCATCCAACAATCTCTACTCTACCAGAAACCTGAACCCCACCACTAGGTGCGATAGGTGAACTTTTTAAAAAAAATTATTTTTAGTTTTCAACATTCATTTACCAAAGATTTTGAGTTATAAATTTTTTTCCCATCTCTTCCCTACCACCTCAAGATTGCAAGCACACTGAATACCCTTTCCCCCAATTTGCTCTCTCTTACATTCCCCCCATTCCCTCCTTACTTTCCAGCAGGGCAAGATGGATTTCTATACCCCATTACCTGTATATCTTATTTCCCAGGTGCGTGTAAAAAATAATTTTTTTTAATATTTGTTTTTGAAACTTTGAGTTCCTGATTCTCTCCCTTCTCCCCTCCTCAACCATCCTCACTTAGAAGACAAGCAATTTAATATAGTTTGTACGTGTGTAGTAATACAAAGCATTTTCATAGTAGTCTTATTGTGAAAGACTAATTATATTCCTCTCCATCCTATCCTGCCCCCCTTTTATTCTATTTTCTCCTTTGATCCTGTCCCTTTTCAAAAGTATTTGCTTCTAACTACCTTCTCCCCCAATCTTCCCTCCCTTCTATCATCCTCACTCTTATCCCATTCCCTTCTACTTTCCTGTAGGGTAAGATACCCAATTGATTGTGTATGTTATTTCCTCAAGCTAAATCCAATGTGAGTAAGGTTGACTCATTCCCTTTCACATTCTTGCTCTTCCCCTCCATTGTAACAGCCTTCTCCTGCCTCCTTTATTTGAGATAATCCATTTCATTGATAGGTGAACTTTTGACTTACCTAGATGGAGCCTAGGTCTCCATAAAAGTCTTTTTCATCTCCTCAGCATGCCTTCATGTGAGTGCCTTGTCCTTCCTGAGTACTCTCCCCCTTCCCCACCCTTCTTTCAAGCTGCCCTTTATGTGTTGTCTTCCCTCCATTATGAAGCATTAGAAAGAGGGCTGGGCCTAAGTCAGGAAGACCTGAGTTCAAATCCAACTCAAGACACTTTCTAGCTTCACAATCCTGGGTGAATCACTTAAACTCTATCAGCCTCGGTTTCTCTACCTTCCAAGGTTGTTGTGAGGATCAAATGAGATAATAGTAGTAAAGTGCTTAGTACAGTGCCTGGCACACAAGGGGTGCTTGATAATTGTTCCCCTTTAACCCAGCAATACCACTAGGTCTGTATCCCAAGAGATGCTTTTAAAAAAGGAAAAGAACCTACTTGTAAAAAATTATCTTTATAGCAGCTCTTTTTGTGGTGGCTAAGAATTAGAAATTGAAGAGATGTACATCAATTGGGGGAATGACTGAACAAGTTGTGGTACATGATAATAATGGAATAATATTGTGCCATAAGAAATGACAAGCAGGAGGAGTTCAGAAAAACCTAGACAGACTTACATGAACTGATGCAAAGTGAACTGAGCAGAACAAGGAAAGCATCATACACAATAACAACAATATTATACAATGAAGAGCTATGAATGGCAGCAATTTTAAGCAATGCAATGATCTAAGACAACCCCAAAGGACTCATGATGAAAAATGCTATCTGCCTCCAGAGAAAGAACTGATATTGTCTGAATACAGACTGAAGTATACTTTTTTGTCTCTCTTTTCTTTATTTTTTTCTTCCTTCTTTCCTTCCTTCCTTCCTTCTTTCATTCCTTTGTTCCTTCCTTCCTTCCTTCTTTCTTTTCTTCCTTCCTTCTTTACTTCCTTTCTTCCTTCTTGCACAAAATAACTAATATAGAAATGTTTTATATGATTGCACGTTTATAACCTATATCAGACTACTTACTTTCACAGGGAGGAAGGAACAGAGGAAGGCAGGATAAAATTTGGGACTCAAAACTTTAAAAAAAATGTTAAAACTGTTTTTACATGTAATTGGTGAAAATAAAATATTTTTAAAGAAAAAAAAATAGTTGCTTGTTTCCTTCGCACATGTATATTAGCACATCACTGAGAATATAAGTACTTAATAAATCTTCTATCCATCCATCTCTATCTGTTTGTCTGTCTCTCTATCTATCTTCTATCCATCCATCACAAAGATTTGTGGGAATTTTGAGAGTGAGTCCCAACCTGGATGAATTGTAGATCAATAGGCTCAAACAGGAGGCAGCCTTTTTTCCATAGTCCTAACCCAGTCTGGAATCTTCAAGAATGAATAGTTCTGTAATCTTGAATCCTAATAACTGGGTTCTGAAATTGAGTCCCTCCTTTTCCAGTCATATAGTTCTGTGATACTCTCTTTAACACTACTAACATGTATAACATGCTCTAGCATTTTTTTTTTTGGTCTCTCCATTGCCCTTTGGGTGACTAGAACTAGAATGACTAGAACTAGAACTATTAGCCATTGTATACACCAACATTCAGGGAGCTCAGTTCAGGGAGGCATGTTTCTCTTCTTCCCCTTGGTGACTGCCAACCCCATACCTCAACTCATATTCACCCTAGGCACTTGGTACAGCTACTTCTGTGGGACACTTTGAGGGATGAGTCACCCCTCCAAGAATTGCTCGACCAACACAAACCTATCCCCTGAACCACTCTCTCCTCTCTCCCACCCCCAATCAACTGCATACAGTTTGGGCTAGTTGTGACTCTGGATGACCCACAATTTTGATGCATTGGAAATTATAGCATTTCATGCTCCATAGCAAAAATAACATTCCAGAATTACGGGAAAAACACATATATTAAAAAGATCAGCTTTTATTTCAGGGAGAAGTTTGAGGTGGTTGAAAATGTAGCATACTTTGTTAAAAGCAAACAAATCTATACGTTTCCTATTCAGTTCAGTCCAAATATGTATGCCTGTCCAAAATGTACCCACAAAACAAAGAGATCATAACATAAGACAACCTATGGTAAATACCAATAAGAATTGTACAAATGGTGTGTTAGAAGATTTCAGAGAAGGGAAAACTAATTAGGTATTGGATGGATTGGGGAATGTTTCCTGGAGCCACTGTCCAGTAATAGAAAAAGAATAGGTCCAGGAGTTATAGACACAGATGCTACTCAGATTTGCCACTAAGTAACTGTAGGATTTTGGGGAATTCATCTCCCTTTTCTGGGCCTGTCTTCTTTTTGGGAAAACATAGAGGATGGAGTAACTTCTAAGGTACCATCAAACGCTGACATTCTGTTTTCTATTTGTTGATATGTACAAAGGCAAGATAATTGAATACCCTGGTCAGGAAACTGCCTGCTGAAGCAGCTTTGACTAGGTAGTCTATGCTCTGCTATAATTACCTGTGGGTTTGTTTTTTAAACTTTCTGTGTGATTTTAATTAGGGTTTAAGTTCCTTAACTAGCACAATCTTCTCCTTCCTGTCTAATCCTCCCTCCCTTCCCTCCTCCCCCAATACTTAGTACTACTTTCTACATATAGCAAATGCTGATTAATGACACAATCATTGAATTATAGGGACTAACATTTGTTAGGAACAGTGCAGTTGGGATTATCTACAACTATTTGGAAAATGAAGGAATTGCAATAGTCAACATCTTTCTGTGATACTCAGTCACATTCTGTGAGCTAATATTATTTGATTCTGCTTTACGAGGTTTTACACAATCAGAGAAACAGAAGAGAAGACATTTTCTTGGTTCATTCACACTGACCTAGCTTCCCAAAGGATGAATAAAAACGGTGAGTTTAAACTAAATCTGATAAACAACAAAAAATGTTCTTCCAAATGGGATTTTTCTAATCTATGTGTTAGAGATTCTTATATTAGGACAATAATCTAGGCAAGAAGGTAAGATAAGGGTCACTAGCTTTACCTTATCCCACCAATATTACTAGGTGAATGACCAAGATAATTTGCATGGCCCTGACAACAATTACTGTGAGCATGATGGGAGTTAAAAATAATTTGCTCACCCACCCCAACAAAATATCAAGTGGTTGACCTGTGGAAAAGGAGCCTAGGGGTTTGTAAACCAGCCTGGAATAAAGATGAAAGAGGACTTTACTTGGATACTGTTCATTGATTGAAGAGATTGTGATTTACTGAATGATATGTTTTGTTTAAGACTATGTGGCCACTTTGGTAATAAGTTATTATGTTATATTATTGTGAATGTTGTGCTTTAGTCTCTTGAATGTTTTGTTTTAGTTTATGGTTCATAGAGAGTTCACTATATTATACAATTAGATTCTTAAAGTTATTCGCAGCAGCAGTCCTCAGGAGAGCTGGACTTATGTACCCTTGGGGAAAGAGCTACCTAGTAGAAATAATTCAGCAAAAATAAGTAAATAAATAAACAAATAATGAATGAATGAGTGAATGAATAAATGAATAAACAGATAGGTAGGTAGATAGATAGATAGATAGATAGATAGATAGATAGATAGATAGATAGATAAAAATAAGAGAGGACAATAGCAGGTCAGTGGAAAAGTAGCATGTGAAAGCTCAGCAAAGAAAGCAGCCCAGCAGATGACATCAGCAGTTCATTGTTTGATGGTACAGATAAAGTCAGAAGTTCTTCCTGGAGATAGCAAGAGATTGTTCAAGAGATGAGTGATATGTCTGAGACATAATCATAAAAGCCATAGAAGCAAGAGTTCTATGGGCTAAACAGGGTTTTGTTTCTCACCAGTGGCATGGGAATCTGTGGGAAAGTGTGTTTCCAATGGTGGGATTGGGAACTGGTGAGAATTTCCTAGTTATTTATCTAGTTATTCTATTTAACAGAATTATTTGCTTTGAATTAATGTGTCCTATAGTTTGGTTTAGTAAAAGGGAAGCATCATAAACTATTTTTAATAGATTCTGGCCCAAGGAACAATTTAAAATTTGGAGAGGAAGCATAGAAAGTCAGGCTATTGTTGGAATAATAATAATCACATACATTTAAAAAATACTTTATAATATAAAATATCTTTTTGAATATATTATCATATGACTTTATAATTCTATATTTATAGCTAGGAGGAACCCCTTAGTAATTAACTAGTCTTATTGACCGATTTTACAGGTGAGTGAGTTCCAGAGGGGCATAAATTCCATAGTAATAGAGACAAGATCAAAATCCAAGCCCCCAGACTCTTAATCTTGTAATCTTTCTGTTATGCCATGATATTAACTAATGACAACTCTGTGAGGGACACAAGATGGCAATATTATGCCCATTTGACAGCTATAGAAACTGAAATTCATAGATGGGAAATGACTTACTTAGCATCACAGGTGCTATTTACTGGCCAAACCAGAGGTCATCAGTCTAGTGTACTCTGCATTCCCCTGAATCTCTCCTTACCCAATAACCCCAAGAAGATATGTGTGCAATGTGCATAAAAAACTCTGACATCTCTGTTTGAGTTCCTATGAAGACTTCCAAGTCTGCTCACAAATATTTTTCAAGTTAAAATTTTCAAATGATTAATGCCAGGTTGTCATTTCTTGTTTTTCCCCTCTGTTCTATCTCACTGCCTCCTCATCCACCCACTCTTGGTGACCCAGATCCTCTGCACCAGGAGTATCTAACAGTTAGTGGGAAGACTCACCAAGCTGGGGAACACATGGTTGGGGGGAAGGAAGGGAGAGGATCACAAAGGTCTCCAGAAACATTCCCTAGACCACAGAGGGTCCATGGCCCACAGTTTGGAAAACATCATAGTAGACTATTTGAGGAGGGAGCTGTCCTTAAAATCCCTGCCCTGAGCTGCTCTGTATTAATGGAGGAGAAACAATGAGTTGCCCCTTCAAGGTTTTTTTCAACAGGTTATGGAATCACAAAATGCTAGAGATGGAAAGAACCCATAAATTCAATCAATCCTACTTTGTTATTTTGCTGATGAAGAAACTGAGGTCTGGAGAAAGGACATGGCTTGTCCAAAGGTCCCAGTTAGCCACTGGCAGAGGCAGAGGCAGCTTGAGTGCCATCCTCCTGCTTAAATCCTTAGATGGTTGTAGGCAGAGATCTTGCCTCACATCCTATAAGACAAATGTATGTGTGAGTGTGATTTTGTATAATTAGGTATATTGGAAAGGTCAAGCAGGTACTTTGCAAGTGCATAAATTAATGATTGAATAAATGCATGAAATTACTATACACTTACATAATAAGTATTTGAGGCAGCAAAGTGGCACAATGGATTGACCACAGGCCTCAAATTGGGAAGACTCATCTTTCTTAGTTCAAATCTGACCTGAGACACTTACTAGCTGTGTGACCCTGGACAAGTCATTTAACTCTGCCTCAATTCTTTGTCTGTAAAATGAGCTGGAGAAGGAAATGACAAACTGTGCTAGTATCATTGTCAAGAAAAACCCATATAGGGTCATGGAGAGTCAGATACAACTGAAATAACTCAATGACAAAATAAAAATAAGTATTTATTAAACATTTACTATGTTTTAGACATAGTAAACATGTACTAACTGCTGAGACATACAGAAAAAACACTCTGCCCTCTGGGACTTCACATTCTAATGTGGGAAGCAACATGCAAAAGAAGGTACATAAATCTTCTTAATAAATTTGTAAAAATTGTGAAACACCTACAAGGCATAAGGTGCTGTAGATTCAAGGGATGCAAAAAGGATACATTAAATCCCATCCACAATCTCTCTGATAGATGATTATCCAGCCTTTACCTGGGTACCTCCAGTGAGGAAGAGCCTATATAGCCAAGCACTCAATTCATTTTGGATCAGTCCTTCTAGTTAAGAAGTCAATATGGTAAGATGTACAATGTTTGGATTCAGAAGAACTCAGATCAAATCCAGCTCTGTCGTTTGCTACCTCTGTGATCTTGGAGAAGTAATTTAAGGTTTGTGAACTTCAGTTAATACATCTATAAAAGCACCAACCCATTCCTTTCTATAAAGAACTGTCTTCTTGGGGCAGCTAGGTGGCACAGTGAATAGAGAACCAGCCCTGGCATCAGGAGGACTTGAGTTCAAATCCAGCCTCAGACACTTAACGCTTACTAGCCATGTGACCTTGGGCAAGTCACTTAACTCCAATTGCCCTGCCTTCCCCCCTCCAAAAAGCAAAAAAAAAAAACAAAAAAACCAAAAAAACCCCGAATTATCCTCTCCCTACAGTACTTTGAACTAGAGAATCCAATTAATGTTAATTGGACTCAATCAAATGGCCTCTAATCTGTGGGTGGCTGGAGCCAAACAGAACAGGCTAGAGACAGGAGAGTCAGGAATCAAACAGAAGTTTAATTTCTTTTTAAATGTTATTTTAATTTAATTTTGTATAATACTATTTTATTTTTTCCAGTTATATGTAAAGGTAGTTTTTAACATTCATTTAAATAAGATTCTAAGGTCCAAATCTTTCTTCCCCCTCCCCTTTCCTTTCCCCTCACCAAGACAGTAAGCAATCTGATATTGGTTATACATGTACAACCATGTTAAACATATTTCCACATTAGTCATGTTGTGAAAGAAGAATCAGAACAAAAGGGAAAAAATAGGAGAAAGAAAACATAAAACAAAATAAAGTGTAAAAAGAGTATGCTCTGATCTGCATTCAGACACCTTAGTTCTTTCTCTGGATGTAGTTAGCATTTTCCTGCGTGAGACTTTTGGAACTGTCTTGGATCATTGTCTTGGTGGGAAGAGCTAAGTCTGTCATAGTTTGTCATCACACAACGTTGCTTTTAGTGTACAATATTCTCCTGGTTCTGTTTACATTCATGCAAATATCAGTTCATGTAAATCTTTCCATGTTTTTCTGAAATTTGCCTGTTCATCATGTCTTACAGAATGATAGTATTTCATTTCATATACCACAATTTGTTCAGCCATTCCTCAATTGATGGGCATCCCCTCAATTTCTAATTCTTTGTCACCATAAAAAGAGCTTCCACAAATATTTTTGTACATATGAGTCCTTTTTCCTTTCTTATGATCTCTTTGGGATACAGAACTAGTAGTGGTATTGCTGAATCAAAGAGTATGCACAGGTTGGTTACCCTTTGGGAATAGTTCTAAATTGTTCTCCAGAATGGTTGGATTAATTCACAACTCCACCAACAATGCCTTAGTGTTCCAATTTCCCCACATCTCCAATATTTATCATTTTCTTTTTTTATATTAGCCCATCTGATAGGTGTGAGGTTGTAGCTTAGAAATGCCTTAATTTGCATTTCTTTAATCAATAGGCATTTAGAGCATTTTTTCATATGACTATAAACTATAACAACAAATAAGACTAGTTTGATTCATAGCAGGACTTCATGATCAGAACATAGTACTTGTCCAAGTTGTCTAGTACTTGTCTGAGCTCAGAGAACACCTAGTGCTGGTCAAAGCAATACAATAATTATATTATTTTGCCAGAGAGTGAGATCATCCAGAGGGTGAGCACAAAGGATTCTTGTTATGCCAAGCTCAGGACATAGCTTGCTTGCTGGGCCTTACCTCTGGAAAACAGGATGTCTCTTAATATCTTGATATTTCCTCCGTTTGGCCAAAGAGAGGGGATCTAAAAGAACCTCTACCCTTCTGGCTAATAAAGGACAGGCGGATATAAGCCAAGATGCCACAAGAAGCTAGTTGGACCATAATGAGATGTTGCCCAGAGGGTTAATTCCTTGAGGGGGCCTATTAGGAAGTATATCCTAGGTATCATCATTGCTAGCCATTGTTTGCTACAAGCAGAAAAAAAGAGTGGCCAACAATGTAGGGGGAGAAAATGCCAATACACATTTGAATCAGGGCCTTCATGGTTGGGCACATAAAAAAGGAATGAAGGGGAAAAAAATCTAAAACAGTATACTCAGCCCCTGTTCAGAGTCTTGGGACAGTCTCATCTGGGTAGCAGCTGCTTCTGGGTCCATACTAGATGAACCTTGAGGTCCCTGGAGGGTTTTGCCATCCACTCAAGAGCAGGGACTTTTGTCAGATGATCCAGGAGTCCACACCCATGAGTTTGACAGCTGTGGGAGTAGTCAGAAAGGTAGGGGCCCTTAGAAGACATATGGGTTGACAATTGTGAGAAAACTTATGTCTCTTCTTTGGATTTGAGTTTCTGGTCAGCATAACATAGGCCTTTAGTTAAAGAGTCTGTAAATAGCACATAGAGATGATCCAGTTTCCTAGCCGCACAGGGCTAGGTTCAAAAAATGCAATAAAGTGTTTCTTGCAATTCCAATAATTGCATAATTACCTTGTCAGGTGCAGATCAAACTACTTAGAGGGCTCACAATAGACTAGTTTTGAGAAGGGAGATTTACATGTCACTAAGGTAACCAAGAAAACAAACATAACTAAAATCAAGTCTCCTTGTATTTGAGTGACCCATTCTCAAAATTCATTTAACCAGCACATTTTGAGCCCCAGATGTCTCAGATAGTCATCTGGCCCCTAGATATCTTTTCTTGGACAATAGGCTTTATTATCAGGACAGCTTTAATGGGTGCCCTGCTTCTCTGGTTCCACATCTAGAGGTTCTTATATAATTCTGAAACTTCAAAAAATTTCAGTTTATATACTATTTGCTGTTTCTATCCTTACATAAATCCTGTACCTGATATTATTTTTAAAAACTTTATATTTGAAAACTTATGATAGCCCAACTATAAAATAAACTCTTATGTCTTTTAAAATTACTAGACAGATACTTTAATAATGGTAAAATAATTACATTTTCTTTACCATTATCCATACAATTTACGTGTAAAATCATCACTCCAGTTTTGAGAACTTATTTCCAAAACCTGCTCAAAGCCTGAATTTCCATGATAGATATGTTTTGGAAGCTAATCATATACATCTGTATATAGTTCTTAGAGAAAACAGTTTGATCCTATTTCTCAAAATTTACTATTTCATTTAATTAGAAAACTTCACATTACATTTCTGTCTTATTACTTTGTTTAACGATTTACCCATTAGGAGGATATCATCTCTGTGTTATAATTTGACCACAAATATAGGTTAAAATTGCAAGGTGTTAATACTTACATCCTATTATAGTAACTCAGAGATGTTCCAGTATCAACCCATTATTTAATAAATGTGGTATTGTACTTACAAAACTTCTTGATTACAGAAATTTTCTATAAAAGGAAAGTGATGAATGTGGTTATAATGATGTCAGACATCATTACAGAGGGGAAAATTCCCTTAGTTCTGTTTGATTATAATCATGAGTCATATCTGACAGCCAATCACATAGTCACAGGATGTTAAAAGCAAGGCTCAGGATTAACCAGGTGGGGAAATTTCCTTTTCAGAAAGGAAATAGCACAATGAGAAAATAAATTCAGAAGTGTCCTACCTAGGCTGTGCCTAAGTTATCCCTCAAACTTTTCCCAGGTATAGACATCCACCTTCAGCAGTTCTCAAACTGCAGCACATGCCATTTTCTCCTACTGATTTCAGGTCAATTCAGACAGCTATCCCTGTAATCAAAACTCAAAACAATAGTAAATTACAGTCCCAGGAATTTTTTTTACCTTAAATAGCAAAATTTTGCTAACCACAACTTAGGACTTGAATATCTTTCCTGCTGTTTCCCTAACAGTTAACATTTCATTTATCCTTTACTTATAAATTAAAACTACCCATTTTCTGGGATTTCAGACATACCTGACAGTTGACTAATCATTAATGTGTCAAAGCTACATCTTTAAACCACTATATATACTTTCATAATAGCCAAGAATTTCAAATGGAAATTCACCATCACAATAAACTTATCTACCTTATAACAAAATATACCTCATTAAATATTTTAAAATTTTCAAATATTTATTTTTGTCACATCCTTTTAAAAGCCCAGTTAATGTGTAACAGCATCCAGATTAAAGAAGTTGTTTTATCTAACAGGATTTCTGTTACAATGGTCTCTCAAATTTCACAATATAAGAAAATTTAGAGATAGAATAATTACACAAACAACAACATGAATTTGAAACAGGAAACAAAACTTCAAATGACACACATGCACTTCCAAATTATCACATATAAAAATAATTGATCTTATCACCTTTCACATTTTAAAACCATTTAAGAGTTATCAGGTGTGGAAAAATTACATTCAATTAAAGAAACAATATAGTGCTTAACATATGCCAGTCACTGTGTTAAACATTTAACTATCATTATATTATTTTCATCTTCACAACAACCCTGGGAGGTGGGCACCATTATTATTTTTCTCTTACAGATCAGGAAACTAGGACAAACAGATAAGATAACTTGCCCAAGATTATAAAGCTAAAATTTCTCTGCAACCAGAATATAATTCAAGTTTCTCTACATGTTTCCAGCATTTTTTCAACACCTGGATTTGGGAGTCTGATCTGGGATGAGAGGGAGAGGTTCTCTGACCTAGGGGAGTCACAGGAGTCTCTTTAGTTTAAACAATCTTTTCTCTTTTTATGGTCAGAAATGTCAAGGAAGGGTTAACAACAGGTTGCTATAAAGTACAAACTATTTAACTTTTCTCTTTCTTTCTTCACTCTGGGATTACTTCCAAACTAGTTGTCTTCTTTCATCGTCCTAGAACAATGTAGCCACTATCTTGACATTTACTTTTTAAACTTTTATAATTTAATTCTTATTTTTCCTTAAAAAAAATTCTACAAAGTGGTACTCCAAAACTTACTAAGATATTTTAGAAGGGAGTGAGTTCCTGGAATTACTTCAAGGTCCCAGGAGTTCTCCCCTGCAATCTTAAAAATGATTAATCTTCAAACTCCTTAATATGAAAAGATTTTTTTTAGCAATTCTACAAAGTTTGATCATCTGACTATTTCTGTAATTTCAACATAGCCAAAGCTGAAATGACAGGAAAAAAAGGGTTTTACAGGTGTTTTTTTTTCCTCTCTTCTCTTATAACCTAAACTCTTGCAGAAAACCTAAAGTGGTAGTCCTACTTCCTGGAACAATTGCTTCAACTATGAAAGTTCATTAATCTTTCTCAGTATTCTAAACTCTGTGGCTACAGCCCTTAGAAGTTTTTCTCACTGGCTGCATTTTAAATCTTTCAAGGTAACAGAATCTACCAACAACACAAACATGACACAGACATTTTATATTTTACAAAGATGTAAACACAGACAAAATGACAAGACCGATACAGACACAAATAGTTCTAACAAAATGCAGTCGCAATCCATAACTGGGCATGAGTTTAGGGGCTTAACATAGGCAGGGAGCTAACTGAACCTTCTCTTATCCTGCTAGGGAGAGGGGAAACAAAGTGGGAACAGGAAAGGTAAGAAGCCCCTGGCCTACAGAGGCCAGAGGCAAACAGAGCAGGCAGGAAGAGTTGGTTAGGATAACAGAGTGTACAGAAAAGAAAGATATCCTTACCAGAGAGTCCTGAGGCTAAATGAGTAGCTGGAGGACCTCAGAATTTTCTCACAAAGAATGGAGAGCTTAACCAAGACAGGGGCTCAGAGATGGAGAAAGAACAAGGGCACTGGACTCACCAGATGTGGGGATGGGGGAGAAGGTTGGAGAAATAAATCTCCGGCGGTCCCTGGTTCACTCTTGCTAGTACTGGAGAGTTCAATGGTCTAGTTCATGGCAAATCTCAATTAATATCAACCAGAGAGTTCAATTAATGACAACAAGACAGAACCAGTATCTAACCTGTGGGTAGCCAGAGCTGAACAAAGCAAGCTTAGAGACAGGAGAGTCAGGAATCAAACAGAAGTTTAATTTCAAAGTGAGGGAAATGGTTTGTAAGCAAGTACACATGTACTGCTGTCCCACTCCTAGTAAGAGGACCAGCTTTAGTGGAGGTAGATCTCAATACTTATACCTATAACTATGCAGTGAGCTGTAGCTTTGAAAATGAGGGGTAACAGCAGCAATGAGACCTTGGAACATGGTACTTGTCCAAGTTTGTCCAGTACTTGTCTGAGCTCAGAGCACATCTGGTGCTGGTCAAAGCACTATTGATAATTATATGATTTTGCCAGAGGGTGAGATAATCCAGAGTGTGAGTGCAAAGGATTGTAGTTATGCCAAACTCAGGGCAGAGTTTGTTTTCTGGGCCTTAGCTCTGGAAAACAAGGTGTCTTTTAATATTTTGAAAATGCATCGTTTTAACTTACTGGGACATATGGTTGTTGTTTTCCACCCCCAAAATACAAACTCCGTGAGGTATAGCATTGGTTTTCCCCCTTTTCTTTTGTATCTATAGCCCTGAGGCAGTTTTTAGCACATGATAATAACTAGCATTTACATAAACTTTTAGATTTGCAAAGTGCTTTATAAAAATTACCTTAATTGATTCTTTCAACCCTGAGAGTAGGTGCCACTATTATCTCCTTTAAAAGATGAAGAAACAGAGGCAAACAGAAGTTAAAATGTCCAAAATTACACAATCAGTAAGTGTCTGAGGCCAGAATCTGAACTCAGCTTTTGATTGTAGGCCCAGTGCTCTGTCTACTGTACTACCTATCTATTTCATAGTAGGGACTTAATAAATGTTCATTGAATGTCCTCTTTTAAAAATGAAAATCCCTCTGGAATTGAGAGTGTGTTGTCCAAATTAGTACTTAGGACTTTAGATCAAATAAACTTATTTACCCTAAACAAGTTTCTTAGTTGCTCTTTTAGACAGGAACACTGGCAAGGACTCAATTATAGTTTATTAGCTGTTCTTCTCTTAGAGAGGAATATTGGCAAGGACTCAATGAAAGACACAGGGAGAGGAATGAGATTGGATGAGGATGAACTAAAGCTATTTTGCCATAATTAACGACAAGACCATAGTACTTTGAAGTAAGTGCACAATGTATTTTTCTCATGACCAGTGTCATAGGCAGTGCAAGAGATATGTCTATTCATTACAAATCTTCTCCTGTTGGAAGTCTTCCCTACCCCTGAAGCTTCACCTTCTGATTAGCTGGTTTCTCCAGAAACCTCTAATCTAAGGAGGAGACCCAGGGAAAAGACATGTTGCTCCCTCAATGCGTTTTATTGTTGCCTCATTTCCATAGGACTTTCTCTATCACATCCCTTTGGCCATTCTCTGCCTCCTTCTCAGCTTCCTTTTATGTATTATCTTTCCCTGTTAGAATGTAAGCTCCTTGAGGGCAGAGACTGTCTTTCTGCTTGTACTTGTACTTCTCAAGCTAGCACAGTGCCTTATGGGTAATAAACACTTTATAAATGCTTAACTGATTATAGACATTTAGTAAACTACTACATTCAAGGAATTACAATAATAGCTAGCATGTATATAATACTTTAAGATTTGCAAAGCCATTAATGTTATTTTATTTGATATGACAATTCTTCCATCTCTATTTTTATACGAGGAAACTGAGTCAGACAGAGGTTAAGTGGCTTGTCGAGGGTCAGAAGCAGGAATCAAAGTCCAGTTTTCCTGGCTCCAAGTCCAGCACTCTATCTACTGTACCACCTAGCTATTAGAACTACAAAGGTGGAAACTAATTTAAGAGAATCAACCACCTACCATCTTTCCTGGAGATAGTAAGTCTTAACTAGTTAAAGTGACTTGTCCAGGGTCACACGACTAGTGGCAGAGAGAAGATCCAAACCCAGGTATCCTGCAGGCTTTCTCCTACATCACAGCATCAGGATGGCTACAAGGATTTATGTTATGGGAAGCCTATTCCCATAGAAGCCTCATCTCTTTTGTTTGTTATTTTTGTTTTTGTTACTGTCACTTCTGTTGTTGTGGTTGTTTCTCCCCTACTCCCAGTTCCAAAGAATATAATTTTCCAGAAATAAGGACTAGAACTCATTTAAAGCCTGGAGACCAGAGGGTTTAAGAGATTTTTCTTCAAATATTTCATAGAATCATTTATTATAAAACAGGAAAAATCATAGGATTATAGGTATAGAGCTGGAATGAACTTCAGAAGACACTGAATCTAACCCTTTCATTTTACAGATGAGGAAACTGAGGCACAGAGAAGTTACATGACTTGCTCAGAGTCACAGAACTAAGAAGTGCCTGAGGAAGAATTGGAGCCTATATCTTCTTCTAGTGGTTATCAATTCCAGTCCCCTCATTTTACAAATGAGACCAAGAGAAAAGGACTTATGCAAGTGGTAAGTTCTAAGGTTCAAATTCAGATCAAGTGGCTCCAAGTGGATTCTTGTCCATTTGACTCTAACAAGCAGTTAATTCTTTCATTTAGCAGGTGTGGAAACTAAGCCCCAGGGAGGGAAACATACATAGAAGTTCCTAGAAAATTTCTAGAACTTATTATGAAAGAAATAGTTGATGAACACATAGAAAAGGACGTGGTGATTGCAAAGAGCCACCATGGCTTCATCTTTAACTGATCATACCAGTATAACCTCATTTCCTTTTTGGATAGTATACTGAACTGGTTTGTGAGGAAAGGAGGAGTCTTGTTTGCTTAAATTTTAGTTTCCTTAGATTTTAGCAAAGCTTTTAATGTTGTATTTCATACTATTCTTGCAAGAAAGGAATGGTATAGATTAGATAATTCTATCTGAGGGATTCAGAACTGTATGCCTAGACTGAAAAAGCCAGTATTAATGGTTCAATGGTCAGGTGACAGGTATCCAGTAGAGTGTCCCAGGTCATATGCTTTAACCTGGTGTGTTTGACATTTTTTTTTCTAATCATTCTAATCAAAATCTAATAATTTTTCTAATGACTTGAAGAAAGGCAGAGATGGCATATTCCTCAAACTGCAGGTGATACAAAATCGGGGAAGAAAGGTAACATGTTAGATGAAAGAGTCAGTATCCCAAAAGAGTTTGATAGCCTAGAACATTGGGCTGAATTTAATTAGATTAAAATTAATAGAGTTAAATGTAAATTCTTATTTTTAGGATACAAAACCTAACTTCACAAGTACGAGATGAGAGAAACATGGTTAACAGAAGAGTATCCAAAAAAGAGTCCAGAGTTTAGCGGACTGCAAGGTCGACAATTCAACGATATAGATGACAGCAAGAAAAAGCTAATGTGATCTTGGGCTGTTTAAGAGAAACATAACTTACAGGAATAAAGATGCTCCCACTGTACCCTATCCATGTCAGACCTAATCTGCAGTAATGTATTCAATTCCTGGAGCCACAGTTTTCAGGGGGACATACAAAAGCTGTAGAGTAATATAATCAAGAAATTGAACAGTTGTGAATCCGGGTCACATCAAAATCAATTCAAGGAAAAGGAGATGGTTAACCTGGAGAAGAGAAGACTAGGAAAGGACACAATAATTGTCTCCAATTGCTTGAAGGGCTGTCATGGGGAAGAGGAATCTTGTTCAATCTAGTTGGCCCCAGAAGGAAGACCAAAGACCAATGGGTGGAAATTGCAAAGAGGTCAGTATAGACTGGATTCCAGGGAAAAATAAAAACAAACAAAAAACCTCAACAACTTCCTAAAAAGTATTACCATCCAAGACTGGAATGTGCCTTAAGAGGTAGGAAATTGCCCTTTCTTGGAGGGGTTTAAGCAGAGGCTAAATGACCACTTGTTGGTGAGTTTTAGTGGGGATTCCATTTGGGGGATCAGTTAAGTATAAGTCCTGATTATGTAGTTCTGAGGCACTAAGATCCTATAACTCCATGAAATTTGCATACACACAGAATTATCCTGAGAAGTCCCAGGATGGGCCCTAGTGAGAATCCTGGTTGCCTCTAAACAAGACAGAAGGGCAGGACATAAAAAGGGACAACCAGATGTGATTCTCAGTGATTGAGAAATATTGCTAGTGGGAGAGATTTTTCATCCTTTCAAAATAAAAATAAAAGTCAGTGAGCTATTTATCCTCCCTGCCCAACAGAATACATCTTTGAAGACATCACTCAAGTGGAAAATTTTCAGAAAGGTCACTAACCTTTCAAAGCCTTTGGGAGAATATATTTTTTTTAATTTTCAAATTAAATTAAACGTTCTCTCCATGCTGCATAATTGCTTGACCTGTTAAAATGCAACTGGGCTTCTTAGTAATGTGAAAGATATTCACTCATTTTTCTTGCCATCTTCTTGTCTATAGGCCTTTTACTGGAGTGTTAATGAAATCATGGGTTTATACAGAAGCCATGATTAAGGTGTGGAGTCGTACATCTGGACACTGAATCTATCCTAGGTGGATCTATGGGAACACTGAAAATGAAGCTTCAGAAAAGTAGTGGTGCTGAAGATTATGTTTGGAAAGGGGAGGCTCTGATTCAGTTGACAACAGTCCTATCTATCATATTCCTTGTTTAATAGGGAGACATCATTTATGAATCAGCAATTCTGGAACCAAATTTCACCCAATATTATGAGTATATTAGTAACAGCAATATTGTTACGATGAATAACTATGAAAGACTTAACTACTCTGATCATGACAATGATTAAAATAATTCCAAAGGATCCATGATGAAAAATTCTATCTACCTCCAGAAAGACTGCTGGTGAACCGTGAGTGCAGATTAAAGCAAACTTTGTTTTTTAATTTTTTACTGTGTGTGTGTGTGTGTGTGTGTGTGTTCTGCAACATAGCTACTATGGAAATACCATTTGCATAACTTGACATGCATAGTAAATATCATATGATTTACCTTCTCAAGAGATGGTTATGCTATGGAAGCCCCCAGGTTTGCAGCGATTCTTCTATGTGACTTTAGGGAAGTCCTTTATCTCTCTGCACTTCAATTTCATCAGCTGTAAAGTGGGAATAATGAATAGCAAGGATTTACTAAATGCTTTCTTTGTGGATACTGGAAATGCAAATAGAAAAGCAAGACAATTTCATTTCACAAGAAGCTCATATTTTAATTGGGGGAGACAACATATATAGGTGAGTTTTGCTGCAGGTTGATTCAAAAGCCTCAGTGGTCCTAAGGATGAAACTTTAAGGTAGATGGCAAGGCTCAGGGAGTAATCAGAGTGCATGGGAAGGTCACATAGCAATGCCTGGAATTGCAAAGAGGTATAACACCTGTTATGTGTGTGATGGTCTCAATGGGCCAGGGGCTATAATGGCATGCCAGGTGATAAGTTAGGTGATCCATCTTTCTGGACAGAGTATAGTTTATTTCTCCCTACTCAAGCCATGTGAGGAGACAAGTACATCAACCAAGGAGAGATTGTGGATTGAGGAGACTAACCCACCTATGTAGGGAAGTGGAGACTGGGCCCAGGTGTGGCAGGGGACTCTGAGTTGCCTCCCTCAAGAGGGTGGGGATATAAGCACTCAGCCAGGAATGAGAGAGGAGAAGAGAGCAGGAAGATTGGAAGAGTATCAATCTGTCCTAGTTAGAGGATGAATTAGAGAAAGGAGACACTGAAAACGATTAAGATGCTATTGTAATAGTCCAGGCAAGAGATAATAAGGACCTGAACTAGGATAGGGATGGTGTGAGGAGAGGGGAAGGCAATAGGTTCAAGAGCTATTGAGAAGATATGGCAATTGTATCTATTCTTCCATAGGCCTGTGGAAATTGGGCTGAGCAGGGGTGGAAGGAAGGGTGGCAATGGGGGATGGACGATGCTGGTCACTTGCTTCCTGCCTGATCTACCTATCAGATATACTCTCAGTATAATAATAATTGCACTATGTACTTCACATTGTTGTCTGGCTTACAGAAGATAATATATACCATGTGTTTGGAAAACATGAAATACTAGGCTAATGTGAGCTAGTGTTATTATCTTGGGAGGCCCTGCGCAAACTTTTTCCCTTTCAAAACATTGAATTCACAAAAGCTAGTTAAATAATTTTGAATTATTGTTTTAATACAGTAAAAACTCATTAGCTGGGCCCTCACTAATATAGAATTTGCAGGATTTTGGACAGAGCTAGGCTGAAATTGACTTTTGCACTATTTATGAAAGAATGTTTTGCTAAACAAATTAATTGTGGTAAATATGTCCCCAGTGGGAAAGTTAAATCAGCTAAGAAAAAAAAAAATCTTTAAAGTCAAATGGACCAGCATGGAAAAAATGAAAGTGCACCAAACTTCACATGCCTAGATTCATATTTAAATCCTGTATCTGGCACTTCCTAACTGTATTGCCATAAGTTAGTCATTTCACTGCTATTTGTCATTTTTGTTGTTTTCTCCATAAAACAGGAATAATAATCCTCTCTGTACCTACCTCATGCTTAAGATTTTAGGATTACTGATTTAGACCTAGAAAGTATCCATCAAATAAAGTCCTCTTATTTTACAGATGAAAAAACCGAGCTTGAGAATTTAAATAATTTCCTCAAAGTCTTTTGAACAGTAGAACTGAGATTCAAACCCAGCTCTTTGGATTCCAAAATCTAAATGCTTTCCACTGAACCACTGACTATCAGATGTCGATTTCTTTTCAAAAGATTTGCCATGGTGACTTTATTTTTCTTCCAAATCCAACAAATTGTAAAGGTGAGATAGAAAAACTCCTACGAGGCAGGTCATTAGACAAAAGGACACAAGTTCAAATGCCAACTTTGCCACTTTCCAGCTGCATGAAGCTGGACAAGTCCTTTTCCCCACTGTGTTTCTTCATCTTTAAAATGGAGATAATGACATTTGAAATATGTATTCCACAGAGCTATTTTGAGAGTCAAAGAAAATAATGAAAGCCCTTTGTAAATTGTAAGGAGCTATCCTTAATAATTTTATAATTATTCTTATTTATCCTCTTCCCCACACATCCTAACTATGAGTGTCCATCCAAATCTGCTTGGTCCTCCTTTTCTCTGTACTCTTTCCACTGACAATCTCATCAACTCTCATTGCTTTAATCTCTCTGCAAATAACTCCCCAGTCTAAACTTATTCAGTCTGTTCATATCTAGTTTGTACCTTTGATTGATTCATTCAATCAGGAAGTCTGGACACTCTATGTTTACATTAATTGGGATCAGGGTATATCTCACCCTTGCTTATGTTTTATCCCTTTTATTAGATGATTTCTTGTGAGTAAACATTCTGTCTTATTCCATGCATGTGACTTCCAAATCCACATCATCTATCCCTCATCGCTTTTCTAAACTCCAGTCCCACATCATTACTTGGTGAACATCTCTACCTTGTTTCTCCATTGACATCTAAAATTCAGCATATGTAAAACAGAACTCATTATCTTCACCCGAAAACATCCTCCCAACTTCTCCACTTCTATCCAAAGCATCAACCTCCATCCAGTAACCCAAGTTAAAAACCTAGGAATGGGTTCACATCCCCTCTCCTTTATGTTCCACATTTCCTCAGTTGCCATATCTTCTCAACAGCTCTTGAACCTATTGCCTTCCCCTCCCTTCACACCATCCCTATCCTAGTTCAGGTCCTTATAATCTCTTGCCTGGCCCATTACAATAGCCTCTTAATTGTTTTCAGTGTCTCCTTTCTCTAATCTATCCTCTAACTAGGGCAGATTGTTACTCTTAAAATTGATACTCTTAAAACACAGGTCTGACAACATCATTTTTCTGCTCAAGAAGTTGTAGTGACTCCCTATCATGATCAAGGATGATATAAACTTGTCATTTTGACAGTTAAAATCTTCTACAACATGGTTGCAGCCAACCTTTTTCCAGGTCGATTTCAGATAATTCTCTGCCACCAACACTCAATTTATTTTGTATTTATTTTATTTTTAATTTATGGAAAAAACAAGTATTTCCATGACATAGTATAACAAAAGAGAAGATTTGCACAAGAAACTGAAAAATCTACTATGTACAACTTGCTGTTCCTTTTAAATATACAATAAAATTATCATGTAAATTTCTTACCCCCACCCCCACTCTGGAGATGGCCAATATTAGACACAAATAGGTATAACTATGTAAAATTATTCTAATATACTTCTATTTATCTTCTTCTCTGGAAGCAGATAGCATTTTTCTTCATATGTCCTTTTTAGCTGATGTGGGTATTTTGCAACAGTCAAAATAACTTATTTGCTCAAAGTCATTCTTAAAACAATATTGTTCTTACTGTATACAATGTTGCTTTGGTTCTTCTCATTTTGTTCTTCATTATTTCATGCAAGTCTTTCTATGTTTTTCTAAGATCATTGGGCTCATCATTTTTCATAGCACAGTAGTTTTTCATCACAACCATACATCGCACTCAATTTATTTTGCAGAAAAACTAGCCAATTTGCTGTTTTTGATAGAGATCATTCCACTACATGCTTGGAATATTTCCTTTCTCATCTCCATCTTTTGCAAACCTTGGCTCCCTTCAAGACTCAGCACACATACCACATCCTACATTAAACCTTTTCTGACTCCCTGAGTTGTTAGGGTCTCATTCCTGGTTATTTAAAATTTGCATAACAGTCTTTATCTTGTACCTCCCATTAGAATGTGAACTCTCTGAGGACTATCATTTGTACTTTTGTATCATGAGAGCTTGTAACATACTAGGCACTTAAATTTTGATTGAATTGAATTTTTAAAAATAAGCTTTTAAAAAAAAGTCTTTTTTTTATCACCATGGTTTACCACAGAACTCATTCCTTTTTCCCTCCAGAGAGCCATTTCATATAACAAAGTGTTTTAACTATGAAAAGAGAAAAAGAAGAGGAAAAAATAACTGTAATTGACCAAAACATTTAAAAAGTCTGAAAATATGTGCAAGTGAAACATTTGTGAACCACTCGCCTCTGCAAAGAGGTTGGATAGTGTGGGAGCGTCTTCTCATATCTCTTTTTTTGGGTTATGCTTGTTCTTTTTCCCCATTTGATTACATGTAAAAACTATTTTAACATTAATTCTTTTTAAAATTCTGAGTTCCAAATTCTCTCCATCCCTCCCCCCACCTTGAGAAGACAATTTGCTATAGATTATACATGCTCAATCATGCAACATTTATTTTGATATTAGCCATGTTGCGAAAGAAAACAGATAAAAACACAACAAAAATAAAGTTTTAAAAAGTATGCTTTGATCTGCATTCATACTCCATCTCTTCATTCTCTGGAGGTGTGTAGCATTTTTTATCATAAAGTTTTCAGAATTGTGCTAAATTCACTTCTGATTTTATTGTTCTTTCCATTCACATTGTTGTAGTCATTGTGTATGTTATTTTCTCGATTCTGCTGACTTGTGAAATTTAATTTAATTGATCTATCTCTGATGCTCAGCACCAAATCTTGCACATATTAGATAATCAAGAATAAATAATTATGAAATGTTTGTGGGATTATTAAAATGTAAAGAATCAAAAAATCTTAGAACTGGGAAGAATATCTATTGTTGCCTACTCCAAGCTATTCCCAGAACATGAATCTACAACATCTTTAACAAGTTATGATATAGTTTGAAAACCTTCAATAATAGAGAACTCAGTTCTGACCAAAGTAACTGATTCAATTTCTGGACAACTCTAGAATTAGGAAATCAGTCTTTACAATTGAGTTGAAATTTGCAACTCTATAACTCTTATCTATTGGTCTCTAATTTTGAAGTCAAGCAGAATAAATCTAACCTATTTTCTACTTAAAAACCTTCAAATATTTGTATAATTCAAGTATATCTTCTCTAAGTCTTCAAAAAACTCAATAAACTCCTCATGCTTGTTCTCTCCACCTCACTTTCTCCAACTGACCAATCCTCTCATCATCCTGGTCACCTTCTCCTGCCTGTGCCTTAGATCAGTGGTTCTCAACCTTCCTAATGCCGCGACCCTTTAATACTCGTACGTGGGCATACCAGCCTGGAGACAGATAGAGGAGCAGCGTCTTGGTTCCTAAGATCATCAGAAAGATGTGTTTTCCAATGGTCTTAGGTGACCCCTGTGAAAGGGTAGTTCAACCCCCAAAGGGGTAGCAACCCACAGGTTGAGAACCACTGCCTTAGATTGTCAGTAACTCTCCTAAATTGTGATGCCCAGAAATTAGCATAATACTCTAGATAGAGTTTGACCAGGGAAGAGTGTAATGGACCACTTTCATTTTGGGCACTATGCCCTTTGATGAAGAATAGGATATAAAAACAATTAAGTGACATGGTAGATAGTGTGCTGGACCTAGAGTCAAGAAGATCTGAGTTCAAATCCAGCCTCAAGAGATTTACTAGCTATATGACTGGGCAAGTCATTTAACCTGTCTGCCTTAGTTTTTTCAATTGTAAAATGGAGATAATAAAAGCTATGACATTTTAAAAGTTCAAGAGACACAATTTTTGAGTAATTAGTCATTTTATTAATAATGCTAGTAATAAAAGAGGTCAGTGGTACTCTTGAATGTCAAAGACCCTCATGGCAAGAGGCTCATGGCTTATATGTCCTTGGAAAAGTGGGTGTTCCAGAAGGTGACAATCAATTCTGATTGGTTAACAATTAATGAGAAAATGAATATTGCAATAAGAAGTGGGCTCATTACAATGATGGGCTGAAAGAATGATATCATGTTAGCCTTGAACAAAAAGACCAACCCTAGCTTTGAGCAATCTAATTGAAGAATGAATCCCCATCCAAACCTGAGTAGAACACCAGTGGCTTCTCTACCTTAAATTAAATTCTTTGTAAGGTAGTGTGGGGTCTCTCCAAGATTGAGGAAAGTTAGCTAAATCTCATTGTTATTAATATCCATCAAGTGAGGGAACTTGATTGTGTATGTTATTCCCTCCTTAAACCAAATCCCATGAGAGTAAGGTTCACTCATTCCCTCTCACCTTCCCTCTCTTCCCCTCCATTGCGAAAACTTTTTCTTGCCTCTTTTATGTGAGACAATTTACCCAATTCTGTTTCTCCCTTTCTCCTTCTCCCCATATATTCCTCTCTCACTCCTTAACTTTATTTTTTAGATATAACTCCTTCATATTCAATTCAACCTCTGCCATCTATCTATCCATCTATCTATCTATCTATATTTCCTCCAACTACTCTTGTACTTAGAAAAGTCTCATGAGTTACAAATATCATCTTTCCATGTAGGAATATAAGCATTTCAACTTTAACAAATTCCTTATGATTTCTCTTTCCTGTTTACCTTTTCATGCTTCTCTTGATTCTTGTATTTGAAAGTCAAATTTTCTATTCAGCTCTGATCTTTTCATCAAGAATGCTTAAAAGTCCTCTATTTCAATGAATATCCATTTTCCCCCTGAAGCATTATACTCAGTTTTTCTGGGTAGGTGATTCTTGGTTTTAATCCTAGTTCCTCTGACCTTTGGAACATCAAATTCCAAGTCTTGTGATCCATTAATGTGGAATTTGCCTAGAATATTCCTAGGAGTTTTCCTTTTGGAATCTCTCTCAAGAGGTGATCAGTGGTTTCTGTCAATTTCTATTTTCCCTTCTAGTTCTAGAATATCAGGGCAGTTTTTCTTGATAATTTATTGAAAGATGATGTCTAGACCCCCTCCCCCCCCCTTTTTTTTTATCATGGCTTTCAAGTAGTCCAATAATTTTTAAATTCTCTCTCTTCGATCTATTTTCCAAGTCAGTGGATATTTCACATTGTTTTCTATTTTTTCATTCTTTTAGTTCTGTTTTATAATTTTTTTGATTTCTTATAAAGTTTTTAGCTTCCATTTGCTCCATTCTAATATTGAAGGAATTATTTTCTTCAGTGAGCTTTTAAACTTCTTTTATTTGGCCAATTCTGATTTTTAGGGCATTCTTCTCCTCATTGACTTTTTGGGCCTCTTTTTACATTTGGGTTAGTCTATTTTTAAAAGTGTTATTTTCTTCAGTATTTTTTTTTGGGGGGGGTCTCCTTTAGCAAGCTATTGACTCATTTTTCATAATATTCTTGTATCACTCTAATTTCTCTTCCCAATTTTTCCTCTTCTTCTCTCATTTGATTTTCAAAATTCTTTTTGAAGTCTTCCATGACCTGCAACTAATCCATATTTTTCTTGGCAACTTTTGATGTAGGAGTTTTGACTTTATTGTCTTCTTCTGATTGCATATTTTGATCTTCTTTGTCACAAAAGCAAGATTCTGTAGTTTGAGTTTTTTTACATTGTTTGCTCATTTTCCCAGTCAAATACTTGACTTTCTAACTCTTTGTCAAGATAGGACTCTGCTTTTTGTGGGGGTAGGGTTGAGAGTGGGCATACTATCCCTGGCTCCAGGGTTTTAGTACAGCTGTTTTCAGAGATACTTCTAGGGACCTGTAAATTTTCAGTTCTTCTAAGGCAGTATGTTCAAAGGAGAGGTGTTTAGTCCTCTCCTAGCCTGTGCTCTGATCTGTGAGTGACCCCAAGCACTCTTTTCTGCTTTGGAACTGTGAGAAGTATTTCCTATCCTCTACTGCCACAAGCTCCACCATGCCAGCACTCCTCTTCATCCCAGGACCACCACCTAGGCCTATGCCCCAGATCTAAGCAGAGCAAAGCAAGAGAATCCTGCCTCAGTTCCAGTAAAGAAATTCCTGCAATCTTCCTCTGATCAGCTACTCAATTCCCACACCATCTGTGGACCCAAAGCTCTGAAAGTAGCTACTGCTGCTACTACCACTGCCACCACCTCTATCTCCCCAGGGGCTAGAGCCAGGACATGATCCTTTTTCATCCTGGTCCCACAGAGTTTTCCCAATGACCCTTTTATGCTGTCTTTGGTGGTTGTGGGCTGAAACATCACTACAGCTGCCAGTGTTTCAGTGTCCTGAGGTCTGCTCCAGCCCTGTCTGTGGTGGTACAGCTTACACTGGACTGTACTCTACTTCAAGCCAGGTGTGATAGACCCTTCCTGTCCACCTTCTAGGTAGTCTTGGGCTGGAGATTTGTTTCACTGTCATTTTGTGGGTTCTGTAGCTGTAGTATTTGTTTAGAGTAATTTTTATAGCTATTTAGGGGGGTTTGGGCAAGATATCAAGCAAGTCCTTGCTTTTACTTCTCCATCTTGGCTAGGCCCCCCATGGGGATTTTTCTACTTAAATATTTCTTTGTCATGACTTTCTGAAGAAAAGTGCTTAATATAGTGCTTGGCAAGCATTGATATTTAGTGCTTCTGGATGTGTTTTGTCTTGACAAGCAGATGTGTAGGTGCCCTGTAGATTTAAGCCAAATAAATGGTTAATTTGTTCAGGCCTCCAATAACCTTGAGAATATAAAGTAAATGCCCTCTTGTCATTTCTATAACACTTAAGTATTTCTTTAGTATTAATATTTATGCCTTTCATTTTCATATCACCTTTATTTAAAAACATATCTCTTTCTCTATCCTACCCAAAGAAAGATTTAAAAGTAAGAAATATTTTTTTTTAAAAAAAGGAGAGCGTATAGCTCAGCAAAATGAGCTAAAACATTAATTGAGTCTGATAATAAGTGCAATGTTCCATACCCATAGTCCCCCATGTGTGGGGTAGGGGACCCCAAAAATACTCTACCCAGAAAAATTAAAAGTCAAAGGTATCTTGAGGAAGGAACAGGAAGTTTATTCAGTTCTCACAAGCAGAGGGCATCCCTTCCACCAGTAAGAACCAGCAGAATGAGGCATGTTACAGAAGATGGAACAAGAATTTATACCCTAATACAATTAAGCCCCCTCCCACTGCTATCCCTTCTCCCATTGGCTGGGAGGTGGGCTTACCATCTGAGTGTGAATTCTCCTCCAATGATAAGGAACAAAGAAGACCACCACTATTTCTCAGTGGCTGCGAGGCCTGCTTACAAAGAACAAGGAAATAGGGGATAGCCAATTCAAATGTACCTATCCTTATTGGACAAATGCCAAAGTCAAGAAGGGAGGGGTTAAGAGCTTAATGCTGTTTGACAGCAAAGGAAAGAGGGAAGGGTCAACAATCTGAACAATTCAAATGTTCGTGTCCTTATTTGGCAAACCCTAAGGCAAAGGAGGGTGCAAAGATCTCTAGCAAAGGTGGAGGCTGAAAACCCCTGAAGGGCCTAATGCTGATGTGGCAGTAGTGAAAAAGGGGGAGAAAAGGGGGAAGGAGGAAGCCAAAACTTGGACTTGGTTCCACAAGAAAATTTATGGGCTGAGAAATTTCACCTTTCCCATTCACCCATGTCTGCAAAGAAGAAGGGGAGGTCTATTTTCCCTTCTCTTCTTTAAGGCCAAGCTTGATCATTACAATATCGATTGTATTCCATTTTCTTGAGGTTTTTTTTTTCCTTTCCATATACAGTGTGTAGTCATCACTAATATTATTTTCTAGGTTCTTCATTTTGTATCAATTTATATAGATCTCATGCTTCCCTCAAATCTTCATATTCATCATTTCTTACCACACAGTAATATTTCATTACATTTATATACTTCAATTTGTTTAGGCAGCCTCCCCACCAAATGGTCATTGACTTGGTTTCCAGGTCTTTGCTACTATATAAAATGTTGCTATAAATATTCTGATGTATATTTGTGTTTTCTTTCTATTTTGGCCTTCTTGAGACATAGATGGGATTTCTCAGTCAAAGCAGATGGATGTTTTATTCAGTCTCATAGAATCATTCCAGAACACTTTATAAATTTCTCTAGCACCTAGGTATTAAGTACTTCCTTCACAACAATGCTTTGAGGGAGACAGAGCAAGTATCATGAGGCAATTGAGGTTCAGACAGGTTTTATATGATCTAGAACCATACTGACTCAGAGTTGGAGCAAGGATTTGAGCATAGGTTTCTCAATTCCAAATTCACAGCCTTTTTCAATTGTATTGAGCTAATTCCAGTTACAGAGGACATAAGTGGTAACACAAAGCACTGGGAGACATTGGTACACATGCATTGGGTTGGCCTGGGACCCTGCGTCCAACTGTCTAAGTGCCCTGCCAGTGGGAGCATCTGGTCTTTCTATTTTCTCTCCACCCTCTCCCTCTCTTCCCAAGGCAGAGTAAGGGAGCCAACAGCTGGAGGACACCATTATCAGCCCTTAATCTCTGAGTGTTTCTCAGCAAGTTTATGAAACAGCACAATAAGGAAGTCCCTGAGGCTCTATTAACAGAAACCAAAATTGGATTATGTAGGAATTACATTAAATAAAAAGCCACTGTGCCCAGTTAATTGAAAGGCAAATTTCTAAATTGTAAGATCATTCTCTTCTGAAGGCAGGAGAGTCCATCAGACTGAAACCTCCTGGGACAACTGCCTTCTTTCTGATTTAAAAGAGTTTCTGAGTAAAGAAATTTCCTGCTTCCTCTAATTCATCCCCCTGCCCAAAGGGGTTCAAGACCCAGAACCAGCAGCCAAATGACTGTAAGTTTCAATTCCTGGTAGAATTCTTCTTTTTCTCAAGGATGGCAAAGTTCACCTTCCTGCTTTGAAATCTGTCCTAAATGCCTTAACCTATGAACATTCCATTGTCTTTTCCAAAATCCATTCTTTTATTAGATGCTATTCCTTGCTGGTACTTAAAAAATAAAACAAAAAACCTCTCTAACAAACAGCCGAGAAAATATAAAGGGATAGGATTTGTTACTTCTTTGGTGTAGCGACCTTTTAGCTAAGAAAATTTCCCCAATGGATGTAGGTCAGTATTTTTGATGGAATTTCTAGGCTTAGAGTAATAGTAAGTTAAGGAACTTGCACATGTTCACTCAAACATTATGTGGTATAGAGGATATTTGAACCTAGGTGCTCATGACTGTTTCTTTATCTGCCAGGCTATCTCTCTTCAGGCTGCTTCTCCAAGTAACACCAACTCTATAACTTAAATAATTGAGATTAATTTCAATTTAAAGATCAGAACAAAAAGAAATCTTAGGGACATTCTACTTTAGGGATGAGATGGGACCAAACTTGTGATTTCTTTGGTATAGGGAACTCTTTATGAGAAAACTCCCTAACTACCAATGAAGACTGGCACTTCTTTTATAGCTTGTCTTAAAGAGTTGCCTGATTCCCTGAAAGGTTAAGAGAGTTGACCGGGCTGACATAGTCAAGATGTAGCACAGTTTGGATTTGATCCTCTGTCTGCCAGACTATACCATACTGCCTCTTTGGTCTCATTTCATTGCTGAGGAAACTGCACTTGAGGAATGAGAAGTTGAAGCCTTGGGAGAGGGGGAGGCATTGGCAATCAGGGGTCAGAATTCCAGGGGTGGCCATCTGTCAAAGGGGAAGTAGCAAGAAGAAGGGGAAGCATTAGAGTGATGGAGGAGTAGCAACCACAGAAGTAAAAGCACATGGGTAGGAGCAAGAATGAAATCTAGCTTTGGAAGAGAATCTGAAGATCATCTATAGTATCTTGTACATAGTACTTGCTTAATTACATTTATATAACATATTTTATATAATAATATTTATAGAATTACAGAAACAGACAGAGATAGAAGGGACTTCAGAGGACATCTATTCTAAGACTTTCATTTTACGGAAGAAGAAATTGATTCTCTACGTGGTTAAGTAACTAACTCAGGGCTTAACAGATGGAGTCAGAGATGGACTTCGAACACAGGTCTTCTAACTCAAAGTCAAGTACTCAGTCAGTCAATAGTCAATAGGCACTTATTAGAAATCTACTATTTACCAGGCAGTGTGGTAAGCATTGAAAAATGCTTTTTCCACTGCATGTTGTATTTAATTCTAATCTAATACAAAACATTTGTATCTCATTCAGAAGAAAAAACTGAAACCTGAAGAAATTGTGACCTGCCTGAGGTCATACCATCAAGTGAATGGCAAGACTGGGGCCAGAATTCATGCTGCCTAGTTCAAAGGTCAGTGTTCTTCCTCCATCATCATAGTCCCCATAGCAGGCACACACAAACTTGCTTGTTCGCCATGAGTAGATTTTAATAATTAGACTGAAAGAATTAAAAAAAAAAAAAGATAAAAACAAACCATAAATAGATTCATCCCAAAGTGATGAAATAAATTAGACTTCCCTCTGCCTCCCAGGTTACCTTTCCCCCTCAATTATGGAAGAGTTCAGGTAAAAATCAGGATAAGGACCTTTCAGTAATGCTGTAAGTGTATGCTTCTGTGCTAGACTAGAGGTTGAATTAGCAGCAGTTATGGTCCCTTTGAACACTAAGATTTTGTAGCATTTAAGCTTGCTTTAAAAATGGCAGGAGTGGAACAGGTGAAGCTGACAGGGTAGGGGAATTAAAGCTGGCATCCCAGGTATCCTGGCCAGTGTACTGTATTCAACACAATATGTTTATTACATGTAATGTACTGCAAGTACTGATTTAGATGTCAGAATACAAGTTCTCCCAACGCATTTTGGCTCCTTCACTTATTGTTTATAAGGATAAATAGATACTCATCCCAAGGCATAGAAAATGAGGGTGTTGGACTTGGCTTGGGTTTTCCCTACCACCAACCTTTCTCATATATTTCTTCTCTTCTTGGCACCTTTCCTCCCTCCCTCTCACCCAACCCATCCCAAAGTCTTTGTTTTGTTTTCTAGGTGCCAAGATTTCCCAACGCTACTTTCTACAAAGACTCTCAAACCTTCTCCACTAAACTTGATTTCCTTAGTAATAAAATGAGGGGAAGGATGGGGATGATCTCTAAGAAGCTGTCCAGATTGGGCATTCTAATCTGATTTCAACTATTAGTGACAGAAACAATGAATCCTTCAGTGTAATTTTAGGGTTTTATCCAAGGTCCCTTTCCTGCTCTAACGCTGTATGTTCCAATAGTCCATTTTCCAAGGTCCCTTCAAGCTCTGACAGTCAACATTCTAAGATGCCTTGTAGCTCTGACACTCTATATTTAAATAGTCTCTATTTTAAGATACCTTCCAGCTCTCTTATTCTTTTCTGTATTCTATCATTTTATGTTCTATGGTCCCTTGCAAGAAGCTTTGACAATCTGTGTTCTGGCATTTTGTGTTCTAAAGTCCCTCCCAGCTCTGATATTCTGTCTCCTGACATTCTATGTTCAAAGTTGCTTCAAGACCTGGCCTTTATGTTCTACTGTTCTGTGTTCTAGGAGTCACTATAGTTCTGAAATTTTTTGTCCTAATATTATCTCCCAGCTCTGAGATTCTGTGTTCTAGCATTCTGTGTGATAGGGTCTTTTCTGGTTCTGACAGTCTATGTTCTAAGAACTCTTCCAGCTCAAACTATCCATGTTCTAATACCCCTTCCAGTGTTTAACATCCTGTTAACTTATAAAATAACACAGCTTAGAATGACTTTGTTTTCTCTTGTTTAAGAGCTGCACTATAGTTTTGCCTTATGCAAAGTTTTATACAAAAGCTTGTTGTTTTCCTAATGGGGAGTTAATAGCTGCCCACCACTCTGAAGACTATCTGTGTAGAACAAATATTCCTATAGTGCTCCTTCTTTGTAGTCCCTGTTCCTAACAAGGAATATAGTCCTGTTCCACTTCCTGCAGAGAAAAGGACATAACTCCATTTCCCTGACTCTTGGGTCAACGGCGATGAGCAGTCTATTTTTTAAAAGGAGCATGTTATTTACGTGATCACTGGGGATCTTATTGTAGAGTGTTAATAGAAATTTCCGAGTGACTTTAGAGCTCACAAACAGGTTTCTTTAAGAGTAATAATAACAAACACTAAAATATTTCTATATAATTTTATGCTTTAAAAGTACTGTCTTCACAATACTCCTTTTAAGTGTGCAGGGCAAATGCTGTTATTCCCATTTTCCAAACAAGAAAATTGAGGTACAGAATGATCGTGTGATTTGTACATGTTCACACTGCAAGTGACAAAGAACCTTTGTGGCTAACAACTTAATGATGCTCTAGAAACACTGTACAAAATAAACAAATTCCATCCTAACAGCCAGGAACCTGGGATAGTTGTTGTTGCTGTTCAGTCATTTCAGTTATGTTTGACTTGTCCTGACCGCATCTGGGGTTTTCTTGGTAAAAATACTAGAGAGGTTTGCCATTTCCTTCTCCAGCTCATTTCACAGATGAGGAAACTGAAGCAATCAGGGTTAAATGACTTGCCCAGGGTCACACAGTTAGTAAGTGTGTGAGCCTGGATTTGAACTCAGGAAGATGAGTCTTGCTGACTCCAGACCTGACATTCTATCTACTGCTGTCATACACAAGGCCAAACAAGCAGCCAAAGGAAATCTTCCTCATGTTTCCCTGCGAGTACCATCCAATTGTTGCTGATTCTGTCCTCCTGGGCAAAATCTAATCTCTTTCTGTATGATAGTCCTCCAGATATTTGAAGATGGCTGCTATGTTTCCACTAAGACTTTTCTTATTCAGGTTAAACATTCTCAGTTCCTTCAAATAATCGTCCTATTGCATGAACTTTGGTCTTTCCACTGACTTGGCAGGCCTTCTCTGGACATGCCCCACTTTGTCAATGTCCTTTAAAAAATATGGTACCCAAAGCTTAATTCCGTATTCTTGCTCCCCCTACTTCATAGAGTCGTTGTTAAATCAATAGGCAACTATCAACATCATTATGAGGCTGGGTGGTATAATGATTGGAATACTGTTCCTGGAGTCAAGAAGACCTCAATTTGTATTCTGCCTCACATTGGCACACACTTATCTGTTCTAAGATCCCAGACAAGTCCCTCAACCACTTTCAATGTCAATTTCTTCATCTCTAAAGTGGAGAACATAATAACACCTACCCCAAAGGGTTGTTATGAAGATTAAAGACATAATATTTCCACAGTGTTTTGCAAGCCTTATGCAATGCCATGTAAAGACAAATTATCATTGTTGTTGTTGTTGTTACTGTCTGCATGACTTTGAGCAAGTCTCTTTACATTTGGTCCAAAGTATCTTCCTCCATAAAATGAGAGGGCTGGTAGAGGTGACCTCTAATATCCCTTCCTGCTTTAAAATCCTAGAATTCTATTATTACTTTCCCAAATGAAAACCCAGCATCCACCTAAAATAGGGCCCTGGTCAGTCTAATTACTCTACTCCCAAACAGTGTTCCTGAAACGTTCTCTGAAAAATAATGTTTCTCATGCTGAGTCGCAGGTCTGAGGATATTGCAGGGGCTTGTTTCAGGGGGGAAATTGTCAGGGCTCAAGCATGCTGTTTCTTGAGTAATGAAACTAGCAAAATTAATCCGTTTACTGTTCTCAGCTAGTTCGGGGGCTTTTTCCTCAGCAGTGCATGACTCAATAAAAGTCTCTGTTTCTCTGCTCTGGGTCATGCAGGCAGGCAGCTCTCAGGTTTCGTAAAGAAAAACAAACCCAAAACAGGGTTTGGATGTCAAAAGTTAGTAAGTTTGAAAAATGCCAGGTGCCAGCGGGGGACCCTGGTTCAGGTAGAGAGACCCGTTCTCAAACTAGGAACATATTGAAGAGGAAAGAAGGCTAGCCTTGGAATCAGACACCTGGCTACAGGAAAAACTTGAAAGTATGTAAAGAATGACATCTAGGATGGGCAAGGACACTGGGTTTATACCATAGAGAATTGGTTGAAAGAACTAGGAATGCTTAGCCTGGAGAAGAAAAGGCTGAGGGGATATGGCTATCTTCCAGTATCTAAAGAGATATAATCTGGAAGACAGAATAGACTTTTATTTTCTATACGTGATCTCAGAGGGGGAGTACTAATAATAATATGTGGAAGTTTCTTTTTTTTTTTCCTTTTTCTTCTCTTAAAGAGTTTGTAATTTTTTAAAATAATGTTTTTTCCAATTGCATGTAAAGATAATTTTTAACATTCATTTTTTTATAAAAATTTGAGTTCCAAATTTTTTCCCTTTCCTCCCCTTTTCCTAAGACAATAAGCAATTTGATTTAGGTTTTATATAGATAGAGATAGATAAATAGGTAGATAAGTACATACATAGATACAGATATATATGCAATCATGTAAAACAAATTTCCATATTAGTCATGTTATGAATAAAAAAGACAAAAATAAAGTGAAAATAATGTGATTAGATCTGTATTCAAACTGTCAGTTCTTTCTCGGGATGTGGATAGCATTTTCCATCATGAATCTTTTGGACTTGTTTTGGGTCATTGTATTGCTGAGAAGAGCTCAGTCTGTCATAACTGATCATGACACAAGTTCCTGATACTGATGCAGTGTTCCTCTGTTTCTGCCCACTTCACTCTGTGTCAGTACATGTAAGTCTTGTGGAAGTTTCAAAGATAGAAATTCAGGTTTGATGTAAGGAAAGCCTTCCTAGAAATTAGAAACATTTAAAAGGGCAATGGGCTGTCTCCAGAGCTGGGAGGTCACCTTTCCTTTGTGGTCTTCTATAATAGTAGTTAATATTTATCTAGTGATTTAAGGGTTACAAAGTGCTGGTCACACATTATCTCACTTAATCCCTACAACTGCCTTGTGAGGTATGTCCTGTTACTCCCATTTTAGGGATGAGAGATTTGCCAAACAGTCACAAGGATAATAAGTGACTGAGGCAGAATTTGAACTCAGGACTAGCACCGAAGCTACTGTGCCATCTAGCTGCAAGGAGAGGATAGATAACCATTCATCAGATTTGTTCAAGATGGAATTATTGTTCTTCACATGTAGGTTGGGCTAGATGGCCAATGAAATCTCTTTCTGCTTTCTAATTCTGTATTTGTGGGGCTGATTAGTTTGGGAAATATATTAAATCTAAAAAATGATAATAGTAGGGGTACAGGACATGAAGACCAACAAAGTGATTATACTGGTTTTTGTTGTTGTTGTTTTTCCACAGTTACCACATCATACTGTTAACATATAGAGAAACTGTGGTCTACTAAGCTCCCCAGATCTTTTTCACTACAACCATTGTCTAATGATGTTTACTTGTTCTTATGTTGGGGGGTTAAAGTTTTGAAGCCATGTGGAGGACTTCATACTTTTCTCTATGAGATTTCATTTTATTAGATTCTTTTCATTGTCCTAGAATTTGGGGATCCTCAATCTGTTCTCCAAAATTGCAGATTTGTTTTATCTGCAAATTGGATGGATAAGTGTATCATCTATACCTTCATCCAATATATTTAGCAGTTCCAGCCCAAGGACAGACTCCTGGGAGTACTCTACCAGCTACCTTCCTCATAGTAGACTGAATATATAAATGATTTCTCCTTGGGTCCAGTATTCCATATAGGTTCAATTCCACCTAATTGTACTATCATCTAGCCCATATCTTTCCGACATGATCTCCTACAATGCCAAGGACACTGTCCCACACAGAACAAGAACTGATTGAATTATGGAATCAATACCTCCCATTTTTAAAGATCTATGTGGCTTCCAAAGTGTTTTCCCTCCAATAATTCTGTGAGATAGAGATAGATCTTTACCTTCCAATATCCCTACACAGAAGTCTGACCACCTTGATCTACCACAGTCTCACCCTTTAAATAATGTATTCTAAGGACCTGTAGGCCTTGCTCTCTGACCTCTAATTGAACACTAAGGACCTACCACGCCTTTTCAACTACCCTGAACCTAAACTCCACTTAACAATTGGCTATTAAAAAAAAATGAAACACTTTTAAATTTAATCTTCATTAACATTTTCTCCAACATTTTCTTAAGTCTAGATAATCAATAAAACAATAAATCAATTACTGTTTTTAAACATGTCTCTATTTCTGAGTTGTAAATACTCACGTTGGAAATTTAACAGCTAGCTTTCTCAAGCCAATTCAACCTAGCACCAGTACATCCTTAAAAAACCCTCCTACCTATGTTGTCTTCCATAATTACAATGTGAGCTCATCAAGGCCAGGGACAGTAACATTCTGTCTACATGCCCTACGTAAACAGAATGATGCTCAATACAGTAAGAGCTTAATAAATACTTTTCCATTCCATTGTGTAGGTATTATCTCCATTTTACAGCTAAGTAAACCCAGGCTTGGAAAGTTTGTCAAGGTGGGTTTGAGGTCACCCAAAAGTAAGTGCTCAGGCTAGGTCTTGAGCCTAGACTTTCGGTCTCAACAGTTCTTTTCAGGGCAATGAATGAACATGCCATTTTTCAGTTCCAATTTTAACAACTAGTTTGTAGGAAATTATGTAGTTTGTGACCTACTGGGTCCCTCTTGCTTTGATCCTTTGTGCTTTATCTCTCTTCCATTTTTCCCATCATCCTTTTCTGTCAGATGTCAGTTTTATTATCGTCAGCAGTCACCTCCTGCCATTGGATTTTCCCCAAGTACCACATTCCAAACTTCAAGTTTATTTCTTCTTTTAAGGCCTTTATTGTTTTTCTCTTTTCAGTTGAAAATTGGTCTCTGGCACCATTTTTTCCAGCTGTGTTCAGAGCTACATGAGATGCCATTGGCAACAAAATGATTTTAACCTTTGCTTCCTATAGGCAGCTAAGAAAAGAGCAATGGACAGAGTCAGGAGAGCTAGTTCTAATCCCTCTCTGCAATGAATTCTCTGTGAGAATTTAAGTAAATCACTTCCTCTCTTCAAGCTTATTTTCTTATCTATAAAATAAGAGGTCAGGACTAGGTAATCACTTAAGTCCCTGGCAGTTCCAAGATTCCAAAATCTCTTGCAGGTCCTATAGAAACTAATACTGGAAGGAACCCTTACAAATGAAGAAACCAAGTTTCCAATGGCAATCTGGTACTAATTAGCAGTCACTTTTTGAACCTAAATTGTCTCTGAATCCAAATTCAGTGCTCTTTCCACCATACTCTGAAAAAATTTTATGTTTTCTTCTTTAACATCCTGCATTCTTATATCACTTCCAGCTCTAACATACTGTGATTCCTTGAGTATTTGGAAAGGAGAAGAATCAGAAGATCTGGGTAGAGGAAAATGAATCAGATCAATCCTCTCTTCTCCTCCCCCTAAAAAAAAAAAAAACAACTATGAAAATACAGAAACTACCACCTGAACTTTGACAGGCAATCTCCCATTTCCTCTTGCTAGTTTGGTGTTAAAGATTTTTGATTTCAAGATGAAGTCTCTGCCATTCTCTCCATATTGGCTTCTATTTTCTCAGAGTCCACAAAATAATGTAACAGTTTTGGGTTTTTTTTTTGCTTTTTGGAGCGGAGAAGGTAGAACAATTGGGGTTAAGTGACTTTCCCAAGGTCACACAGCTAATTTTTTGTGTTAAGTTTCTGAGGCCAGGTTTGAACTCAGGTCCTCCTGACTCCAGGGGCAATGCTCTATTCACTGTACCTAACTGCCCTAACAGTGAGAATGTTCTAAGGATTAGCTAATAACCCCCAAGGTCTGGCCAATTCTGAAGTTGGCTTCTGTTCCTGGAATCCCAGAAAGTCATCCTGAGAAAAGCTACAGTAGGATGGAACCCTGGATTTAGAGTCAGGAAACCTGAGTTTACATGACATGTCTGCCACCTGATACCTACATGTCTTTGAGAAAGCTACAATTTTCTGTAGCTTCAGTTTCCCCATTTGCAAAATGGATGTACCAAGACTACGCTGATTACATTGTGTGATTCTGGTGAGAAAAAAGACTTTTAAAAATTGGAAACATTGATAGAAATGGGAGCTAGTAGGTGTTGTGGTATCATGGAAACATTGGTCTAAAAATTCTGCAACCTGAATACAAGTACTATTTTTATCACCTAGTAGCTGGGTGATCTTTATCTCTTTTGGTCTGTTTTCTCATCTGACCAATAGGAATGATAATGTCTTCCCTGCATATATTATAGGGTCACAATGAGAATAACACGGGAGCCTAGGATCACAGATCTCCATTTTATAGATAGGGAAACTAAGATTTAGGGGTCTATCTCAAATCATGGGTTATAAGCATAAGAAGAAGGATCTGAACCCAGGCTCTCCAACTTCAGAGACGAGACTCTTTTCACTAAACCACACTGTTTCCTCGGAGTATGTGGAAATGCTTTAGAAAATATAAAGAGGAAAAGACAACTTCTGGCCAGGAGATTGGGAATGGTTTCATGAGAAGATAGCACTTTATTCCCTCTCTTCTCCTTCTTCCTTCAATCATTCATAGTTATAGAGCTAGAGGGACTAGGAGGTACCCCTGTAGCCAATCTCAGTCACTGATCATCTGATTCGAGAACAAAGACATCCACTTCTTACAGTGTGGAATACCACAGCAGTTTGGCTCATGCTGGACTATTCTAATTTAACATAAGCCTTTGAGAGCTTTAAACGGCACCCACTGCTTGGATTTCTGAATGACTTGGATGTAGAACAATATATTACATTACCTGGCAGTTCACCACTGGTTTTTACTGTGTGGTATTGGAAAAAAAAAAAAAACCTGCTGACTAGAGCCCCCCAACATGGGATTGTGGAAGAAATTCAGCAATAGTTTAATTTCTTTATGGAAAGCCCTCACTGGAGCCTGGATAGAAAGCATACTCAGTCCATCAGGCCTCTTTGCGAGTCACTCAGCAACCTGGCATGAGAGACATTATGCCCATAGGGAATCCAAATTGACATGTTCCTAGGATGATTTTCAAATAGGGTAGCATTCATAAAATTAGAGATTTCAGATTTGGAAGGGACCTAAAACACGTAACATCAGAGGTGGAAGGTCCATTAAGGAATAAGATGTTACAATTGAGAACATGGAATATTAGAACTGGAAATGACCCTAGTGAACTCCTAGTCCTAATTTCTCTCATTGTACGCAGAGAACAGAGGGACAGATATAGCTAAGTGATTCAGAACTCTTTAGTACAAGATCCAAGACTAATACACAAAAGCTTGGTACAATTTAAAGGCCATCTTATTCAACTCCCTCATTGTAGAAATGAGGAAACTGAGGCCTTGAGAGAGGAAGTGGCCTGCCCAAGGTCATACAAGTAACTAGTAGCAGAGATGAAATAAAACCCAAGCTCTCTGACTCCAACGTCTTTGCTCTTTCCACTACATTATGCTGCTTCTTCTGCAAGATTTTCCAGTAGGACTGGTGGTTATGATCAAGATCATCCTAGGCTCTAGGCTCTTCCTGGAGGCTTTATAACCAAAGCTTTGTGGGTCCTTAGTGGACAAGAGAGGCTATAACACAGCTAGCTGGTCACATCTGCCTCAAGGAGGTTCAGAAGCCACTCCCACCAAGCCAGTTCTGGCAGAATTTGTTGTTTTGTCTGTTTTTTAAGACCAATGCCATCATAAACGTGTGATATATTAATTCATGGGTGAATTTGATTTAAGTGAGGCAGAATTACACAAGTCATCAGCCTCACTCTCTCCTCCAGAGTAATCAGGGTCCAGTGGCAAGACAAAAGTCAAGACAACTAACAATGGCCCAGAATGCTGTGGATGACCTTGGAATCTTCCACGTCACCAAGCTCTAAGTGCTCCACAGCACGTGCCTCAGCTGTCTTTATGGCTATTGAAACAAATTGTTCTTATCTACCCATTCCAGTAGGAGAAGCCTTCACTTACTTGATCTTGAGGTCTGTGGGTTACCCTCAACTTGGTTTACCCTCAACCCATCTGCCAAGATGTTTTGATGGGGTGTAGCTGCTTCACATGCTACAGTTTCTTGGTGTCACAGGGAGAGCTGGATGGCAGGTGGACACCAAAAGTGGATGGCAGAATTTGGGGCCTATATGAAAGTTAGAATTCTCCCTGTGCGTAGCAAAATTATTTAGATGGCTTTTGGGTTGCAGGTAGGACTATTGCCAGTTTTTCCTTGGAGATCCATACTTGAGGCGATCAAGGTATAATGCAAAGAACGCTAGATATGGGTTCAACCTTTATACTTCTGTTTGTACTACCTGCATATCAGAGGGTTATAAGTGTGGAGGGAAATAAGAACCACAATTATTTTGTAACATCTTAAATGGACTAACAATATAGAAATCCCTGAAGCATCTAGTGAGCTAATAGTAGAAAGTTCTCAATCCCTGTGAAAGAATATAGTCAAGCAGATGGTCTTGTCCACTGCTATGACAACTACTTGATGATCTTGAATAAGAGACACTATAATTTTGCCTAAAACAACTTCTTTCACAATTGTAAAAGTCTTTGGTCTCTTCTTCTTGTCTCCTACCCTTGAACAGGGAATGTTTTCTTATTCTGATAAGAAATCCTTCTAGTTGCATTCCAAATTCTTCTCTTTTGTCTCTTGATTGATTCTTCTCTTTCTCTACCCCTCACTCTCCTGTGGAATGCTTTACTTATCTATCCCAAGTTGTCACAAAATTGCTGATTGGCTGTGTACTCTAACTGGGCCCAAAAGTCACACATGTACACCAGGAATCTGAATCTGCTATCAGTCAGAACATCTGAATAAATCTCTTTGCTTCCAGTTTGGCTTCCTATATTTGAACCTCAGTCATTGGACCCTCACTGGCTGTAATGCCTCTTTTAAGAGGTCAAGAGAATTCCCCAGCATGAGCAAATTCTTTAGCAATAATTAAAGGTCTTGATAAATTTGAATTTTTATGACTAGCATGGCATAGTGGATAGAGGTTAGCTTTGAAGCCAGGAAGACTTCCCTTCAAGGCCTACCTCTACCATGAACTGGTTGTGAGATCCAGACAAATCACTTTACTTACTTAGGTTTAGGTACTTATAAGATTGCAAATTTCAGAGGAAAAATAATTTACATTGGTAGAGGGAAAGAGAACAGAATGGAAGGGGATAAGCATTTCTGTAATGCTTCCAATGTGCCAGACACTGTGCTAAGTGCATTTACAAATATTACCTAATTTGCCCCATAACAACCCTTCAAGGTAGGTACTATTATTAACCCCATTTCACCGTTGAAGAAACTGAGGCAGGCAGCAGTTAAGTAACTTGTCCAGGGTCACATACTTAGTAAATTATTTGAACTCGAGTCTTCCTGACTGTCTTGGGACAGTCAGGTGGTGTGATGGATAGAGCACTTGATATGAATCCAGGAAGACTCCTCTTCATGAGTTCAAATTTGGCCTCCAATCCTTACTACCTGTATGACCCTGGGCAAGTCATTTAATTCTGTTTATCCCAGTTTCTTCATCTACAAAATGAGCTAAAGAAGGAACTAGCAAAACAGTTTTTCTTTGCCAAGAAAACCCTAAACGGGGTCACAGAGAGTCAGATACGACTGAAAAATGACTTAACAACAACAAAACTTCCTGATTCTAGACCCAGTGATCCACTATGCCACCCTGTGACTTACCTGGAAGGGAGTTTCCTCAACTGAAAGTTCCCTACGTCAATAAAAGTCACAGGAGTGGTCCCTATCTATCCCTATGGTCATCAAGAAGGTTATTTGTCAAATAGTTTTGCTCATTCTTCTAAAAATAACTGGCATTTTAAGGTAAAATTTCCCCCTCAGTTGCTTGAATTTACATCACCAATGTTGGCATTCCTGAAACAGGATATGGAAGTAGGATATGGAAGTAGGATATGGAAGTAGGATATGGAAATAAGAAAGAACTAACTAAGAGTACATTTAATGAGCTCCATCAAGATTGATTATCTCCCACTGCCTTCTAATACTCACCCTCCAGTCCAGCCAAGCTAGTCTCAATCATTCATTCAGTTGGCCAACATTTATAGTGCTTTCAAAGTTCAAAGGCATGGTTACTGAGTGCCAAGTTAAAGAAGACCTGGGCCTCAAAGTCAAGGAGATAAAAATCTAGTAGGAGTAATTAGACATACTTCAATTCTTCAAGGATCAATGATTCTGTCCATGTGGGTGATCTCACCAACAATGTGTGTTATAACTCCTCTATAACTTGACGTAGCAGACCAGTACAGGTCATAAGCATTCTATAACTTAATTTATGAGGCATCTTGATATGTTGCTCTGATCAAAAATAAAATCCATCTACTGGTGGCCAAGCTTATGAAAATGGGCCTTTGCACACTAAACTGAGCTGGTCTTTAGATGACATTCTTATGTTTTATCACCAGGCCAGAATTTAAAAGCCTTATCTGTTGGTAGGATCTATCAGAAATTACATTTCATTGGTTATTCCTTTGAGCACCCAGGGTCAAATCTATGTCACTATGGGTTATCAGAGTAGGTCTTTAGCAGAAATTAGATAAGTGTACAGCTGAATATATAGCACAGATTAATAGTATATAAGGACATCTGAGGAGGACAAGATGGTTTTTAGCTGAAGGCTGAAATGCAGCCTGATTAACATATAAAATTGTTACTATTGGAGTCAAAATATTCTGTATTCCAATCTTGCCTTTGAAAGCTGTGTGACTATGAGCTTCAACTATTACTCAAATCCAATTCATGGTAATGGGAATTTGAAGATCTTCCTGCCCCTTAATAAGCCTAAGAGAATTTGAAGACCTTCTCTGCTGTGAAGATATACCCTTCCCCCTAACAGACTGAATATAATCACATACAGCCTGTGGTGGGAGGAGTTTACTGAAGGATGGAGCAGAGCCCACAGGAAGCTGAGAGTCAGAGCAGCTAGAAACAGTGGGAGAAGAAGGCACATCTGAGGGAGACAGGCTTGTGTTGGCTTGGGGGAAGGGTAAAGGATGATGCGGCTTTCTGCCACATTGTGGTGCATAAACTTCTATGTTGCTGTGATGGATTTGGTTTCCTGCTGTTGAGATTTGGTTTTCTGGTATCTGAATAAATGTTTTGATTCTCTCTTCTTTATGGAGAGTCTGTTATATTTTTTGTTATATCGAGCACTATATATATTGTCTGTTATATCAAGCACTATGCAGGCATATTTATCGTGACCTCTGGTGCTGTGAATATTTCATTGACACTGCAACAAGTCAAGACACTATCCTCATGATATCACTGAAGCTCTATGATAGTACTTTTTAAACTGTGGGTCATGACCCGATATGGGGTCACAAAAAATTTGACAACAGTAAATGGTTTCTAAATATGCAACAACCAAAAATTACTTAAAAATCAAACAAGTAAATAATTCAAGGTGTTTCTGCGAGTACTTCAGTGCTGCATCCTGCAACTTCATTGCTGTCTTGGTTCTGAACACAAAGCATACATACTTTGCATTGTGCATGCCTTCAGGTCATGCAACACCTAGGAATACTACCAAAATGCTAAAAGGAATCCTGAGTGGAAAAAGTTTAAGAAGCCCTGCTCTATGAAAAGGAAGCACGAACAACAACAGTTCTTTATATCAAGCCAAAATCTGCTTCTCTGCAATGTCAATTCAATTCTATTTAACAAATATTTATTAAGTACCACCTGTATGTGAGATGCTAGGGGTATAAAGGCAAAAATGGAATAGTCCCTGCTCTGTAGGATTTTACAGTCTACCAATGTTATATATGTATATGGGTGATATGATATTATATGATATGACATCATGATGACATGATATGACATAGTAATATATTATACAGTAATGTAATACGTAGTCATATTAGGAAGAGAAAGCTCTAATACCTGGAGAAAGAGGTCAGGTATGGCCTTATGTAGGAGATGGAAGATCAGTTGAGCCTTGAAGAGAATTAGAGATTCTAGCCAGAGGAGGTGTGGTGGGAGAGACTTCTAAGCATGGGAAAAGAGGAGTTATCAGCATCTACAAAAGTCCAGAGAAAGAAAATGAAGTGTTGCCTACAGAGAACAGCAATTAGGCAAGCTTAGATCAGTCTGGAAAAATAGGTTGGGTCAGAGTGTGAAGGGTTTAAAAATCCAAACAGAGGAGTTTGTATTTTATCCTGGAGGCAATAGGGCTCTGAAGATTCTTGAGAGGGTGACATTGTTAGCGTGACATTGTCGGAATGATGCTTTAGGACTCCCACCCATTTCTTCTAGTTCTGCCTTCTGAGACCAAACAAAACAAAGCTAATTCCTCTTCCACATGGAAGCCTTTTAAATATTTGAAAAAAAAAATTATGACATTGAAGTGCACATTTCTTTTAACTGATGCCCATGTGATATGACTTTCCTTCTCACAATCTGAATTCCCTCCTCTCAGCATATTCTAATATTGGGGATTCAAAGAAAAGCCAAAATAAAGTCTTTGGCTCTCAAGAAGGGTGCATTCAAAAGTGTGGGACAACACATATATAATCATAGAATTTCAGAGCTGGAAGAGAGCTCAGTAGCCAAAAAGTCCAACCATTCCACCAAAGAATCTCGACTTTAAGAATCTCAAGTGATTGTCCAGCCTCTACTGAAGACTATATTGTGGTAGAAACCACATATAAAGTTATATATAAAAGACAGAAAAAGCAGCTACAAGGCAACCTTATTGGTGAGGGCACTAACTACAGGAAAGAGTGAGAAAGGACTCTTGCAGAGTCTTGAGATAAGCCATGGATCCTACATGGCCAATATGAGGAGGGGCAGCATTACAGGCATAGTAGATAGCCCACATAAAGGCTGATGGGAGATGGGACATGTGGGAAGAACACTAAGTAGGCCGGTATGACTGGACAATAGGGTGCATGAAAGGAAATGATATGTAAAAATTTACAGAATCACAGAATTTGAGAATTGGAATGGCTCTCAATGGCCATCCAATCCCACTAATGTATACCCATGAATATCTAACCTGTGCTTGAAGACTTCTAAAGAGAAATAATCTACATATGCAGTATGTATGTGTATATGTGGTGTTTGTGTATATGCGTGTGTATATATAATATATATATATATGTACATATATGCATGTGTATGTGAACATAAAAATAGCAAAGAGGCAACCTTATTGGAAAAGACTGGGAGGACAGGAAGATTCCAGATCAGAAAAAACTTTTTTTAAAATTTTAATTGAATCTTTATTGTTATCTTTTGTTTTTATACATTACCATAATTTTTCCCTACTATCTTTCCCTTATGCCTCCTAGACAATTATTCCATATAAAAAACATGCTATTTTAAACACAAAAAAAGGGAGAAATTAGTATAACATTGAAAAAGTCTGAAAATATGCCCAATATTCAACAATATGGAACCTTCAAACTCTGAAAAAGAGTAGAGTGAGTCATTTCCTATATCTTGTTTTGAGTCTTTTAATTTATAATTTTGCAACATTCACTTTTGACCTTTTTTTTGGTAGTTCTATCCACTTGCATTGTGGCAATCATCCGTATATTGTTTTCTTAGCTCTGCTTACTTCATTCTGCATCAATTCATGTGGATATTTCTGTTTTTCTTTATTTGTCACATTCATCATTTCTTACAGTACTGTAATATTCCATTCCATTCATGAGTGACAATATGTTTAGTCATTCACAAATTGATAGGAATCTTCTTTCTTTCTAATTTTTTGCTAGTACAAAAAGTGCTCCAATGTATATTTTGTTGTATATGAAGACTTTCTTCTTGCCAGTGGCTTCCTTGGGGTATAAACCTTCTACTGTAATCTCGATATCAAAGACTATAGGCATTTTTGTTACTTTGTTTATAAAATGCTTTCCAAAATGATTATACTGATTCACAACTCTACCCACAATGAACAAGCATGTTTATCTTCCTGTAACCTCTCCAACATTTACCATTCCCTTCTTTTATCATCAATCCCAATTTTCAGGGTGTGAGCTAAAACCTCAGGCATGATTTGATTTGCATTTCTCTTATTATGAATAATCTAGAGCATTCTTTTGTGTGGTTGTTAATAGTCTGCAATTTTTCTTTTGAGAACTCTTTGTCTATGTCATTTGACCAATTTGTCTATTGAAGAATGGTTTTTGCTTTTATAAATATCTTGGAAATTAAGTCCTTATCAGAGAAATCTGATAGCAAGTTTGTTCCCCTATTTGACCACTTCCATTGTTTTCTATCCAAGGTGTATTAATTTTGCTTGTCCAGAAGCCTTGTAGTGTAATAAACATTATCTATTTTATCTTCTGAAATTATGTTTATCCTTTGGTTATGAATTCATCTCCTAGGAAAGAACAGAGAGAAGAAGAGACAGAAAGAGAAAGAGAGGGAGAGAGAAAGAGAGAAAGAGAGAGAGAGAGATAAAGAGAGTGAGAGTTGGATACAGAAACACATTTCACTCAACAAGGAAATAGGAGGAAAAAGAGGAAAGAATTAGATGGATGGTAGGATAAGGAAGAGATTAGTCTTAAGCAAAACAATTAAGGATATACAAAAATATTTATATCACTTTTTAATTGGCAAAGAATAGGAATATAAGGGGGTTCCCATAAATTCGGGAATGACTGAACAAATTACAGTTTATAAATTTGATGTAATACTATTCTGCTGAAAGAAATGACAAAGGATATCATTTCAGAGAAACCTGGGAAGACATATGAATTGATGCAAAATGAAGTGAACAGAACCAGAAGAGTAATTTATATAATGACAACAATATGATAAAGGTCAATAACTTTGAAAGAATCAAGAACTCTTATCAGTGTAATGATCAACCACAATTCCAAGGGGTTAATGATGAAATGTGTTGCTGAGCTCTTGACAAAAAGATAAAGGACTCAGAGTGCAGAATTAAAGTTATTGTGCTTTTCTTTGGGGGGGCAGGATAGAAAGGGAAGGGATGGCCAATGTGAAAATTTTGTTTGATTGACCATACATATTTGTAATTGATTTAAAAAAAAATTCTCAATGAAATAAGTGGTAGAGAATAAGAAGGCAGATTTTTTATGACTGAAAAAAATAAAATATAATTTTTTAAAAAGAATGAATCTCTTTCTCAAGCAGTGAAAAGTATATAATCCATATTTCTTTGGATTTTTTTAAAATAAATAGTATGATCTTTAGCATACAGTCCACTTATCCATTTGGACTCTATTGTGGTATATGTTCAGTCTAAACCTGATTTCTGCCAGCCTGTTTTCTAGTTTTCCCTGTAGTTTTTATCAAATAAGGGGCTCTTTCCTAAATGATTTACATTTTGCGGTTTGTTGAACAGTGAGTAGGTTATTGAGTTCTATTGTTTTTGATTCTCCCTTTTTTAGTCTGTTCTATTGATCTACCTTTCTATTTTTTTAACCAAAACCAAATGGTTTTGATGGCTAATACTTTTAGAAAAGTTTTATTTGGTCTTTTTGTGTACTTTTTTTTGATAATATAGATCTTATTTATGAACTCAATATTTTATCAAGTTATCTAAAATATACTTTAAGTAATTTGATTGGTACAACATGAAGCTGTAAATTAACTTTGATAGTATTATCATTTTTATTATATTGGAACAGTCTGGTCATGAGTACTAAATATTTCTCTAAATTTAAACTGTTCTTTATTTTTTTAAGGAACTCTTTGTAATTTAATCTATATACTTTTTTTTTTTTAAAGATTGATCCTTAGGGATTTTCTTTTTTTCTTTTGGCTCTTCGGAGGGGGGAAGGAAGGGCATTTGGGATCAAGTGACTTGCCCAGGGTCGCACAGCTAGTAAGTGTTAAGTGTGTGAGGCCAGATCTGAACTCAGGTCCTCCTGACTCCAGGGCTTGTGCTCTATTCACTGTGCCACCTAGCCACCCCTAGAGATTTTCTGTCTTTTATACTTTAGCTTGAATAGGATTTCCTCTTCTATTACTTCCTCTTGGGTGTTATTTTTATTACATAGAAATGCTATTGATTGTTGGGAATTTATTTTATAACTAACAATGCTGGTGGAGCTATTGTCTCAATTCGTATCTCATTCCCTAGAATTTTCCAAGAAAAAGCATGACATCATCAACAAATAGGGAAAATTTTGTCTCTTCCTTACACATTTTTATATCTTTCTTTCTTTCTTTCATCTTATTACTATTGTTAGCATTTCTAGAACTATATCAAATTATAATAAGGAGAGTAGGCCTCTTTGGAATGCTTGGTTTATATTTACTGGTAAAAGTTCCAGTGAACCTACATTACATATGATGTTTCATTTTGGTTTTAGATCTGTTTTATGATATAAAAAAGATCCCTTTATTCCTATATTTTATAGATTTTTAGCATAAATGAATATTGTATTTTGTTGGACTTATTCTGCATCAATTGACATAATCATGTGGTTTAAGATGTTTTTGTTTTTAATTTGGTTATACTGATTGTTTTCTGAATGAAGAACCATCTTCACATTCCTAAAATAAATCCAACTTGTCCATAATAAGTAATTTCTTAAATGAATCATTGTAGTCTATTTGACAGGGCTTTACTTAAAACAGTGTTTCTCAATCTTTGGGTCACGACCCCTTTGGGAGTCAAATGGAGTCACCTGAATGAGACACCGCTCTTCTATCTGTCTCCAGGCAGGTCCGTCCACATGCAGATATGCCTACGTACGAGTATTAAAGGGTCATGGCATTAGGAAGGTTGAGAATCACTGACTTAAAGTATTTGCATTTATATTCATTAATTAGATCAGTTTATAGTTCTCCCGTGCTTATCCTTCCCTGGTTTAGGTGTTGGGGCATTATTTGTTTCATAAAAGAAATTTGATAGGGTGCTCTATTCCTCAATTTTGGAGAATAATTTGTGTAGTATGGATGCTAATTGCTCTTTAGAAGTTTGATAGGATTCTCCTATTGAGTCCATTACAGCTTGACCATAAAATGCTAAAGGGACAGGTTTAATTAAGTCCAAGCTAGGGTTATTTTTGTCTGGCCTCTCACATTGTTGATAAATACTAATCTTAAAGCTCATGTAGTTTACACATCAACTGAAGCTTAGACATATCTGCACCACCTTTTATATGTTGAGGTTTTTTTTTTTCAGTCCAAGTATAAGACTTTACCATTATCCTTACTGACTTTGTGTGGGATACAGAGATCCCTAAAACAATTACTCAGAGACATCTCAAGGTGAAAGTAGGTAAAGGTTTCTTTATTAGAATCTCGTGAGAAGCTGGCAGTCCAACCCCTGAAAAATGTCCGGGGCTGTAGGGCTGTCTGACAAGAGCAGAAGGGCTAATTTTATGCTAGCCAGGTGAGTGGGGGTAGAGTTTGGGAGGGGTTTCAGGATAAGTCTTACACAAAGCAAAGAGGTTAATGGCTAAACTTCACAAACTAATGGATCTGCTATTTTTG
>CM053587.1:277812124-277827581 GCA_028646515.1 Pseudochirops corinnae
TCCAAATCCCTCAAACAAACCATTATTTACCCTTCCAAAATCTCTCAAACCCATTATTCAGTTTATTCAGCTTTCCTTTACATTTATGAACCACAAAACATGATAGCTCATATCTTTTACTGACTTCTTGCTTTGATCATTGAAACTTGCTATAGAAGGGATAAGCAGGGACATATGACATTCCACATATGACAGGATAAAATATCCTTGGCTCTGTTTAAATTCAGGTAAAGTCATAGATATCCATCCATGCAGTATTGGTGCCACCTCATAGCTAAACTCAGGGTAACATTCCTTTTCAAAGGAATTTCATGGGTATGACCAAAGAAATCCCATTCTAGGTGAGGCTAAAATTATTCCTTTGGCTTTTACCAGATATAGTCTTCCACCAGTATTTAACAGTCTAGGATCACATTCCCTTTGAGTAACTTGTGGCATTCAATGCAGGCAACTATACCTAAATTCAAACTTCAAACAAAATTTAGTTATGGTCCCAAATGTCTTTTACCTCAAACAACAAGCTTCACTAATCACAGCTTAGAGTCAGTTCTTATTTATTTATTTTCCTAATTTGATTCTTTAAGGCACCGAGGCCCAAAGCTTTATATACTTTAGCAAATGAGAGACCACACTTCGTCCTACACAACTTTCGCCTGAGATTCAGATCATAATTTGACATTAGCCTGTCAAACATCTTTTTTGGATACTAATTCTGTAGCCCAGAATTCTAGGTACTTAATTGCTGCTATTAGAAGTCTGATTCTGGTCTAATTCTACATATGGAGTTTATCTTAGAAAACCATGGAAAAAAATGTATTTGGGTAAAGTTAGTGCATAAGAAAACATGCTATAAGTGAGGAAGAGATCTCTTCTAAATGGGAGAACTGAAAGCCAGGTGAAAAATTTGTGGCTGGAAGTAGGGAGAGAGAATCTGTAGGTTCTTATGCAAGACCATAACTAGACAAGATTGATATCGTAGGAAAATTAATTTGTCTGGAATTTGCTCAGAATGAGGTCAGCCTGGTTTAGAGGTGAACAGGGAAAGTTTCACAGTGGAGGTAAGCCTTAAAGAATGGGTGAGTTTTTAGATCAATGCTGAGAGAGGGAGGAAGAAAAGAATGTCAGTGGAATGCATGTTTTGGGGACAGTAATTTGTCAGGCTTGACTGGAGTGGACAGTTCTTTCAGTGGAGCAAAGGATAAGGTGTCTGATATATTTTTTAAATAAAAAAAAACACCTTTGATTTAAGGAAAAAATTGACAATTACAGCTGTGCAGAAGTGTTTTTTTTTTTTAATAAACTCCCCCATTTGAATATGAACTTCTTGAAGGCAAAGTTTTTTTTTTCCTTTATATCTTCAGTGCTGAGCACATAGCACATGTGCTTAGCAAAATAGTAAACCCTTAATAAGTACTAGCTGTAATGTGAAAATGTGAAAAATAAGCCATCAGTATCTTATCCACAAACCCTGTGAAAATTTCTTTACAAAACCATATCATCCAAGAATCTCACATTAAACTGATACTCTATCAAGGGCAAGAGCAGAATCTTATCTAAACTTTGTTTTGTTTTCCTTATTGCCCAGTGTAATCCTCCTAGTACACTGTATATATTTGTTCAGTGAATGAGTAAACAAATGAATGAGAAGTAAGATGAACTTAGAGACCATGTCCTCCACTGACATTCCATGAAAGAAAGGGATAAATCTGAACACGAATTCTTTCTGAAGAGATCAGGGTCAGGGTTAGGGGTGTTTGAGGCCCCAAAATATCAACACGCCAGGTTCTGCCAAATGAATTTGACTCAAGTCTTCTCTCAGCTGAAGAAAAGCAAAGTTTATTAAAGATTTGCCATATTGGGTAGACTTTTAAGGAGCCTTGGTATCTGTGATGCTTGCATTGGGCAAGTGGGCCAGAACAAGTCTGTGCTAGGTCATTCTATGACACTTTCACACACATGGAAGCAAGATGGGGTCTTATTTACAGAAAGATTGTGGGAGGAATGTAGGGGTGGTCTAGAGGAGGAGTTTGGAGAGGGTCTTCAGGAGGAGTCAGATGAGGTCACACTCCAGTAATGAGTCTGGGGAGGGTCTTCAGGAGGAGTTAATGACATCAGGTAACAGTTGATTTGGGTATAGATATTTTGATAGGCTCAAGGGTGGGATGTAGATGGACAATGGAGGGCTAAAGATTTGGGTGGAGCCACAATGAAAGGCCTATGGTCAGGCAAATGCCTTACGTGGGAAGATTCAAGGGGGGTTCCCAGAGCCTGTACCTCATCACTTTCTAAAAATTTCTCATTGGTGGAACTTTCTGAGAGAAAAGGTGGGCCTTCAGTGTAAGTGATGGAGAGACAGTGATACTTCAGTGACCAGTCAGTTGACTCTGTGCCATAAATTCATAAGACTGTAGATATGGAGACAGAAGGGACCTTAGAAACCACCACTCTCATTTCATAAATGAGAATACTGAAGCTTAGAGAAGTCTAGAATAGGATTCAAACTCTGGTCTTCCTGACTCCAAGTTCAGTACTCAATTCATTATAACAACTTACTACATGATTGGTTGAGCCCTTTTCAATTAATTAGTTTTTTCCCTAAGGTGTTTTGGTATCCCAAGAGGGGAAACATCTCAGATGAACATAATTAGGCATTAGCTAAAGTGTGACGGGAATTTATGAATGAAGAGCCAGATAAAGTTGAGGATCAAATTGAGTTGGGGCTCCAAAAGAGCTAACATAAGACAAAGATATTAGTGAGAGAGCAGGAAATTAAGTAGGAATTAAGAGAAGATGGTCAGATCCTGTAATCGTATCATAGATGAGGGGTCAGCATTATGCCCTAGGTACTGCTAAGGTACTACTCCAAGTAGGGAGGAATAGTGAATGCTACCCTAGTGCCCTTCCTTTGCTTCTCTAGGCCTTACCAGGGGAGGATTCAGAAGATGTCCAGCATACAGTTATCACTCACACGGGACTATCATCACCTAAATCCTTGACCTGATATTCAGGACTCTTCCATAGTTATACATAGCACAAAGAAGCACAGAAGTACACAGGAAAAGTCATCCAGGAATACCAGACTCTTAGCTGCATGGGTCTGCCTAGATTAGGTCTGTTTCAGTTTCTCTCTCTTCCTTCTTTCCTTTTTTCCTTCCTTCCTTCCTTCCTTTTTTCCTTCCTTCCTTCCTTCCTTCCTTCCTTCCTTCCTTCCTTTCTTCCTTCCTTTTTCCTTCCTTTCTTCCTTCCTTTTTTCCTTCCTTCCTTTCTTCATTTTTTCCTTCCTTCCTTCTCTTCCTTCCTTCCTTCCTTCTTTCCTTCCTTCCTTTCTTTTTTCCTTCCTTTCTTGCTTCCTTTCTTCCTTCCTTCCTTTTTTCCCTCCTTCCTTCTCAATTAGTACTGCTTGTATAGTGAATTTACATAGTCAATCTAACACCAGCCTAAATGTTTTGGCTCTCCCTACTTTTGTTTTTCTTTTTTGCCTCAGATGTTAAGAATATTAACTTTCTGGGTGTAGCAGGTCCACTGCAGGCCTCATAAAAAAAGGAGGGGAGATGGTAGGACAATATACCCCATCACTCTATGACGTAGTTGAATCTCAGGGTTAGGGAGAGACTAGTTATCTGCCTTTTTATTTAAGCTTCCTTCCTGTGATAACAAAAAAGACCTTAAATATCAGAACCAGAGTAGGCACAAGTAGAAAGCCATCATAGAGCTACTCAACCATATTGAGTTGCTGAGAAAAGAAGACCAAAGCCAACATAAGGAACAAGGAAAACTAGAACAGAAAAACCTTCATCAAGGACACAGAAAAGTTAAATGGAAGTCCATGAAGCAAAGGTCACTGTGTATATAATTTTTGGAGTGATGAGGTAACTTGGTCCATCATCTCTTTTTGATGGCATACTTCGGTGTATTGACAACTCAGTATTTTAAACGAGGCACAGCATGGGAATGCAGGGTTCTGACCTATATTCTACTGAAAAAAAAATTACTGAGGGAAGAAGGAAAGAAAGCTCACCAATATAATTACAGGATTGTGAGCATAAAGCTCAGTGCAGAAGTCTGGTACTTCCTGAGAGACAGTATAATTAAAGCCCAGTAGATTAAAATTCCTTAAAGGGATGAATAATACAAAGATTAAGGAACATCTGATATGGCTTCATGAAAGACTGCTCAAAGATTTATAAGCAAAGGATAAATCTGTCCTGGAAAGAGAGAAGAGGCAAACGTAGCTTTATCAGTCACATCTTGCAAAGAAAAGTAAAAGCAGTAAAAATGTAGAGCTAGCTATAATCACACAGGGCACCGGAATGACTTTTTGCAAATACATTAGGGGAGAAGAAAGAGAAAATCGGCTTTGAGTAAGTAAGGGAGGTTTGACTGCTTGTGAGGTGTCTAGGGGACTTTGGAAGTCAAATTTTTTTTCCCTCAGCTGTTTTTTATCACAGACAAAAATGAGCAAAGAAACTCAGTGTAATTAGGAAGTAATGAAGAAGTCAGGAGAAGCTATTGACCAAAGAGCAGACAAGGGAATAGATTAAAAAATTTAAACAAAACGAAATGAGCAGATCTGAATGCACCATATCCCTTGGTCTTAAGGGAGTCTCCCACTACACTTAATGAACTCGTTATTACTAGAAAATGTGTCAACAAGATGCTGTCCCAGAAGACTAAGGAAAAAAAGGAAATGGAGCTGGTATCTGAGAAGGTAAAAAGAGAGATCACGGGAAGAGACATGCTCAAACTGTGAGAGCAATTATTGGATAGAGAAAAGAAAAGGTCAGTTAGAGCTTGTCTATGTGAGCAGTAACAAATTCAACAAGCATTTATTAAACACTTACTGTGTTCAGAACACTGTGCTAGTCAACTTAAGAAAAGACAGTCCCTTGTCTCATGGAGAGGATGATAACACAGATACATAGATAATGATCCAACAATAATAACACAGTAGCCACAGTGTAAAAGAACAAAGTAAGCACTCAGCAAGGTCCAAAGAGACTTTTATTGCTTCTGGGAATCAGGGAAATCTTGGTCACATTTGAGAGGAGCTTTAAAGGATGCACAGAAATTTAAAAGCAGGAAAGCAGATGGCATGTTTGACAACTGGAACATGGAATCCAGTTTGGCTGGAACCTAGAGCTTCCTAGAGGGGAGTACTATGAAATCAATAAACATTAATTAAGCACCTACTATGTGCCAGGCATTGTCCTGGGTACAGAGATATGGTTTAAAAGGTAGTGTACAGCCATCTCAGGGCATTCATTCATTCATTCATTCATTCATTCATCTAACAAATAAATATTGAGAATTACACATCTATATATTTTGTAGGGAGACTCAAAACAAACTTGGTTTCTGCCTTTAAAAGCACATAGTAGGATTTCATCAAACATCTGTTGATCATGATGATTATATGCACAATTGAATGTAAGCTCATCGAGAGCAGGGATTGTTTCTCATTTGTTTTATTGTCCCAAGCATCTAGCATAGTTCCTGGCACATAATAGGCATTTAATAAATGCTTGTTGATTCTTTGATAGTTGATTGATGTCTTGTCACACACACACACACACACACACACACACACACACACACACCCTTTCTCAGAAGCCCTCTTTCTTCTCCATCCCCATTCCAGAAGTCTCCCCTTAGCAGTCTAATCTATAGTGCCTTCATCCTCCTCTGAATACTTGAAAGTATCATTTCCCAAATTATGTTCTATGGGATTCTGGTGATCTACAAGACAAGAATGGGACTTCCTCAAGAACAATTTGGTTATGTTAATATTTTTTTTTCCTTCCAAAATTTGAATATAACCTCATATATGAAATTTAGAAGCTTTGAATTTTTTAATTAAAATATTAACTATGAAATCATATACGTTCAAAAATTTCTGTTACCTATGCTAATTTTCTCATGTGAAAATAGATCTCATTCCTTGTATTTTGCTCCCAAGTTTCCCCTAATACTGATTCCCCCAGACAAACATTTATGAGTTCCATAAATAGCTTTCAAGTCACAAAATATTGTCTACCTGTCATTCTTAATCTTTTTTGTATGTGTTCTGGACCCCCTATGACAGTCTGGTAAAGTTTATCCATATCTTATCAGGATATTTTTTTTTTTTTTGCTTTTTGGAAGGGCAGTTGGGGTTAAGTGACTTGCCCAAGGTCACACAGCTAGTAAGAGTTAAGTGTCTGAGGTCAAATTTGAACTCAGGTCCTCCTGACTCCAGGGCTGGTGCTCTATTCACTGAGCCACCTACCTGCCCCCAGGATATTTTTAAATGCATAAAATGCAAAAGGTTACAAAGAGAAACTGATTATATTGATATGCATACATGTTCATATGAACACATGTATATTGTGTTGTGTATCTATATACACATGTCACACATATATTATACATCATATATATATGCTTTGTACAAACATGTTAATGAATCTCAGGTTAAGATCTCCTACCCTAGAAGCAGGCTAGTTTATAGGACAGAATGCTGGACTTAGAGTCAGTGAAGTCTAGACGAGACTTTTTGTGCCCAAGGTGACCCTGGGCAAGTCATTTAACTTCTCTTAGTTCCAATTATTTTTATTTGTAAAATGGGTGATAAAAGTATCTAAAGCTCAAATGAAATAATTTATTTTACATATTGTAAAAATGCAATTTGCACAATGAATATAAAGTTTTTGATAATTTGTTATGCTATATAAATGGTGGTTATTATTCCCCATTTTAGTTTGGGAAACACTGACCTATGGAGCTTGTACTTCTCGTTTGATGCTTAGCAAGTATATTCTAGTTTAAGAAACTCCATATTGTTATTTAAGTCTTTTATTAGTGTCTAGGTTTTCAGTTATCATCTGGCTGTCAGTGCAGAGGTATTCCAGCACATTGCAGTTATAGATCCTCAAGCAGGATCAAAGAATTCTACCTGACATCATGGAATCCAGTTGTCTCATTTTACAGAGGAGGAAAAAGGAAACCAGGTGAATGAACTGCCATTGCTTAAGGGCCTACGGGTAATACAGGTAGATGCTGATTAGTGTGAATAATGAATTTGGTGAAGTGAATTCTCACTGCATTTTTCCATTGGACTGGAAATGATTACCATATTTTACACAATTATAACTTCAAATAATGTGATCAAATAAGGGATTCATTTGTTGTTGTTGTTGAGTCATAACCAACTCAGAACTCTTATCTAACCAATTGGCCCAGGGTGCTTTACTGGCAAAGATATGAGTTGTTTACCACGTCCTTCTCCAGTTTTATGCAGACAGGTGTTATGTGGCTTGCCTGGGGTAACACAGCTAGTAAATGTCTTAGGCCAGATTTAAAGTCAGGATTTTCTGACCCCAGGTTCAGTGCTTTACCCACCTAGCTTGCCCCATGGGATTCATTAATCACAATAATTGGAACCTAATATATAATAATTGTGACCTAATAAATACCAAAGCTGGAAAGCACATAGCAGGGAGGTGATATGAGAATTTTCATCTCCATTTTACAGATGGGCAAAATGTCCATTGCTCAGTGTTCCACAAAGGGGAAGTGGGAAAGATGTGCCTAGGCCTCCTTGTAAGAGGGAATATAATGGAATCTTGTTTTGCTCCCACAAAGTTATTGGAAGATAATCAATAGTTGTGGAGAAGCTCTTGCTTATCTTACTTTACTAAAACCCTGGCCTTCCCAGAACTATGTCAATGGCCAGAGGGAACTAGAAAGGTGAGGGGGGAGGGGGTGGCACACAGCTGTGACCTTCAAATAGAAGAGGTCAGGTTCTGGTCAGGTCTCAAGTATCCTCACTACCATGCCTCTGTAATCTACATATAATTTGCATATGTTAAGAGACTGTAGAATATATAGAGGGATATAAAGTGAGAAGTATGAGGAATTTAACCTTTGAGAAATTTGACTATACGTGTATATATATATATATATGTATATATATATATAGAGAGAGAGAGAGAGAGAGAGAGACAGAGGCAGAGAGAGAGAGAGAGAGACAGAGAGACAGAGAGACAGAGAGAGAGAGAGAGAGAATGTAGAATATATATATGAAGTGAAATAAAGTAAGGAATTTGAAGAATTTAACTAACCCTAAATTTATATAGACTCTCACTCCTGCTTAGGTTTGAGTGTAGGTGTGTCCCTAGTGAATACCCCACCTGCTTCCTTGCTTGAAGCATAAACACCTTTCTGTGCACTGTTTCTGAGTTCTTAAAGTGAGAAGGGGGTTGTTGTTTTAAGGGTCCCCCAAAAAGGGAAGCAGTGGGTAGTGGAAGCTCATCTCAGCCTAACTTCACGACCCTACCTGAAAATTCTGTGATTCCCACAGCTGTGTGGGTCTTCCTAAGGGCTCCCAGGGAAGCAGTGGGCAGTGGAAGCTTCAGGGTCACTCTTATCTTGGAGGCCCTGTGAACCCCAAGTGTTTCTTACATCTTGATTCTGGGTCCAGAGCTCCTTACACGCCCTGCCCCCCCCTCCCCGAAGCCTCTCCAAAAACAAAATCATTTGAAGATTCCACATTCATTATTGAAATGATTCTGCTCATATCTATGTAGTGGAGATGTAAGTGAAAGGCAGGATTTTTTTTTTTTAAATTTAAGACCTTCACATTCTTGGTGGTCAATTCTCCTATGGGGGGGAGGGGGAGAAGCTTTTTTTGTTTAATCCTCTTAGTATCCTTGAAGTCTCACGTCACAACATGCATCAAAACTGGCACAGGTGACCACTGGTGTGTGTACTAGAAAGAGATCAATACTTTATGGAACCACTTAATTCTCCAAGGAGCATCAGTTCTTATTCCTGGACATAACCAGCTCCTTCACCAATTAATCAGAATTCATTCCGTGTCCTTGGACCAACAGAGAAGGAATTGGGAGTGGGGAAGGACCCAGAGCTAAACTGAAGGAGGAAATCTGGTAACTGCAGCACCACCCTATCCCCCTCCATTGTTTACCCTAACACTTTTCAAGCCTATTTGTTTGTTTTAATTGGGAGGAGCTAGCTGACTAAAGGGATTTCAGGTTTAGAAATCCTTTCAAAAACGGACTGCAAAATCTGAAGTTAACTACCCCAGGATTCTGGATGGGTAACTGGTGGGCTCCTGAGCTGGGAAATTTATTAAAGAAGTTGATTTTTTAAAATGTCTAGTAGACACATGTTGTACATGTGTCGGGATCCTGGGAGGGGAGTAGTGGGGGAATTGCTAAAAGTGCAATTGTGCCCTACAACAAAAATGAGGTCAGGACAAAAAGAAGAAGAAACAAACAGAAAGATAGAGAAGGAGGACTAAGAAACAAACTGATGAACAAGTCACCAAGCAATTACTGAGTGACTACTATATGCCAAGTACTGTTTTAAATGCTGAGGATACAAAGAAAGACAAAAACATTTCTTTCCTTCAAGGAGCTTATAGTCCAATGGATATAGACAAAGACTGACAGACAGAGAGACCAAGAGGAAGAGGAAGACAGACAAATGGAAAGGAGGCAGAAAGCACAAAGAAAGGAGAGAGGCAGAGACAGAGAAAGAAAGAAGAGAGAGGTCTATAATTATGAGGTACAGGCTCTGGCCACCCCCTTGAAGTCTGATTGAATCTTCCCATTTGATGAGGTGTTTGCCAAAGGCCATAAGCCTTTCATTGGCCTAGCCCCTTTTTGTCCAGCTACTTCCCAAAATATCTATACTGGCTTCAACTAGCCTAGCCCTCCATTATCTCATCTCCAGGTAGCCTCCAGCTACTTCCCACTCTCAGTCTCTCATTACTGGAGTCTGACTTCATTTGACTCCTCCTGAAGACCCTTCCCAAACACCTCCTTTAGATCTCCCCTAGATTCCTTCCACAACCTTTCTACATATAAGACCCCATCTTGCCTCTGTGAGAGGGAGAGAATGCAGGAGAATGATCTGGCACAGACTCACTGCGTGATAAATTATTCTAGCCCGCTTGTCCAGTACAAACATCACAGATACGGAAGCTCCTTAAGAGTCTACCCATTATGACAAATCTTTAATAAACTTTTCTTTTCTTTGACTGAGAGAAGGCTTGAGTTGAATGCATTCAACAGGATCCGGCATGTTGGTATTTTGGGGTCTCAAGCATCTCTAAACCCTATACCTCAACATTTTATGCATGGTTCCCTGACCTCGACATATAATGTATTATGTATGGAGAGACAGAGAGAGAGAGATGCAGGAAGACAGAGGGAGAGAGACAGAGTCACAGTAAAAGGGAGACATACAGAGATAGAGAGAGGAAGAGAGAGACAGAGGCAGAGAGATTAAATTGGGATACGGAAAAGGAAGGAAGAGAAACAGAGATAGAGAGAAAGACAAGAAAAAGAGAGATCAGAAAAAGTGTTCTCTAAACAGTTTTCCATACTGTTATGGTTTCATGGTTTGTTGTGTGGGTTGTAGCCCCAAATAATTCAGAGTCAGATCACCTCTAATCCAACAATAGGCATTTATTGAGAATGATGACTCTAGCCAGCTGAATTCCAAGAGGAACCAGAAACTTAGTAAGACAACATAGTCAAATTTATAGTGTAATGATAGTGATTACACAACAGAAATCATGCATTACATGAATTAAATTGTGAATTAAAAAAGCAGGAGGGGTTTGTTAAGAGATTAGATAACAGGAGAGGGGGCCCATCCTTAGTGAAACTGTGCATGAGATTGCCCACAATGCATGCAGAAAAACCCATTTTGAGGGGCTTGTGTGTATGATGATATTATAATAAGCAACTCTACCTGATAAGTTCACCTAAAAGGACAGCTTTTGCTATTACTGTGCAGGTGCCTACTTAGGGAAAGTCCCTTCTATTGTTTTGGGGTCCACATGTTTCTCAGGCATCCTGGTGGTGCTGCTTTCTGATCGGCTGGCTGTTGTGGTCCTGTCTGAGATTATATGGATATGACTGTGGTTGAGTACATGAACACACCTGCTGTTTCTGTGGGAAGTATGAGGAATGGGTCTAGGGGCAGTAGCTAGCTAGAGGCAGTGGCTGGGATCCCATCACATGGATATACCTGCTGTTTCTGGGAGAAATATCAGTTCGTGAACACACCTGTTGTTCTGATGAGGTAGTGTAGCATATATGAGAATGTCGGGATATTAAATGGAAGAGGGGGCAGTGGCTAGCTAGGGGCAGTGGTCCTGCCGTTCAGTGAGACCTATGATTGAGTCTGGGGGCCTTTGGTATGGTTAAAGCCAGATTGTGTGTTTAAATCCTGACATGCCTATTGTTCAGTGAGGCCCATTAGGAAGTTAGAATATTGGGGCTAGGGGCAGTTTTATTAGGATTCCATCAATATTATTTCTAAAATGTAAACTGGGACTCTTCGATTAGTCCTGCAGTGTCCTGCTCTTGTCATGATTTTATTCTTTATGGTTTCTTGGCCTCAAAGACAGTACTAAATCCAATGAGTGGAAGCTAGAATAAGACAGATTTCAGCTGAACCTAAAAAGTATGAAATGGGCTATCCCAGGGGATAATGAGCTCCCCATCTCTGGAGATCTTCAACTAGAGACTTTTAATAAAGATGTTGTCCAGGGGATTTGTGCCTCAGGCAAGAGTTTAGATCAAGGTTAGGGAACCTGTGGCCTAGAGGCCACATGTGGCTCTTCTAGGTCTTCAAGTGTGGCTCTTTGACTGAATCTAAGCTTCACAGAACAAATTCTCTTAATAAAAGGATTTGCTTTGTAAAACTTGGACTCAGTAAAAGGACCTAGAAAGCCACAGATTCTCCACCCCTGGTTTAGATGCTGATGATAAAACATTTATAAAATTCTTCTATATGTAGAACACTGCTCAAGAGTTGGAAATACTGCAAATTTTAGATAAGACCAGATGTTTGTCTTCATGCAGCTTAGAGTCTAGTAGGGGAATTGTATACATGCACAAGTATACATTTTAAAATAATATCAGTAGTACAGACAAGGTGTTATGTGAGATCCAAGGTCATAATCAATTGGGAAAATCCAGGAAGATTTCCTAGAAGGGAACCTTAAAGGTTTATTCAAAATTCAGCAAGTAGAGAGGAAAAAAGAGGATATTCCAGGCTTTGGTGTAGCATGAGAAATGGTAGGAGACGATGCACCAGAAGTATATGAAGGAAACGGCAGTTCAGTTTGACTGGAGTATTTAACACTTGGATAGAAGTAGCATGACTTTGATGATCCACTTCCTTTGGAAGTTCATAGATTGGTTCAGAATAGGTCCCTGCCCAAACTCCACTTAATGACTGTATCTTGGGCCCTCCTGCCTTACAGTGAATGACAATGGTAACTGTTTCTCTTTGGAATAGCAACCGTGAGGGTTTTCCCTTCTCAGCTTGATTTTTTTTCTTTTTTCTAAATAAAGGGACCATCCCTTGACTCACTGCTTAAAGAGGCCTATTCATTGAATGAATATTACCTTACTTTAAGTGAAAAGGCCTTAGCCTAAAAGGGCCATGGTCTCCCATTGCATCCTGGTTCATCTCTATTCTTCCTGATGAATATCAGGTCATGGGATTACAGATGGCTTTGGAGGAGAAAGTGTGACCTTGCACAGCCCTTACTCATTCAAATCAAAGTCAATTGTAAGTCATGTCATCATTTTCCTGATGCCATGGTCCTCTTTGAAAATGAAGGATAATCACAACAACAATAGGTAGTAATGAGGCCCTAGACCAAGGTAGTAATATTGTGAATGCAGAGGAGGGGACAGATGGCACCATTTTTGCAGCAATGAATTCCACTTTACTTGATAACTGATGCACTTTGAGAAATGAAGGCAAAGAATAAGTCTAAGGTTTTGCTTGAACAAGAGAAGCTTGGTGAATGATGATGATACTAAAAGCAATATGTAGTGACGGAAAGGGGGAGATTTTCAGAAAAAGAACATAAACAGTTTAGAATATGTTGAGTCTGAGGTCCCAATAGACTATCAAGGTGGAGATATATTCCAGGCAGTTAGAAATACAAGTTTTAGGGGTCAGGACTGGGGAAAAGATCTGCGAGTCACTTATAAAGAGATGCAATCATGGGAGTAAATGTGATTACCAAGAAAAAAGATGGAGAGGGAGAACAGAAGAGAAGAAGTGTTGTTGGAAGCCATTTAGCCAATTGGTTTAGGTTTAGACTACTTTAACTCATGACATGAGAGATAATAGAGATATGCTTGCAATGGAGTATTTGTATCTGTGAGTGTTTTCCTTTCCTGAACTATCTCTGTCTCCTTTTCTCCCTCTCAATCTTATTCTGTGTCTGTCTCTTCCTCCCTCCCTATTTTTCAATGTCTGTCTCACTCCCATTCTACCTCTATTTCTGTCTGTCTCTCCCTTCCTCTCTCCATCTGTATATGTATCTCTGTCAATTTCTCTCTCCTATTCCATTTATGTCTTTCCTTCTCTATCTCTCTCTCTCTCTGCCCCCTCCCCCATTCTGTCTATGTCTCTATGTCTCTATTTCTCTGTCTTTTTTTCTATCTCTGTCTCTGTCTCTGTCTCACACACACACACACACACACACACACACACACACACATACTTTACATCCAGGATAAAAATAAATTCTGAACCAAACTCTTGTGTGACTTGTGGACCTTGAAAGACATGTTGTAACTCATTTGGTCTGCTAGTCTTTGTCTCCTAGAAACTGTAGCCTTCTATGGAAGAGATGGGTTAACAGTCCTCTACACAGACTTGCCAAGGTTGCTGGGTATGTTGTCGTGGTGCTGACTAGCATATGGTAAAATGTGTATGTAATATAACTACAAATGTATACTCCCTGTAAGGGGACCCCTCAAGTAGTAGAAATGATTACAATATTTTTTTCACCTACTCATAACATTCCTAAATCCTGCAACAGATTCCCAACATGTAGTGCTGTGTTCTGTTTACACATATATATGCATGTTTACATATACATATATACATATACATATGTGTATACACACATATGGAGAGAAAGAGAGAGAGAAAGAGAATCTATGGTAAGTGTGCAACAGCCTATAATACAATAATAATACAAACATCCCCTGGCAGTAACCCTGACCCTTATGGCTAGATCTCAAAGTAAAGAATTATGATTATTTGCTGGAAGCAATATTTTTCTGCATAAAAAGAAAGCAGCTAAGCTCCAAGAGACAATGCTATTGCACCATAAACCTGACATTGAAAATGGTACTTAGGTCAGCATGCCAATGGTTGTCATATGCCATTCTCCAAGCCTGAGAAACAGATCACTAAGGGCACCTAAAAGTGCCCTTCAGCATCCGTATTCCCTATATGAGCTCTTTATCTGAGATTCAGTTGGCTGGTCTCTCTCTTTGAATTAAAACTCTTCAATAGTTGTGTTATAGGTTGTAGTTTCACTTTCAGGGTCATGGACATATATAGCTTTTTGAACAATAGGGAATGCATATGAGAAAACCAATTATCTCTCTAAGCATACCAGGATATTAGCCCTGACTAGCTGCAAGAAGTCAGAAAAGTAGACAGAGAGTTAATGGTCATGGAGGTACTTGGAAAATAAGGAGAGTGGGGCATCTCAGTAGCCAATGGGGTGAGAACACCTAGAAGGAGAGGGTCATAAACAGAGACCAGCTCTGTAGAGAAGTTAAGGAGGATGAGAATTGAGGAATAAAAAAGGCCACTATATCAAACTTGAAAGGTCATTATTGGCAGGCATGATGTATGATAGATATAGTCAATGTTGGATGGGAAGTGGGAAGGTATTCTAATAAAAGTTTGGCACTACTAGAAATTGGTCCAACTATTCTGGAAAACAATTTAGAATTATGCAGATACAGTCAGTATTCATTTCTTTTAATCCAGCTATCTTGCATGAAATTACAGCAAGGAGGTCAAACACAGGAAGGTCCCATATGCATGAAGATATTAAGAGCAATACTTTCTTTTTACCAAAGAACTAGAAACTAAGTAGTTATTCACAAAAATTGTGGTATGTGAATATAATGGCTACCTAATATGTCTTAAAAAGCATTGAATATCAGAAACTTGGAGAAACATGGGAAGACCCATATAATGAGGGACTGGCCATGAAGTCCAGACCTTCTGAGGGTATGCAGAGTGACACTGATGTAATTGTCCATGTGGAAAAGAATGAGGAGCCTGTTTCTGGGACAGTCATGATAATACGTAATTGAAGTGATTTGTAGAAACTTTGAAACATTCTGTAACTGTATCTGATCTACTTCCCAGGTGACAAACAGGAATCTCTTTGATTGGCTACAGATACACAGTCAGAATCTTGCTGGTGGTTGGAGAATTAAAAAGCATTATTTCACATGATACCTGTCTTTTGTTTTGGTGAAATCTGTTTATATACATACATATATGTGTGTGTGTGTGTGTGTGCGTGTGTGTGTGTGTGTATGTATCTAGCCTTATCTCAGTCTATGCCACTTCATTTACTCTTACTCCAGTCAGATTAGACCATTAC
>CM053587.1:277827681-277854618 GCA_028646515.1 Pseudochirops corinnae
GGGGAAACAGAAGGTATGAACTAACATAACAGGAAGGGGTTGGCTGAAACAGGAAGCTAATGCTGTGTGTATATAAGGAGAAGCCCCAGGGAGGGACAGTCAGAATTTCTTGGGACCAGCATTTGGAGGCAGAGCAGCTACAGAAGAGAAATGAGAATCAAGAGCTGAGTCAGAATTTCCTGAGAACTTGTGCTAGCAGAGCTTCTTCTGAAGAGAAGTCTAAGAGGCTGAAGAGGAGCCCAGAAGTCCAGAAGTCCTGGAGCCCAGGAGATGCCTCCCCCTTCCCCAGGGTGGATAAGGTGATTCAGATTTTTTGAACACACTGCAGAAGACTGAGGAAGCATGACTGGGATGCTAAGACTTTGTCTGTTTGTGACTTGGTTGAGCCTTGAACTCCCAGGAACAGAAATTGTGAAGGATTTGAGATGGACTAGACCCTGTGAACTTCAGTGTAGAGCAGGACTTACATGGAGAGCTGAACAAGGAACTGGGAGCTGTCTGCCTTTGAATCTAGGTGACTGTTTGGTGGATTCAGGTAGGAGTTGCCTGCCTTGAATCAAAATGAAAAGACCTCTCCGTGGGTACTGAGTAGTGATCAAATTGTAGTTTACTAGTGAACTAGGGGTGGAGGATCTGTGTATTTTCTATTGATTGTACTTAGTGATTAATGATACTTAGTAACTGATTGCTGAATAAGTGACTGATTGAGTTAACTTCGTGTGCCCCATGAGTGAAGGGCTTTGACTATTGTACTTTGAGACGATTGTTCTTTGTTCAAAACTTTGTGGCCACTATGGTGGAAACTATGTGGCCATTTTAATGATAAGCTGTTGTGTTGTGATTTTCTGTGATAAGTTGTAATATTGTGAATGCTATACCTTGATTTTCTGTGAATGTTTTGCTCTGATTTGTTATGGAACAAATAGAGTGTTCACTATGCTGTGTAATCAGAACCTTAAAAGCTGTTCACAGTAGCATTCTTCTGGAAAGCTGCTCATGCATGGCATTACAGGTGGGCAAGAGGGCTGAATATGAGCTCAGATCCAGGCTCTGTCTCCTCTAAACTTCTACATAGTGCTTTACATGGTATTTCATTTGATCCTCGCAACAATTCTGTAAGCTAAGGGCTAGTATTATCCTCATGATACTAATGAGGAAACTGAAGCCGAGAAAGATTAAATTATTTGCCCAGAGTCACATGACTAGTAAGTGTCTTAGGATTTAAACTCAGTTCTTGCTTACTCTAAGTACTTCAACTCTAGTGTTCTATTCTCTAGTCATTTACACACTGTTCCTTAGTTTCCTCATCTGTAAAATTAGACTAAATGGCCTCTGAGAGCCCTTCAAGATCTAAATTAATGATCCTTTTTTCACTATGACATCTTCCTATTTCTATGTGTTCTCATATCCTATCCTTTCATTTTTGTTGTTTGGTCGTTTTCAGTCATGCCCAAATTTGTGACCCTATGTAGGGTTTTCTTGTCTGAGATATTCACATGATTTGTCATTTCCATCTCCATTTCATTTTACAGATGAGAAAACTGAGGCAAACAGGGTTAAGTGACCTACCCAGGCTGACATAGCTAGTAACTGCCTAAAGCCAGGTTTGAACTCAGGAAGATGAGTCTTCCTGACTCCAGGCCTAGCCCTCCATGCATTTCATCACCTAGTTGCCCATTTCTTTATTATTGAATTCTTTTCCCATTCTTTAAAGCCCAGCTCACAGCCTGTCTCCTCCCAGAGGTCCCTTGATGCCCCTAGTTGTTAATTAACTCTCCAGCCCTACATGATACTTTGCATCTCTTTGATGAATTTCTCATGTGTTTTGTACAAAACCGCATTTGCGCCATATGTCTGAAAAAGGCTGAGAGATTTTAGTGGTCTACAATCTCAAGTGAACTGTGTTATGTCAGTCAAGAAAATGAACGTGGTCTAAAGTTGCATTTGATTCAATAATACAGGTATGCATTTAGCACATATATGTGAATACATTGTGCTAGATGGCTGGGAATATGATGAAAAAAATGAAAGATGAACCTTGCCCTCATAAAGTTTACATTCTGCTGAAAAATGCACTATATAAGCAGATAATTGAGAGAGTTCACTAACACCTAAGAGGTTGATTTTTTATAAGAAGCAACAATTCCCCATGGGGTATGGTCCATGTCCTGATCCTTCAAAAGCCTAAGGATTGTAGGAGGCAGAAATGAAGAAGAAACATATTCCAGATGTGGGGGCAGGGTGGAAGGAGAAGCCTATTAAAAGGTGTAGACACAGGAAATGTAACACCGGCTATGGAACAGAACCATTTTAGCTGGACTATAGAGTATATGATAAATCTAGGAAAATAGGCTAGAACTAGATTGTGAACACCTTTAAACACCAAGGGATATTATTTTAAAAAAAATTATTTCTTAGAGGCAATGAGGAGTCAGTGATGATCTCTCTCTCTCTCTCTCTCTCTGTTCTTCTCTGTTTCTGTCTGTCTCTCTGTCTCTCTCTTTCTCTGTCCTCTCTGTCTCTCTGTCTCTGTCTCTCTTTCTCTCTCCCCGCCCCCTCCCATTTATCTATGTGATGGGAGGACTGACCAATGAGGTGCTTCCCCAGAGTGTGCTGCCTGATGCCAGCCCGGACAGAAGAGACTGAGAAATCTACTTTGGCAAAGGAGTGATGACATATAATGCCCTACTTCCAAATTCAGAGTATGTATGGGTAAGATGCTTATTTCTTTTTCTTTTACTTCATAGAAGAGGGGCCTTTTGCTCTAGCTGCTGAAAATGAACTTGGAATCTGGCAGAAGATGCTCAAAGGCACAACTCACCCCTCTTTCCTTCTTGGCTGTGGATTGATGGAAGACATAATATAAACCTCTAGTAGGAAGAGAGACCTCCAGCCTAAGTCTCTCTACTGGAGTCCACGTGTGGTTGTGAATACAGGCCTCTAATGTTTTCTTCTTTAATTTGTTCTTTCGTGATCTTAGAGGAAGGAATTTCATACTAGGCTATAACCATGTGACCTTCAGAAGGTTGAGATAGTGAGCTGCCAGAAGTCTGAGAGCTAGCTGGGTTCCATGTCTGTAGACATCCAAACCCTGTGAGGAAAGAACCAATAGCCTGCTAGACACAGCATAGCAGGAAGTAGGATGGAAATATTGCTAGCTATTCATCTATTAGCTATGTGACATTGGGAAATAAACTTGGTAGAGAGAATGCTTTGAAGTATTTTGCTTTAATTTTGAGCCTATCATCCCTAGGGATGGTGGTCTAGGGAAGAATATGCCTCCATGTATTGCCAAGAAATCAAATATTGTGAAGAAAGTTTGTACTTACTAAATTTTCATAGTAAATATTCCTTTGCAAGAGTTAATTGATGTTAATTGATCAAATGATAATTGAAGCATTGATCACCAGTGGTTGAAATTAGGAGGGGGGAAATGACACAACATACCACAATGGGGGCTCAAGTCAATAACAGAGAAAACCCCACCATCCCTCAGGTAAATCTTTAGAACCCTAGAAGTGGGGATTGGTGTTAGGATTCCCAGAATTTATAAAGGAGATATAGATATAGATACACACATACACATATGCATACATATATGCAAACATACATATAGACACATATATTTATGCATATATACATATATAATTTATAGGGGAGACACATACACAGAGAAAGAGAGACAGAGAGAGAGAGAAAGAGAGAGTATGGTAGTGATATGGTCAGACTGGTGCTTTAAGATTGTTTTATCGAGTCTAAATCTGTGAGAGCTGGATGGGAGAAAGGAGAACCAGAAGTAGGAAAAGCAATAAGGAGGCTATTGTAGTATTCTAGATCGGAGGTGATAATGATAATATCTGTTTTCTAAGAACTAGCCTAGTTCAATAGTTTGAGATGCATCATTAGAAGAGTGATCATTTGGTGATGAATTCTTTGATTATGGTTATCCATAAAATCATCCTGTCTCCAATGCAAAATCTTCTGAGGCATACCTATGTCAAAACGAAATGACGAAGTTAAAAGGGAGGATTTTCCAGAACTGTATATGGAGGTTTGAGATTTCAAACCTCGTACATGTGTGTGTTCATGAATGTATATCTAGAAGCATGTACACATAGCATATAACACATACACATATGTTTACATAGTACATACATACATGTGTGTATATGTGTATATATATATATGTATGTGTGTGTGTGTGTGTGTGTGTGTGTGTGTGTGTGTGTATTACAGAAACTGACTGTTAAGCCCAACAATCCAATGTAGCAGATCTATCCCTGGTATCTTCTGGCTGCTGTAGCTTCGGTCCCAAGGTGGCTACAGTACTTCTTTACTAATGGCTTTGCTGGAGTGATAATGGGGAGTGTGGATGAAATACCAAGACTGGCCCTCTTGGAAACACTTGTCCTGTTAAAACTTCTCCTGAACAGTCAAGCCTCTTTAGCATTCCAGGCAGCATAATAGGAGTGAAAGCACCAGAAAAGAATGTCAGTCACTCCACTCACTTCGGGCAGCTGTCCAGGCATCACCAGGAATGAGAGCAGGCATTGAGAGACTTATAACCTACCTATAAAATAGTGGAGATATCACTGAAACTCTATAATTATTTTATTTTAGAAAATCCTTCAGTATCAAAAAAGCACCATGAAAAAGCAACAACGTTGGAATCAAGAGACTTGGATTCTAGTCCTACTTCTGTAGTTCTGCTGTCCTGTGGTCAATGTGTGCCTCTTTTGGCCTCATTTTTCCCATCTGTGAAATGAGAGTGTTGGGCAAAGGTCCCTTCCAACTCTAGCATTCTGTGTTCTGAGGAAACTTTCCAGCTCTAAAGTTCTGCTCTGAGTGCTAAAATCCTTCTGGCTCTCACAGTCTATGTTCTAAGATCTCTTCCAGCTCTAACTACTCATTTTCTAATATCTCTTCCATCTGACATTTCAGTCATGAATAACAAAACTTCAAAAATTTGACCCTCACTCATAGGACAACAATATTGTTTTCCATTGTTGCAAAAGAATGAAATGATGTGGTTTTTTTTTTTTTTAATCAGTAATAAGGTAATAGGATTGGGAGCGAAAAGGAACCAGAGAGATCAAGTTTCAACTCCTGCATTGTACATATCAGAAAGCAAGTAATGGATTAATGACTAAATTCAGATCTTTTGACGCCAAATTGCACGTTTTTCTTGCAATGTAAGTAATCAGCTTGCCTCACACTTCCAAAGATCCACCCCCCCCCCACGTCACATGGTAAGGGTAAAACTTATGCATAACTCATTCTGAATTAGCAATGCAAGGTCTTAGAATTATAGAATGTTAGGGATCAGATAGTCCTCATTGATAATTAAATCAACTGTCTACTTTTATAGATGAAGAATCAGACACCCAGAGAAGTGATTTGATTTGTCTAAGCTTTCTGGATGGCTTTCATTTCTTCTACTATAATCATTAGGAGTAATTATCAAGCTAGGGCTAGAACCCAGCTCTCCTGACACCCTGGTGGTACCTTCTACCTCTGAAGCCAAGCCTCTGTCAGGATGGTTTGACTGTCTTTACTCTTTGAAGGAGGCTGTTCTGTTGGGATTCAGTAACTCTTGACATGCATCAGCAGACACAAATTCTGCTAAATAGTTGACTTAGAAAAGAGTATCTCTTGTGTAAGGAATGGTGAACCTGCACTTACAATGATCTTCACAAAATATACGTTTTCAAGAATTCTCAAAGATATTTATCATATTTCCTGTTATGGACTCCACAAATGACTAATGGTGGTCATCATAATTTTCTATTTTACTACCAAAATTATTCCTTTAAGAGAAAAGCTGAATGAGAGATGCCAAGGAATTCAACTTACTCTTAATGGGGCCATTATGTCAGAAAGAGGGAGGGGAAAAAAGGATTGTTGGCAGCATCATAAAGGTCCCTTTTTGTCTCCCCCAAAAAGAGAAATCAGGAAACTTCTCTATGAGGAACTGAGTCTAGATGAATTCTGTTTTATATATCCTTTTCAGCATCAGTTTCCTCATCTGAAAAAAAGTAAGTAAATGACCTCTAAGATCCCTTCTAGCTTTGACATTCTGAGAGTAAATGACTCAGTGGCCTCTAAAGTCCCTTCCAACTCTATATCAATGAACCTGTGGCACTGTGACATAAAGTCAAATATCCTTGGCTTAAAATTATTTCTAATATTCAGCAATTCGGTAAGTCCAAAAGTTGATGAACTTCCATAAACCAAGTAGTAGCTAAAGGTAGTTCAGTCATTTCACTTGTATCCAACCCTTTGTGACACCATTTGGGGTTTTCTTGGTAGAGATACTGCCTTCTTTAGCTCATTTTACAGATGAAGAAACTGAGGTAGACAAGGTTAAGTGACTTGCCCAAGGTCACAGAGCTAATAAGCATCTGAGGCCAGATCTGAATTCACAAAGAGAAGACTTCCTGACTCCACATCTGGCACCTAGCTGCTAGGTGACACAGTGGATAGAATGCCATGTCTGAAGTCAGGAAAACTCCCCTCACATGCAGCAGAACCACATGTACACTTCAGATCTGGACTCTGAATCTGTTGGCTTCTTTCTAGGCACTCTCTTTTCCAGTGTGGAGAGTACCCATATGCTGAGGATTAAGACTTGTACTGATAAGATATTTACATTCGCCAGAGCTCTCTATTGGTTTCTTTCCAAGCTCTGTTATTGCAATGGGATAGGGTACCAGGATACAAATGTAAATGTGGCCTCATGATGGATGCACAAGAAAATTACTCAAATCTTCACTAGTCCCTCTAACCATTCTTTCCATGCTCTCCAGAGGCTCCAAACCATTGGGTTTTATATTGGACCAATCTTCACTTTTATATTATATATAATGTACTAGAATTTAGTAGGTTCTCAACCTTCCTAATGCTGTGACCCTTTAATACTCGTATGTGGGCGTATCTGCATGTGGATGGACCCGCCTAGAGACGGAATAGAGGAGCAATGTCTCGGTTCCTAAGACCATTGGAAATATATGTTTTCCGATGGTCTTAGGTGACCCCTGTGAAAGGGGTCGCAACCCACCAGTTGAGAACTGCTGTACTCGATGATGGTTGTGGTAGTCATAGCTAATTTTTATATCACACTTTGAGGTTTGCAAAGCTAATATATATATATATATATATATATGCATTTATATATATATATAGTATGCATTTATATATGCTCATATATGCGCTTATATATATAGTATGCATTTATATATGCTCCTATACACACATATATGCACATACATACATATACACACATATAGATAATTTGATTCTCACAACAACCTCAGAAATAGTTACTCTGATTATACCAATTTTACAAATGAGGAAATAAAGTCTGAGAAAGGTTAGCTGATTTGCCCAGGGTTATACAGCTAGGATTTGAGCCTGATTCCAAGTCCAGCATTCTACCAGGCCACCTTCCTAGATCCATCCTCATTCTCCTTTCTTCTCATTTACTCTCCTTTAATCTTACTCTCTTACTCTGTCTCTTTTTTTGTCTGTCTCTGTCTCTCTGTCTTTTTGTCTCCCCAGCTGTCTCTCTATCTCTCTTTCTGCTTCTCTCTCTATCTCTCTGTCTCTATCTCTTTGTCTCTCTGATTGTTTCTGTCTTTGTCTCTCTGTCTCTGTCTCTGTCTGTCTGTGTCTCTGTTTCTCTCTGTTTCTCTGTCTCTGTCTCTGTCTCTCTCTCTCTCTCACACACACACACACATCATGCTGAAAAAACTTTGAAAACATTCAAAACAATCTCTCTCTATTTTCAGCATACAGGAAATGTACTGGTACTCCATTAATGGTCAATAAATTTATGAGGAATATCTAATAGCTATAGGAAGCTCTCCTTTCCCATTTCCTTTTGCACAAAATTCTTTTCTTTTGTTTCATCTGGTCCTCATTGTTTAAGACCTTAGTGGCAGGGCTGGGTGTAGATTTGGGGTCTTAGTCTAGGACTCTTTCCTTTCCGTGAGGCTACCTCTATGTATGTATAAAATAAACCTGTCTAGAGCTATCAGGGGGTTCCTGAAGCCAGCTACCCATCCCAGAGTATTTGCATATCCAAGTACACCTCTGACCTGAGGTCAGAATGTCTGAGAGTTCTGATGGCTCTGAAGAATTGCTTTTGAGAACAAAGTCAGGCAAAAGGACAACTGTCTAAAAGATGAAATCTCAGCTCCTTTTACAACAAAAAAATGCTTTTAATTGGCTTTTTTTCCCTGAGATAACCGCCTTAGTAGTATCTCTAGGAATCTTCTTGCACAGCACCCTTGGGTGAAGGGCATTTCACAAGTATAAGGGCTAATTATCCTCTGGAGGAAGGGAAGAATGAATTGGGACAGAAGCAAATTCTATAATCTAGGTCAACTGTCCAATTTCATCTTTTGTACTTTCATTTTCCTCAAACTTGTTTATCGGGGAGAGATGAGACAAGCTGAGATCCAACTATGCCATCTCTGCCATATCTCTGCCTGGGCTTTTGCCAAATCAGTTTCCTCAACTGTAAAATCAGGGCCTCTCTCTCCCTCTCTTTCTGTCTGTCTCTCTCTGTTTCTCTCTCTCTCTGTCACACACACACACACACACACACACACACACACACACACATACACACATCAGGGCCTTGTCAGGGCCTCAGTTTCCTCAACTGTAAAATTAAGGATTTGGTCTTTCAGTACTTTATTTTAAAAAAAGTTTTATGAATGCAATTTTTGTTATCATCATTTCTGTATAATGCTCTCTCCACTCACATTACCTCCCCTTCCACATGCTTCCCCCTTGTGTTCTGAAATTTAACCCTCCTATAACAAAGAAATCATCTCTAAATTTTCTGTGATTCTTTGATCTGATAAACAAAATTTTCCATTAACTCTTATTTTTCCAGCTAATATTCTTTCAGAAAATCACTGAAAAATAATTGTCTTCCATTCCACAATCCCTCCAACACTGACTTGCTATTATTTGTCATTTTGGCCAATTTACAAGGTCAGATTTTTATATGTATTTGTTGATTGATATAATCACAGACTTTTAGGATTGAAAAGGATTTCTACATAGAGCGTTAGCAGTGGAGGGAACCAGGGATCACACAATTTTAGTCTGGAAGGAACTAGAGAGGTCGTCTTTTTTGTTTGAGTGATAAGGTCACTCAAGTTTAGCAAAACTAAGATGTGATTAGAGCTGGGACTTAAACCTGGGTCTTTGACTCATTTGAGGCCTACCTCATTGTCTATTTGTAGTGTCTGTCACAGATATATGAACTGATGGGCCACCATATGGCTTAGCCACACAATGGCATATAATAGTCTGGACATTAGAGAGTCTTCATCTACTTGTTTTTGTATGTAGATAGTTAGGCCAAGATCTTTTAGGGATTCTGGTGCTTACATAGAAAACTGTAATTTTCCTTCCTGGGCTTTATGCACTGTCATCCTCAAACAGTAGCAATTAGAACACTTCATTATATATAGGTAATCTTTCTTCTATCTGGACTCTTTTTTGGTATCCTCCATGACAGAAACAAATTCTTGTGGATAGATATGTTCCACACCTATTTTATGTCTACTTTGATATGAATAATCAGAAAGTCCTTAAAGAATTATATCTGTTACAATATCTTTCAAGGAATCGTCTGTGATTTTGACTTATACATGAGAAACATGTTGTTAACAAAAAACCCTTTGCAGTAGGGTTTTGCTCAACCTAATCCAATGCTTTTTTGTAGTCAACATGGGTTCTTCCCTATAGTTTTTGATCACATGGAAATGATGATCTAGAATATAATTTGCAGACATTCGTCTCTTCCCTTTTCGTATACCTTCATTAGAGATACCTTCAATATATATGTAGATTATTAGCATGAAGTTGTGTGGAGACTGAAAAGTAGGCACATAGCTTAGTAGTTATTGATATTCTCATACTCTTTTAAAATAATGTCTGAGTTGTTTTGTTTCCCAGATCTTCAGCATATTCCCTCCTAATCTGAGATTCTTTCAAAATGGTGCAGCCTCCAGAATGGACCTCCTTGGCATACTCCATGGTTCATTTTCTAGTATTTGACAATCCTTTTATTTTCATATTTAAATAACACCCTTGGGATGAATTTGTTTGATTGGGTCTTTTACCCACAGTCTTTAAATCAGATTAATATTTAACCATTAATGACTTCTCCTTGAGTCTAGCCATTTAACCAATTCTAAATCCATATGTGTCCTCAATTAGGCCAAATCTGTGCCATCTTTTTCACAAAAATAGAATGAGAGACCATTACATTTTATTGAAATTTAGGTAAGCTATACCTATTGTTGGTGTTCAGTTGTTTGAGTCATATCCAATTCTTTGTGACCACATTTGGGATTTTCTTGGCAAAGGTACTGACTGGAGTGGTTTGCCATTTCCATCTCCAGTTTGTTTTCCAGATAAGGAAACTAAAGAACATAGGGTTAAGTGACTTGCCCAGGGTCACATAGCAAGTAAGTGTCTGAGGCCAGATCTGAACTCAGGAAGATGCAATTCTAGACTAGACTTTGGACTTGACTCTGGACTAGAATCTGTTTTTTCTGATTGTCCAGTGTTTCCCCCACCTTATCATAGTGCTTCTCTGCTCCAAGGCTTAGGTAAACATTTCTCTCTTAGCCACTCCATTACTCCATGCCAGATTTGGGTGCAAACATCCCAGTCCATGGATAGCAAGAAGACAGGTATTTTCTGCTGTGATACAAGGTGTAATATGGCAGGTGGTATTCACTTCTTCTATATAAATGCTCTTGGTGCTTAGCAGGGATCCAAGAGGATGCTTATGTAGAACTGCTGTCCTTAAAGTTATAACAAGAAAATAAATCTCATGAGAGATGCTATGAAATAAATATTTTTGAGATAACACATTTCTTCACTTTGCATAAATTTAACACCATGCTCCCTGCACAATATGTGATCTTTCTGCTAACTCCCCATAGACAGAAATAGATCTGGTTAGATGTGAAAAAAGACAAGCGGCAGAAGGGAAGGGAGACACTGCACACTTGAGAACAGTATCTTAATGTGGATTCTTCTGCTGCAGAACTTTGTTTGGAAGTGGGTGTTTATTTATTTATTTTGGTATCCTAGTCATTGAATCCTTCCTTGAAATTCTACAAACTAGGGTTTACGTGGACTTCAGACATTACTGACCTAATGACAACTATGGAGGGTACAGTAGAAAGCCCTGGATTTGGAGTTAAAGGGCCTGAGTTCAAATCCTGGCTTCAGAATTTACTAGCTAGGTGTGGTCATAGGAAATATGCTTTCCTACTTTGGGTCCCAGTTTCTTCATCCATAAATTAGAGGGTTGGACTCCATACTCTTTAAGGTCATTTCTAGTTCTAAAGCTTACAATAGGAAATCTTGGTTCAAACATCTTCCATGAAAACTTCCTGATTGTACTGTTATCAAGATCATGTCATTAATTCTCATACATTTATCATATCCTCATCAGTAGAGTAATTTTTGGAATATGGTAGGTTTGAAAGTCAGGAGATCTGGATTTCAGTCTTAACTCCAACAATTATTTTTTGTATGACCTTATTGTTCCTTCTTTCTCTGTTATGTCTATTCTTCTGGCTTTTCAGCCAAGGAGTATTGGAAACTGTATGGCTTTGCTATCTTCAAAAGGTCAAAATTATGAACTACCAGAAGTCCAGGGCCACAATCCAGGCCATGTTTTGCAAGCAGACAACCCAACAGTCAGGTCTTGAGTGGTACCCATCCCAGTGGTAACTAAGGCAAGAATTCATCCAGCAGCTATGCTGCCTTGGGAAGTGAATTTTGTGGGATCAATGTTATATAGAAGCTGCTTTGAGTTCTTTCTCTCTACCTGTGCATTGGCATGCCACCTAGCTATAAGGGTGGTGTTCATACTTACTTATATTCTTGCTATATATCCTCAAAAATAACATTTTGTTAAAGTTAATTGGCCAAGTAAAATTGAAACTTTTATCACTAGAAGTTAATGGGGAGCTTAAACAGATAGCTTTAGAAAAAGTCACCCCTGGAACCCCCTAGAGCAGCGTCTCTCAATCTGTGGGTCACGACCTCTTTGGAGGTTGAACCATCCTTTCACAGGGGTCGTCTAAGACCATCAGAAAACACATGTTTCCGATGGTCTTAGGAACCAGGACACCGCTCCTCTATCTGTCTCCAGGAGGGTCCACTCACATGCAGACACACCCACATAAAAGCATTAAAGGATTGCGGCATTAGGAAGGTTGAGAACCACTACCCTAGAGGTACCCTAGAAACTTGAGAGGACAGGTAGCTGCCCTTGCGCTGGAAAACAAAGTCTCACCATGGGTCTATATATTCTCTTTTTACTTATCTATTACATATGGCCTCCCCCAAGCAAGATGTAAGGTTTTTGAGGGCAGAAGCTGTGTACTTACGGTGTCTAGTATGGCATTTCATAAATGCTTCTGGATTGGTAAGTTGATTGACCAAAAGTAACTGGGTTGCAAAGCATTCAGATTTAGTACTACAGACAAAGGAAGGCAACCTGGGCTGGTTCCCAAGAAGTCAAATAGTTGTATAAGTGTTAGTAAATACAATTAATGGAGCCACATTAAGCTAAGGATAGACACAACCCTGCCAGCCATGAAGGGGTAGCTATTACCAGTTTATAAACAGAACCATATAGCAATCAACGATAGACATAACCTTTCATCAATAGGACAGCTGTCTTTGTTTAAGAGTAGAGAAGTACATTTCATCAAAGCCAAGTATGATAGCATCTGCAAGATGCAATGGCGCTCAGAAGTCACCTACTCCAACACACCTAAATGCAGCAATCCTAAATAGAACATTTTCCACAAGTGACCATTCAGTCATTGGATTAAGATCCAGAAAACCTGGGTGTGAATCCTACCTTGATCACACATTAACTTTCTGACTTTGGGGAAAACATCTGACTTTGTTGAGTCTTTATGTCCTCATCTGCAAAATGGTAGTAATCTCTGTTCTGCCTACCTCGCAAAGATGCTACGAGGGAGAAATGATATGACATATGGAAGTGCTTTGTAGGCTCTAAATCACTATTCAAATGAAAGAGACTATTATTACTTGTCTGTCTGCTTGCAACTAATGAGGGACTGGTGGGAGGAATGAGAAAAGGATGCAATGCATTGAGGCAATATGGTACAGTGGGAAAGAGCATCAGCTTTGGAGGCAGAGGATGTGGGTTCAAATACTGCCTATGTCACTTACTACTTGTATAATTTTGGAAAAGTTAACTAACCTCTCTGGGCTTCAGTTTCCTTATATGTAAAATCAGGAACCTGATTGACTAGGTGTCCCCTAGTTCTCTCTAGCTCAAAATCCATAATCATATTACCACCCCACACATATATGCAAATGATCTTAGGGTAACTGTAAAATTTAATTCCTTCTCTTAAGGAACTTACTATGTAGCTAGGAGCAGAAGGTATACAGATGCCCCCCAAAAAACAACTAACAAATAAGGGACAATACTTGATATGTTAAATGAGTAGTACAGACAATAATGACAATTAATACTAATAATAGCAGCTAATATTTATTTAGTTCTATTTGCCAGGTACTATTTAAGTACTTTATAATCATTATCTCATTTGATCCTCACAACACCCCTGAGAGGTAAGGTACTATTTTATCCACATTTTAAAGTTGAGGAAACTAAGGCAAGTGGAGGTTAAGTGACTTGGCTATGGTCATATATCTAGTAAGTGTCTGAATCGAAATTTGAACTCGGGTCTTCCCTATTAGAGGTCTAGTGTTCTATTCACTGAGCCATTTAGCTTCCCAGTAAATTAAAAAGAAGTTGAAAAGAGAGTAGGTGCCTCATGTCTTAGAAGTGAAGACTTCATGGGGGAAGTAGGATTTGAATTCTGGCCAAGATTGCATTAGATGATCCCTGAGGTCTCATCTAACTTGGAAGTTCTGTGATTCTGTGAATCTGAGTTGATTCTTGAGTGATGGGAGGAGTTTCAATACCAGAAATAAAGAAGCACCAAAGGGAGTTTGTTGGTCTACCTCAACGAAACATCGAACTTATTCCAAATCATAGCCTGAACAACAGGCATTTTCATCTATTTGGTTTTTCATATAAAATTTTTTAGGCTGATCTCTTGAGTAACCGTGATTCTCATTAAGAAGGCATCATAACACTTTGTGTCTTGATTCATTTAGTACTATGTTATCCCCAAATGGAAGAATCTGGATGAATTCACCAACTATGGGAATCCTTCTTCCATTTGGACTTCAAGCAGGGAGTCTTCTACAAAACCAACAAACAACTTCAGCAAGTGTATGTCTCTGTCTTATGCACTGGCTGGGGTTAATGATGAAAAGGTCAATGCAGTTGTTCTTCAGATTTTATCATAAAATTGAATATAATCTCAAGATAGGCATGTGAGGCTCCTTTTTAGAGAAAAAATAGATTAAAGACCTATTTTGCTTCTCAATTAAGTGCTTTTGTTTTCCATTTTAATAATCATCAGGCGATAAGAACTAAATTATCTTGTATTTTCTACATTTCTTTAGCCTATTATGTCGTTATGATGTGTGACCTATTGTAATTGCTAGTATTTTTATAGCACTTTAAGGTTTCCAATGGGTTTTACATATATTATCTCATTTTATCCTAACCACAACCCTGGGAGGTAGGTGCTATTATCATCCTCATTTTATAGATGAAGAAACTGAGGCAGATGGAGATTAAGTGACTTGCCCAGAGTCACACAGCTAGCAAATGTCTGAGGCACAATTTGTGGGAGGGGAAAGATGAAATGACAGGAAACAAAGGTTTGCTTTCCTGAGCATATCAATCTATTAAAGCAATGCATGTCAACTTCCTAACAAACAGGGACCAGACCCCTTTCTCATCTTAGGGATGACCTCAAATTCAGGGGGAGACAGACTTTAATACATTAAAAAAATTAATCAACGAAGGCCAATTAAGTAAAAAGAAACATACCACATTAGGTAATCTAATTTCTAATTGGATGAAAGATTAGCAACTTTCCAAGTTGAGAGGGGAAGAGTAAACAGATGCAACTGCTTGAATCTAGAAAAATAGGTATCCTGCTCCCCCTAAGTGTCTGTAAACAATCAAATGAATATAGAAACAATAACTGATTGATCACTACAGGCCAATTTTCAGGGAAGACATATGGGCTGCTTTAGATGTACAATTGTGAGAAAATTCCTTGCATCAATCTTTGGATTTGACTGGGTTTCTGGTCAACATAACCTATGTTCTTGTTTAAGAGTTTCTAAGCAGCAGAGAGAGGTGGTCCAATTTCCCAGCTATGAAGCTACATTTAAACAGCATGATAAGGCTTTCTCCCAATTTCCACAATTGAATAAACTTTTCTCATAGGACAGCATTTGACTAGAACCATAATTGAATAGAGCGGTGTAACAGCAAGCACCCTGGCATACCCAGGATGGCCTGCTAGCACAAGTTCTTGGATCTGCTCTTCTAAAAGGAAAGCAACTTTTAAGGGGTCAATAATCTACTTTAATTACATTCACTAGTTCAGGGGAAAAGTCAGCACCCTGAATGTCAGAAAAAATACAGAGAAAATACAAGCCCAGAAGGTAGCATAAAGACCAACAGGCAGGGTTGTGACTGCCTGAATCAAAGCAATATTGCTATACACTTTACATACATCACTGGATAGAGAAAGTCTTTATATCTGAGCAGTCGGGGAGGGGGAGGAGCAGAATGGGGGAAACCTGAACATACGGCTACTTAGAGTCTCATCCAGGGAATCACAAGAGCCTTCTCATAAGCAAACCCCCAAAGCAAAATACTAACTCAAAGTATATACACATTTCTCAGAACCAGAAGGCATCACCACCCTGGTGACTTAGTGCCTAATTGGGTTAGTACCAAAAGGGGTGAAAGCCTTCCTACAAACAAGCCTCCCCTAAGCAAGCTTCTCTTTAGTCAAGTTTCTCCCCCAATGGGCCCTACGTGATTCAGGATGTATCACAGCTGGGCACATAGGCCTATTAATGGATGGGTAAGATCTTATACCCCATTACAAAAAGGAACTGAGCAAGCTCCAAAACTGAGTCACAGGATGGAGTCAGTGTGGTTCACTCAATTCCATAATTAGCTACTTGCTATTCTAATCCCCTCAATTTCCTTAATTTCGATTGGGTCTTCCTGACTCCAAGTCCAATACTGTTTTCTCTGTGATACGTAGCTGCTCTAATGTAGGTAAAAAAAATGTCTGCAATAGTTGGCTTCCAAATTACTAAATATCTATCTATATTCAAGGTCAGTTAATTAACGCACATTTATTAAGTGTCTACTATGTACTAGATACGGCACTAAGCTTTGAGAATATAAAGAAAGGCTAAAGGCAATTCTTGGTCTTGAGCTCACAGTCTAATATGGGATTCAGCATGAAAACAACTGTGTACAAGAAAGGCATATACATAGAGAGATATATTCATAAGATGTATCTCTATATAGGATAAATTGGAAAAAATCAACAGAAGGTAGACACTAGCACTAAGGTACATCACAAAAGGCTTCTCATAGAAGATGAGATTTCAGTTAGAACTTGAAGGAATCCAGGGTATCTAGGAATCAGAGGTGAAGTGAGAGAGAATTCCAGGTAGGGGAGAAAAGCCAGAAAAAACTCCTAGCATCAAGAAATGCAGTGTCTTGTTCAAGGAACAGCCAAGAGGCCAGTGTCACTGGATGTAAGAGTGCCTGTGGGTGGGAGTACAAGGTATAAGAAGACTAGAAAGGTTGTGAAGGATTTTGGATGCTAAACAGAGAATTTTGTACTTGATCCTGGAGGTATTAGGGAGTCACTGGAGTTTATTGAATGGGTGATGACATGGTCAGACCTGCACTTTAAGAAGATCAATCTTTAGTCTGAATGGAGGCTGAACTGAAGTGGAGAGAAACTTGTGGCAAGGAGACTAATCAGCAGGCTATTGTAGTCATCCAGGCATGATATGATGACAACCTACACCAGCTGGAAGCCATGTCAGAAGAAAGAAGAGGATGGACACAACAGGTGATATGAAGGAAAATCAATAGACTTGGCCAGACTATTTGTATAACAATTCTATAAGAATGAGAAAGTAGGCATATAAATCTAGAATTGCAAATGTATTTTTGATCACTACTTGAGAGATATTTATGGATGTCTGATTTCTCCCTCTTGGAAGCCAGTGGTACACAAAAGTCAGAACAGCTGGTGATAGCCCAGGATGTAGTGGATGATCTTGGCATCATCAATGTCTGACCAAGTTCTAAGTGCCGCACAGCTGCCTTTATAGTGCTTTGGTATCTTCCCCAGCCCAAGCTGTGTTGTGAATTGATTGATGCCTCAATGATTTTTATCATTGGTTCTTTCCAAAAATGAAAGACAACCTCTGAGGTGTATGGGGTGTTTAGAGAGGACTAGCACCTCTGATATGAGGGCTTGTTGAGTTGTTCATCCACCTTTGGTGTCCACCTGTTACCAAACTCTTACCTGTGGTTCCAAGAAGCAGTAACAAGTACAGTAGTCAGACCCCAGTAAATCATCTCTGTAGATGGATTAAACCAGGATGAGTATAACCAATCCCACTGGTGAGTTAGGGGGCTGTCTACCCCAAGAAGGGGAAGACATCCCCTGTGGAATAGGTGGATGAGAACGCTTTTTGTGCCAACAGCTATGAATGCAGCCATGGGTTGCTTAGAGCTTGTTTAGACTTCAAAGATGCCAAGCTTATCCACTGCATCCTGGGTCATTGCTAGTCATCCTGACTTTTATGTGTCACTGGCTTTCCATGAATCTGGAAGAGAGAGTGAGGCTAACAACTCAGTACAACTCTGCCTCCCTTAAATCCAATTCATATACATATGCCCTGTGATATCATTGTCCCTCTTCAAAAATAAAGGACAAACAGCCTCAATCACTGCAATATTGTATTGCCTCAAGAACAGGTTTCCTCACTGTATATTTAGTCTAGTCCAGGTGCTCTTCCTACCTTCATTCTTTAAAGCACCATTTGTACTTCTTTTTTCAGAACATCAGAAACTGAATTGTCATAGTCCAAATGTGGTCATTTCACTTTTGCTGATATTGAAAATAGATCATTTTGGCTTCGTGAAAACATTTGTTTCACTCTATGTCTATTTATTCTCCTCTTGCCAGATTCATGTATAAATGTTCTTCGTATGATGGCTCTTGATTAGGTTCCATGCTAAGCTTTATTCAGACTTTTTCTTCTCTGCTGCTTTTTCTGTTTTACAATAAACATTTACTCAACTCTCATCCTTAGTACACATATTGATACTTCTCAGAATTGTCTTCTACCATCCTCTCTGGCAATGTTTTACAAATAAGTTAGTATTCTAAACCATTGTTCCCATCTCTCTCCACTTAACAAGGAAATCTAGTTTTTTTTTTCTAGCTAAGAAAATCTGAACCCCTTTGGGTCACTGTGGTAATTATATCTCATTTGTCAAACTTGGTATAGTTATGACAATCATGGTCAACATCTTTTATGTTATTTTTTTCCATTTTCCATCTTATGACATGGAGGACTTATTTGAATAGGATAGGTTGAAGTGATTGTAGCTGTTCATATTGTCTTCTTTATATTTTCGTATTTTTTTCTGATTTGATATTGATTTTGACTTTTGCTCTAATTAGTTGATGGTCTTTCTATAAACAAATAACTGTTTCTGAAATTACTGCACATCAGTAGTCAATCATTTCCTGTTTGTAAAGACACAGTCAATTTTATATTTTGTGATATTACGCGTTGTTTACCAGTCTAGTAATGTACAACTCTTTTCCTAAAGAAATTATTCATGAAGATCCTAAGGAGTTTATGGGCCTTTGGTGTCTTTCTTAAATCTGAACCATATTTTCCAATATATCTGTCATCATCCTAACCTGGATCCACATTTACATAGAAGTTACCAAGCATCAAAAGAGCTGTCGACTTGGTCTGTAAGGTTTGTAAAAGTTCTTAATTGGATTTCTTCATCTTTTTATTTTCCATAATAGATGACACAAAATCTGTACTTATCTCCAAGTAAATCTTTTTGCTTATACAGGCATATCTTGGATATATTGTGACTTTTGTTTCAGATAACTGCAATAAAGTCACACAACTTTTTTTGGTTTCATAAAAATGTATGTATGAAAGTTATATTTACATTGTGCCATAGTATTATATCTAATAATGTATGTACCTTAATTAAAAATACTTTATTACTAAAAAATGCTAACCATCATCTGAACCTTCTGTGAGTCATGAACTTTTTGCTAGTGGAAGGTTTTGCCTTGATGTTGGTCAGTATTGATTGATTAGGCTGGTAGTTGCTAAAGGTTTGGTTGGCTGTGGCAATTTCATAAAATAAGACAATGATGAAATTTGCCACACCAATTGACTCTTTCTTTCATGAAAGATTTCTCTGTAGCATGCAATGCTGTTTGATAACATCTTACATACAGTAGGACTTCTTTCAAAATTGGAGTCAATCATCTGCAAACTGCTTTATCAATTAAGTTTATGCAATATTCTCCAACATCATTGTGTCTCATGGAATAGGGAGATCCAAGGAGAGGGAGGGAGATGGAGGAACAGTCGGTCTGTGGAGCAGCCAGAACATATACAACATTTATTGATTAAGATCAGTGTCTTAAATGAGTGTGGTTCATGGTGCCCCAAAACAATTACAGAAGTAACATCATAGATCACTGATCACAGATCACCATAACAGACATAATGAAAAAGTTGGATATTGTGAGAACTATCATTGTAACACAGAGATATAATGTGAGCACAGGCTGTTGGCAAAATGGCATCAATAGACTTGCTTGACACCGGGTTGCCACAAACCTTTAACTTGTAAAAAGAAATAAACAAACAAAACCACCACAATATCTGTGAAACTCAGTAAAGCGAAGCACCATAAAGTGAGGTATGCCTGTACTCATAAGAATGGCAATATAAGATGACCAACTAAAGTAATGTTTTATTGCATTTAGTCATGCAATGAAACTAACTTCACCAAATCCCCCACCTTTATTTTGCTTTATTTTGGAGAATCAGTGGACCATTTAATTATAATTTCCTTTTTTCTTCTAATTTCATTTATTAATCAATATTGGTATAGTTCAATTCCCTAATAGTATGCCACTGAACAAAGATCTCATTTTAAGAGTGTTATAAATTATTCCCATAGTCACACAAGGTCAAAAAACTGTGATTCGTTCTACCTTCTTCCTCCTTTTCCATTACTTTCCCACTTTGATTGCATACTTCTTGAGGGCAGGATCTTTTTCAGTTTTGTCTTTGTATATGCCTTGCATATAGTACATCTTTAATAAACATGTTGGATTTAAACAGTTTGAATTGTAATGGGGTTGTGGAGGACTGAGGACCATTTAATTTTTCTCCTTTGTTTTGTGTTTTGCCGTGATCATTTGCCACCTAGAAGAAGGCTTCCTGATAATGAGGCACTTCCTCATTTAGATTGGTCCACATTTAGTCTACGAGAAGGACTATATTCATAATAATAACAAGCAATCTGCCTGAAAAACCGCAGAGTGAAATGAAACTAGATTAAAATGCAATTGGGAAATGCTTAGCAAAATAAATAAAAATACAATGCAATATAAATAATTGTAATTTGTGGTTTTCTAAATATGAAACCTATCATTTCTATTTGAGCTTGACACCACTGCAAGAGGGCTGGACTTGGAATCAAAATATGTGACTTCAAATCTTGCCTCAAGCACTACCTAGCTGTGTAGCCACAGGTAAACCACTTAATCTCACATAGATTTGGTTTCATCATTTGTAAAAGAAAAAAAAAGAGAGGAGAGAGAATACCCACAGTACCTGTTCCCTGCAGTTGCTATTAGGCTCAAATGAAGTAATGTATAAAACTACTGCCTTAGAACCCTTATATTGCTATCTAAGTGTCATATTTTTGTCGTTATTATCTTGCCCTTCTTATTCCTTTTTTTCCCCTGTAACCGTTAGATGGAATCCTGGGACAAATCACTATACTACTGTTATTCTTTTATATTTAATGTTCTATCAATAATTATTGTCCAGTTGGATAAAATACTTGTGTTTTGTGATTGAGTGGAGATATTAGGACATAAATTCATTCCTTAAGCTTACTGAACACTTCCTCAATACAACTCAAGGACCAAACAGGACAATAGGAATGCTATGTTCTCTTTTCTGTTCCAAACTGATTTTGCTCTCTTGTTAAGTCTCTATAGTTTGAAAGCTTTTCATTCTATGCAGTTTGGAGATTTTTGGAGAGTATTTGATATGGTGAGATCTACTAAAATATTGTTGTGAAAATGTTATGAATAATGTTATGTTCAGATGCTTGAGGACAAGAGGTTAGAGAAAGCAGGAAGGAACAATTTATTAAATGCCTTCTATGTGTTAAGACTGTGTTAAGCATTTTATAAATATCTCATTTAGTCCTCACAACAGGGTGGGTGCTATTATTATTCCCACTTTATACTCGAGGAAACTGAGGCAGACAAAGGATGAGTAACTTGCCTAGCATCATACAGCTAGGAAGTGTCTAAAACGAGATTTGAACTCAGAGCTTCCTGACTCCACACTCAGCACTCTACCTACTGTGCCACCTAATTTCCTCTAGTTTGGCCAATGAATTCGGCCTGTGATAACAGTCCAGTTACAGTACAGTGTATAAGTTAAGTTCTATAGGATATTTTGAGACCTTTATTTTGAGGATGGGGATTTGTCATCTCTCCATCCGTGAAAGATAACAAACTTCTGATGTATAATTCTAGCCACTGAGTCATACGTGCCTTGCCAGGTATTTAGTAGCTGCTAAATTTTTATAGTGCACAGTAATAAATTGCACAGTTTCTACCATTTCCTTGCATAATTTACATTGTGAAATAAGTCTGGACTCTGTAAGCATAGTCATTCTGTAGTTTTTTGAGGCAATAGTCTGGTCTTAAAGCTTTATCATAATTCCTTCTATTTTCAAAAACCAATCAATGTGATTTCATCATTTGTTCAGTATTTCATTATTAATACTGTTGGCAGAAGTGGAATCTCAGAATCACTTTAACTTGTGTTTCTCTAATTAGAAGTGATTTCATGCATTTTTTTTTCTTCATAGCTGAGTTCTAATAGCCTTCTAATGCTATTCTTGACTCACAGACATTTCATAGTCTCTATTCAGAAGAAAAATGAAATCTAACTTTTGATGACATTGAACATTCTAACATCATGAATCTTTGACCTTATGTTTCCTTAACTTTTTTTGTGAAAGTACTTTTTTTTTTGGTAGTAGTTTGAGGGTTTATTTAACACAAATAAAAATGTGCAAAGCATTTTACTCATTTTCTTCACTCCTCAGTTTAACGTTTGGATTGATGATCTTGATGGCTAGCTGAGCTGGTCTCTCAACAATAACTTTCCAATTCTTAGAGGAAACATTGTGAGCAATCTCAGCACAGCACGATTTGTTGCACATCAGGAGCACTTCTAGCTCTTTGACACTGTCCACCAAAAACTTCCTGAATCCACTTGGCAGCATGTGTTTTATCATCTTATTGCTTCCATAACCAATACTGGGCATCAAGATCTGGCCCTTGAATCGCCTTCACACCCTGTTGTCAATGCCTCTTGGTTTACGCCAGTTTCTCTTGATCTTGACCTATCTGTCGTACTGGTGCCGGATGAACTTCTTGGTCCTCTTCTTGATGATCTTAGGCATCACGAGGGGTCTGAGGGCAGGCATGGAGCCGGTGAAGAGACAACGGCCCCTCCATGGGAAGTGCCAACAGAAAGAGAGACGTGAAAGTACTTTTTAAATCTTTCATGTTTTATTTTATTGTTCGGACAATGTATATTAATACTGTTATTATGCAACTGTGTATTATTTTAAATGCGTTCTTCTCATTCAGCTTTGATTTCAGAATCCCAGTAAGTCTCTTAAGATGTCCAGCTGCAAGCCTTCTTGCTAATAGTTTTATATGTCTTTCCTGGAGGGGATCATAACACTTGGAGGGAGAGGTAGGCTCCAGTCAGCTAGAACCATAGCAGATTGTTAAATTTTCAGTGTGAATATTTACAATTCATCAGCAAATGCTACAAATCAGAGCTTGATTTATTGTTTTGTTGATTGCCTATACTTAGAGTGATAAAGAAAACGTTAATATTCCAAATTAAACTTAACATTTTTCACGTACTTTGTTCCTGTTGAACTGGTTGTTAAATATTCACTTGTATTGTGCTGCTTGGCCATGGATCTCAATGTTATTCTAAGTGTAAAGCTTTCTGTGTCATAGTCATCAATGTAGTAGGAACAGATTTGGGCAGAACATGTCCTGAGACAAAAGACATGCCCTAGAAGTCTAGTTTTGTTTTTACTGCTTGTTTTTTTTTTATTTTTTACAATTTTACAACAAATTCTTGGTCTCAGTTTTTTGGTTTCTTTTAACCTATTTAGCCCCAAAGTGAAAGAGTGTGTGTGTGTGTTTACACACAGGAAAATTCTGATTATTTTAGAGTTTCCAATATAGGAGAATCTAAGCATACCAAACAAATGATAATAATAATAAATTAGTGTTTTTTTACTTGCAAATGCAAAAGACCTTCCAAAGGGGGTCCTTGGAACCATCAGATCTCTGTAGCCTATTTGAAGTATTTGTGTTTCTATTTGATTTACAAACATTTTAATTTGCCTAGAACTTTTCAGGAATACATTGATTATAGAGTGAAGTATACCACAATTTAATTGGTTTTAATCTTCCATAACAATGGCAGGAATTGCAATGGTTTTCTCCCAAGTGGCACTGCTTGAGGTAAGCAGTTCTATCCACTAGCTTACTTCCCCCATGACCCCTAATCTCTCCAGCCCTTTCCTGCTACTCTCCCTCCTCCTAATTAAATAAAATGACTATTTTAGAGCATTTGATGGAATTTAGTTTCTATAGCAATTTCATCGCTCTCCTATAAATACTGAAAAAGTCTGACTGGATTGCTGATTTTGTTTTCCTTCCTTATCATTAATACAGTATCTTCTCGGCCTCACTCTTCAGAAGTGGCAATGGGGATGTATCGATTTGTTCGTTATTAAAAAATGACTAATTACTGTGGTATTAGTCTGTCTTGTATTCCCTAACTGTTATGTCATTTTCATCCAGCAAACAAACAAAGAAACCAAAAACACTTTTCCTATATCTTTGGGGCATATTTACTTTACTTAGCTGTGGTCTGTGTTGTGAAGTGCTTAATAATAAATTCAGAACATAGTTTGTCCCATTTCCAGATTCAATTTTGCTATGGATGAGACTCAGTATTTTATTTCCCAACTGAGGCTGGTCAATACAGCTTGACTCAGCTGAGAACAATTCAAAACCTGATTGGCTTTCTTGCTGGGTCTTTCCTGTAGGAAATATTTGATTGTGACCTGTCAAACTGCCCAGTAAGGATTCATTGAAGTCAAGGTCACTTCTATCCTATGCCTTGAAGCTGCCATGTATGAGATGTTTTCAATTCAGTACATATTTATTAAGTTGTTACTTGCAATTATTTCAATAATAATAATGATAATTCACATTTACAGAGCTCTTTAGGGTCATAAATATTTTACATACATTGCTTTATTTGACCTTCACAATGACCTGTAAGTAAGGTAGGTACTATTATGATCCCCATTTTACAGCTGATGAAACTGACACTCAGAGACATTAAGTGATTTGCCCAGGATCATATAAAAAGTAAGTGCCCAGGTCAAGATTCAAACTCAGGTCTCTCCTGATTCCAAATACAGAGTTCTTTTTCTACTGCCTCATACATTATCTTCAAAAGGTTTGTGATTCCATTGGTGTGAATTTTTCTTCTATTAGATCAGATTACAACACTGTCAGGTTCTTAGAAGGTTGGCTTCGTGAAATTTCTGAGTATCAAAGAGGCTGAGATTTGATCCAGGTCACACACAGTAAGTAAGACGTACAGCTAAGCCTCAAAGCCTAGTTCAGGCCTTGTATTATTCCAACAATGCTCTGAAGCCACAGGGTGAGCAACAGAAAAAAGAAAGATGGAGGTGGCAGCAGTGAGAGATCGCTCTTTAAATGGTGAGAAGAAGGGATATGTTTGTTGAGGTGGGAGGAAGAGAAGGACATTTCAGGTAAGACAAATAAGTAGCACAGGTGAGAACTGGGTGAAAGATGGACTCCAAAAGTGGACGAGTGGCCCTGAAAAGGACTCAACAGCCCTCAAACCGGAGGAGTTTTGAGGACCTCAAACATAGCACTTACTTATTACTTCCATTTACAATTTGTGTGACCTTAGACAAGTCACTTTCCATCTCTAGTGTTCACTTTCTTCTTCTGTAAAATGAGAGGATTTGAACTGTTTACACAACCCTTCTATACAACCAGACTAATGTCCAGCGTGAAAGTATTTGCATATCCTATGCTTGATTGCATGCTGCCATGGGTGGTGGGGGAAGGGGGAGAGGAAAGGGAGAAAATTTGAAACTCAAGGGATTGTGGAACTGAATTTTGTAAACTAAAAGTAAATAAACAAATCAATTAAAAAAAAAAAGATTTCAAAGTGCCCTTCCAGCTCTAAATCCTATAATGTGTTGGAACTAGAACTCAGATCCTGCCCAGTATCCTCAACACTAATCTTAATCCAAATACCGAAATTTAGAGTTACCAGGTGCAAATCTGACAATGCTAGGAATGGTGATAGATAACTCTTAAGTTAATGGTGATAGATGACTTTTTACCTTGGCCAATATTTCTGATGGCATCTCCATGCCCACCTCTGTGGATCTCTTCAGTAAAACATGATCTGTTGTATTCTGATGTTTCTGATGAGAACAAACAAGCAGCCAGAAGGAAACAGCCCCAGGCAAATTTGTGGTCCTCTTCTTCCTTTGACTTTGGGGATGGGGGAGAGCTGAATATATCTCCAGCTTGACTATCAAGGAGGGCATCAATTGGATGGCTTGCTGCCTAGATGAGGTTCTGGCCTACCTCCATGGCAGACACAGAAGGTAATGCGTCATTACCTGCACTAATGATTCTCTGAGCTTGCTTCCAGTCAAATAGCTTGTAAACAAGCCCTGATTTATGGCCCAGCACTAACAGCAGCAGTGAGGGAAGTGAGGATATGTACAGAAAGAGGCAGCTAGATTTATTAAGCCCTGGATGATAGGCATGTTTCTGGATGCTTACAACTAATAAATTGCCTGATTAATAATCCCTTACATGTGCATAACTGCTTAGCTTTTCACATCCATTATCTCATTTAATCCTCATGGAAAACTCTGTGAGGCATAGTACCTAGGGTGAGTATTATTATCCCCGTTTTACAGATGAGAAAGCTAAGACCCAAAGAGGTTAAGGGATTTGTTCAGTTTCCCACAACCTCCCTATAGCAGAGATAAGACTAGAAGCCAGGTCAGCTTAGCTGGACTATTGGAAGATCCCCAAACACATTCTACAGTTTCCTGAGTTCCTTCTTTCCCACCTCTTTACCTTTGCTTACAATAGTCTTTTTGCATGGAATGTCCACCTTCGTGTGCCCTCACCCCCCAAACATCTCTACCAAGCCCTTCCACCAAGATATCTCAGGCATACTCAGGGAGGTATTATTGATATGGGGGCTGGAGGTTCTTAAGGACAGCTAGGTAGTACAATGGATAGTCAGGCCTGCAGTCAGGAAGACTTGAATTCAGATTTAGCCTCAGATATTTACTAGCTACTGTGTGACCCTGGGTAAGTGTAGCAGCAAGCACCCTAGCATACCTAGGGCGGCTACTAGCACAGGTTCTTAGATCTGCTTTTCTAAAGGAAAGCAACTCAAAATGGGTTAACAGTTTCACTTTAATCAATCAAACATATATCATTTACCTAGTTC
>CM053587.1:277855118-277897977 GCA_028646515.1 Pseudochirops corinnae
GGCTCCACGTGACCACATTCAGCCTATTAGGGAACAGAGTATGCTTTCAAATATCCAAGGGTCCTCAGAGTCATGTAGCCACTTTAGCAAAGGGCCTAGGGGCAGGGAAGATCTTCAGATTCCCATAACAGTAAGTCACTTAACCCTATTTCCCACCCAACAACAACATGCCAAATGAGCTGGACAAGGACATGGCAAATCTTTCCAGTATCTTTGCCAAGAAAATCTGAAATGGGGTCACAATTACTAAATCAACTGAACAGCAAAAGATTTTCTTATGTCTTCACCAATACTTTATACTCAAATATTTGAATGAATCTGTAATCTCAGTGCATATTATAACCCATCCATGCCTACTTATCCAGTGTGACTCTTGGTTATGACCTTCCATGTCCGTACACCCCTGTGGGTCCACCCGACATGCTGATAAAGTAATGTTCGTGGCAATAAAAACTGAGAGTATCATAGAGCTTTCAAAGCATTTGAAATGGGTAATTTCATTTGATCCTCACTACTATCTTCTTTGGTAAACGCTGTAAGTGTTATCATTCCCATTTTATAGATGAGGAAATTGAAGTCCAGAGAGGCTACTTGATTTACCCAAGATCACACAGTTAGTTCAGAAGTCGGATTGTACCTAAATTTCACCTAAGACAGATCCAAAGCTCTTCTTCCTATATCTTACTGGACAGATGTCAGAGAAGATAAATGAATTAGGTCCATGTGTTTTAGGGTGTTCTGATGAACCAGAATGAAAAGAAGCAAAGAAAATTATATTGTCCTTGAAGATGCTCACTTTCCCAGGATTCTTCACCACCTCCTCCTCCCTCCCTGATGGGTGTTTGATGTAATTGGTTGGAAAACTTTCTTGGGAATTTTTTCCACCTAATTTCATGACTGAAATGACACAGCCACATATGTGTGTGCATGTTTGTGTGTGTGTATATACACATGTTATGTACACATAGGGCAGGTAGGTAGCACAATAGAAAGAATGCTGGGCTGGGAATCAGGAAGACCCAAATTCAAATCTGGTCTCACACACTTACTAGCTGTATGACCCTGGGCAAGTCACTTAACCCTGTTTGCCTCAGTTTCCTTATCTGTAAAATGAGCTGGAGAAGGAAATGGCAAACCACTTCAGGATTTGGCAAATATACCAAAAAAACTCCAAATGGGGTCATGAAGAGCTGAAAACAACTGAAGAACCACAACAAAGCAACAACAAATATATGTGTGTGTGTTTTTATATATGTTATGTATGTATATATACATACACGCTCACACAGCTATACGTATAATATACACATACATATATGCATATACAAACACATACTTATACATATGTACAAACATATACATATATTTATACACACATATACACAATACACCAACACACACAAACACATGTGGGGATATATATGCATATGTATATGTGTGTGTTTATGTCTCTGTATGTATGTGTATTCCTCCCATCCAACACACACACACACACACACACACACACACACACACACACACACACACACACACGGGCCCAGGCCACCTAGACCTCTGATTTCACTGGTGTCAGGGCAGAACTCTGATTTCACTGATGTCAGGACAGAACAGTAACTGCTCTGCAGCTTCCAGTCTTTAAGAACTGCCTGAGACCCTGAGAGCTGATGTGATCGGCATGAATTTGAGAGGCTCCTAGAAACACTCAATCCACTAAACCTGAGCCTCTTCATGGCCTCTCATGCCTGGCATGGAGTGGAACCTTAATTAAATGCTTGTTGAATTGAATCAAGTTGTATTGAATAGAATTACTACCTATTCACTTTGGCCTTTTCAAATGTTTGTGGCTCCAAGGAGAAAATTTGAAATCCTAAGTTCATAGTAACATGGAGTTCCACAGTCAGAGCTGGAAGGATGTTCAAGGTTGCCTAGCCACGTTGAATCAAATTGAACCATACAGATGAGAAACTATTTTCTAATTGTTTTAGAAGCCAAAGCAAAGCAGAAGAGTACTTCACTTCACTAGCCAATCCTCAGGGAGGTCAGACCTTCCTTTCTCATCTTGAAGTATGTTACTTGCAGTGGGGCCTGGGGTGGTCTGAAGTGAAGTTGCATGATTTGTACACAAATGCTTAGTGATCTTATTAAATATATTTGAAAATGGTCATTTCAGCTCCATGGCACTTGGGAGTGGGAGCCTTGACAGGGACTCTGGGAGTAATTAACCACTTCATCCCCTGGCCAAGCTCTCTCCCTCCCTCCCTCCCTCCAGGACACCTACCTGCTCTCTCCAAGGGCATTCTTTTTTTCTCCTTGGTTTCACTTTTGTTTGTTTGTTTTTCCTCCCTGAATGTGAATGTTTCTCTTGTACTCTGCTTTTTGTTTTCTAATGTCAATGTGGATCTGGTCTTTATTTTTTCTTTCTCTTTAATGGACCTTGAAGCCCAGAATCTCCAAATGAACAAGAACTTTAGAAACCAACTCCTAGACCAAGGGCTCTCAAACTTTTTGGTCTCTGGTGTCTATTATATTCTTAAAATTTATTAAAGATCCCAAATAGTTTTTGTTTATATGAATTAAATCTATCAATATTCACATCTATAGAAAATAAAACTGATCATTTAAAAATATTTACTTATTAATTCACCAAGATGAATTAAATATCTATTAATCCTTTAATAGTAATAATGAAAACAATTACATGTTAAGTGTTAAACACTATCTACTAACATTTACGTAAATATTATATATTTAGCATTATATGTTAAATATACTATGTGTTAAAATAGCACATTTTTATGAAAAATAATTACTTTCCAAAATAAAAAAAAGTTGTGAGAATGGCAGGTTTTTTTCCCCCAAATTTCTTTAATGCCTGACTTAACAGAAGCAAACTGGGATCTTAAAACTATTAAAATAGTCTTGATCATCACAGACTCCTTGAAAGGGTCTCAGAGAACCCCGGAGGTCCAAGGCCCACACTTTGAGAACTACTCATCTGGATCGACCTTTATCTGACACAGAATTGTTTCTGTGACGTATCAGATAGGTGATCATCCCTTCCACCTATGTCTTCTATAAGAGATGAAGGGATTTCTTTATATGATCTTTTGAAGCTTTTAAAGATGAGTAGAGATAACAAGGCATAGGGGACCAAGAATTGTCCTTGAAGACAAGAAGAGGATTCAGGTACTGTCTCTGACACATTCTAGCTGTGTGATCATGAGCTAGTCTCTTAATCTCTCTGAGATTTGGTGTTCTTATATGTAGAATGGCAGGGTGAAGGGGGAGAGCAATGGTGTACTGGTAAATATTTAACAACTAGCTCTCAAAAAAATTAAAATACATAGGACACATTTTTAAGTTTAGTTTGCATTATAAACATTTTATCTATCACCTTCTTGAGTTTAGACAATCAACAAAACAATAAACAAAGCCCTAATTTGTAGCATTATTCAATTTCAAAAGTGTAAATGCTCAAACTAAAAATTTAAAAATTAGCTCCCATGAATCAGTTCAAGCTGGCTTCAGTGTACACCTGCTTCCAGTTGTAGATCTATGATGATACAAAAAGTAGTTAATATCTGTAGTTGTGCACTAATGTTTGTAAAGTGCTCACTGGTATTGTCTTATCTGATCCTCAAAACAACCCTGTGAGAAAGGTAACATTCACCTCACTTTACAGATGAGGAACTGAGGGTGACAGACCGTGGGTTGCCTAGGTTCACACAGCAAGAAGTATATAAAGCCAGGTAGGTGGTTTTGTTGGCATTTGGAGTCAGGAAGACCTGAGTTTGAATCCTTCTACGGATTCTTCTTAGCTGTTTGACCCTAGGAAAGTCACTCTCTCTCCTTAGTTTCCTCACCTGTAAAATGGGAGTAATTACAGCACCTCCCTCGCGAAGTTATTATGAGAATCAAATGAGATAATATATGTAAATAAATTACACTAAGAACTGACAATCTATCTCCGTGGAGGGAGTTCTGTGCCAATAATAACTCCACACAAATAAAACAGTAAATTGAGGGTGCAGGGGGAGAAAGGAAGTTGTAATGACAGCTTTTGCTGCCAGCATCTTAAAGGGTGATTGGTGGAGTAAAAAGCAATAGATCTGAGCGTCAGCAAATTCTGCAGGTTTCGTTTCTTACTCTGACTCTTCCTAGCCACGGGTAAGCTATTTGCCTCCCTTCTCTGAGCCTCAGTTTTGTTCTCTGTAAATTGTTAGTAATAATATCTGCACTGGCCCACACATTGGCAAAGATGCCCAAAATGGCAATAGACGATGCTGATGGAGTTGGAGGATGATAGGCATGCTAATGCATTTTTGGTGGGCTGTGAATTACTACAACCATTTTGGAAAGCAATTTGGAATAATGTAAATAAAGTTACTAACCTGTCCATAGCCTTTGACCCAGAGATTTTATCAATGGGCTTATACCCTCAAGGCAGCCATTGATAAGAAGCAAGTCCCCATATACATGAAAAGCAGCACTTTTTGTAGAATGGAAAAAGGAGATGTCAATAGATTTGAGAGTTTAAATAAAGTGTGGTACATGAATTAGGAGAATATTACTGTGCTGTAAGAAATGTGCGTAACTTATATAGAGGTGTTGGAATATCTGTATGAACTGATTGAGAGTGAAGAAAACAATCTACATAGCAACTACAAAAATGTAAACAGAAAGAATGACACACACACACAAATCAAAATTAAATGTAACAAAATTATAAAGATCAAGAGGGACTTGAATGAAAAGAGATGAGAACACATTCCCAACATATCCCTTCATGGATGTAGGACATCCACAGGGACTTTCTCAATGTATCAATCAGTTGTGCTGATTTATTTTTCCCCTTCTAAAAAATATTATTTGTCATGTGAAATGGTTCTTAGAGAGAGGTAGGAGGAGGGATACATGTTACATTATGGATATGTAAGAAAAAGAAAACATTAATAAAATTATTTTTTAAAGTACCATTCATTATTTGGTATTGCTCTTTGACAGAGGGATAAGGAGGGATACTAGAGAAAATATGATGGTGTAAAAAAAAAATCAACAAAAGTATTTAAAATAAGATCCCCACTACATAACTCTAAGAATTCCTTAAAGGTTCAAATGAGACGGATCAGGATGTCTAAGTTCCCTCCCAGTTCTCAGATTCTATGAAAGCACCCTAGAAAATATAAAGAGCATTGAAAAGAGCATATGTTATAATTGTTAGCTCTTTATCCTACACAGTAATAATTGATTCTAGGAATAATAGGTTTCAAGTGAAACTACAATAATGGGATTCAATGAAGCTACAAAACTGAGACTAGGAGAGAAGGGATTTCAAGAGGGGAGTGAAATTGGAGAAGATCTGGGAAAAGGCTTGAATGGTACATCTACCTTGTGAGAGTTTTCCAGGCAAAAGTTATGACAAAGACCTGAAAAATAAACTGAAATAATTTGGAACTTCACTGGTGAAGAAGGGAAGGGGGGGAAAGTAAATGGGTGTCAGAAACTAAGAGGCAAGTAATGCATTGCATGTAAAACTTAGGATCAAAATCTAGAGTTGTATAGAAGGGTCATTAGGGTAGCCCTTCATGGCAGATTTCTGTGTGTGGCTATGCTTGCTTAAAGAGGTCATATACAGGGATAATGGCCAAAGTAAGCTAGGAGAGCTCATTGTAAAAGATGGAGCTGTGCATCTTATACCAATGGAGAAGTCTAGGGTAGCACGTGTGTCCTGTTCTCAAGGGCTCCTCAGGATTTTGAGCCACAGCAGCAGCAGATGAGCAATTACTTAAAGACTACTTGCCAGTCTTGGGTAAAAATGGGTAATAACTCAGAAGCCTGGTACACAAACAGGGGCAATCAAGAAACAAATGCCAATAGATTGGGCAAAGTTGGAGAGTAAGAGGGTACCATGAAGTTCATGCTTTACAGAATAATTGGGCAACAGGATCTCTGCAATCCTTTCCCTATCTTAAGATCCTATGATTCTCTGCCTCTGTGAAATTACTACCCTAATTCTTCATGATGTCATGGAAGGCACCTTGACTTCTTGGCAGGAGAAAAAAATGATTTTATTTTCTTGTGAGCTTATCATGGGGTCCTTTTTAAAAGGCAAAGATTGTTTGGGTTTTAAGTATGCACAGATTTCCTTGGAAAAGCAAGTTTGGTGCATCAAGACAATGCTTCCTCATTTCTTCAGGGTCATCTGAAAAGGTTAGGATTAGGTTTATCAAAGATTAGATGATAGATTTAGAGCTGGATGAGGCCTTAGAGTTTATCTGGTCCAATCTCCTTACTTCAAAGATGAGAAACCACCTGTTTTGTTTTGTTCTTTCTCTCCCCTCTTTAGACAAAGGATTAAACATATTCTACCCAACTTTAATTTTCACAATCATTATAATCTGTAGAATGCCTCTAATTCCTAGAACCTCCAGAAACTTCTAGGATCCATGCCTGTATTCACAAGGAATCAGACAGAGAGTGTCATTATGTCACATTTTTCAGTGAATATGCCTAGAACAGCTCCTGTAAGTCCTGCTAAGCTGCAGAAGCTTCCAGCAATGAATTATGAATTTAGCAACATCTAGGGCACCTTGTAAGGTTTATCCTTGGTGATCATATTGTTTTAGCCACAATAACTCATAAAGGTTGCCCACTGTGATATGAAAGGGTTATACTATGTGCCCGTAGAAGAGCAATTTGTACTCATGAGATCATTGCTCTTAAGAAGTTCCAAAGATCAAGAAAAAAAAAAAGGTAGTTTCTAAGCCTGATTCTGACACTAGCTGAGTAATGTTGGGCAAATCACATATCCTCTTTGAGTTATAATTGCCTCATCTATGACTATATGGGTGTATATGTACATATAGACACACACACACACAGACACACAGACACAGACACACAGACGCAGACACAGACAGACAGACAGACAGACAGACACACACACATATATATGTATGCTCATTGAGTCCAGAGAGTTATGGAAGGAAGAACAGGGAGGAGGGAACAAATGTTTATTAAATGCCTACTACGTGTCAGGCACTGTGTTAAACTTTTTACAAATATCATCTCATTTGATGTCATTATGCTGCCTATGTAGGTTATATTTGTCCACATAGATCTGTCTAGATATGACTCACATAGAGGAGACATAAACAAATATCTCTAGTGTCTCTCAGGGGCAGCTAGGTGGCACAGTGGATAGAGTGCTAGGCCTAGAGTCAGGCAGACTCATATTCTTGAGTTCAAATTTGACCTCAGACACTTACTAGCTGTGTGACGCTGGGCAAGTCGCTTAACCCTATTTGTCTCAGTTCCTCATCTGTGAAATTAGCTGGAGAAAGAAATGGCAAATCATTTCAGTATCTTTGCCAAGAAAATGCCAAATGGGGTCACAAAGAGTCAAACATGACTGAAACAACTGAGTAACATAGAAAGAGTCTCCTTCACCCATTCTTCTCTGAGGGAGAGTAATTCCTGCCAAGAGGGGAAGCAGGAGATTGGCACTAGAGACTAGCCACCCTGCTCCCCTCAGAGAAAAGTTAACAATCTAGAATTAAAACTATCTATTCCCCCTCCAAACATTGTTAGTCTAGGGAAGATAATGTTTGGGTTTAATTTAAGCTTCTAATGGTTATCTTTTGATAAAGAAGGAACGCTCCAAGGCTACACATCCAAGACTTGACTCCCTCCCCTCTAAATGCCAGTTTCACAAGGAACGCATGTAATGATAAGCAAATAAACTCATTTATTGAAGCCGATGACAAAAAGAAATCGGAGATATTACAGGTGAGAAAATACTAAAAAAAAATACACAGAAAAAATGAACTCTCTTCCACTAGGAGTGAAATATCTCAGCTCAACCAAGAGACAGTCTCAGATCTTACCTAAGAGGGAATTACCCTAAAGTCTGTAGGTTAGAATGGGCAGAGGGACTTGATCAAGAGGCTGGTCCTTCTAAATGTTTTCTTTCTTCCAGCCTCTCTGTCTTCCTTCAGGTATCTCTCCCTGAAGATAATAGGGAGCAACTTGGCTCCTCTCTTGAATGGAAACCTTAAGACCTATCTCTCTTCTCAACCTCTCTCCAACTCTGCCATTCATCCAGGCACAGAACACTGAATGACCATCCTCCATCCATGAGGAAAGTCTTATATAGGATTTGACCTGAAGGATACACATAAACATGCCTATGATACTTTCACTGTCTACTTCATTTCCATTCAATTCAGTAAGCATTTATTGACTACCTTCTTCGTTCCATGTATTATGCCAGGTTCTTGGCATAAAAAGATAAAAATTAAACAATGCCTGACCTCTGGGAGCTTATATTCTTCTAAAGGAACACGCCACTAAACAGATTAAGTATATGCAAAATATATACAGAGTGAGTACCAAGTAAATTAAGGAGACAGACCACTAACAATAAGGGTACCAGGAAGGACCTTCTGTGGGAGGTGGTACTTGAATTGTTTTGAAGGAAGATAGACTTCTGTGAGATGGTAATGAGAAAGAAAAGCATTTCAGGCACAAGGGGCAGCTCATACAAAGACACAAAATGAGAGAAGGAAAGTCACATTTGAAGTGTAGTAAGTAGGCCAATCTGACTGTCAGAAAGAGTGTCCTAGGGGGGAATAATGTGTTATCACTCAGGAAAGATAGGTTAAAAACAATTTGTGAAGGGTTTTAAATTCCAGACAAAGGATTGGTGAAGAAAACAATTTGTGAACCTTAAAATATTTCCAGAAGATAAATTATTAGTGTAGCCGCTTCTGTTTTTGTCTCTAGCTATCATTCTCTGACTTGAGGCACTGGAGAAGAAGTATAAGTGTAGAGTTATTTAGCTCCAGGCTCAGATGTCCGTAAGGACAGCTGTCAGGATTGCCATAGGTCACAAGCTCTGGTGGGATTTTTAAAAGGACAATGCAATGCTTTGCATCTTTCTGTCAGACTTTCTCACTCTTCCGGGGGTTAAACTTATAGCATTCATTCTGCCAATGATCGCCCTTTCAGTTTGACTGATGATGACACTGGAAAAAGATATCAAGAAAGCACCTGACCCCATGGGTACCCAGGCCCCTAGGCACCAACCTATGAAGGTATCAAGCAGCAGATTTGCCATAACTGGCAGTCAGAAGTTTAAGTGTTTCTCACAGTGGAAACAGATATTGGGATCTCAGAGGTAATAAAATAGTTTCCTCTCCTCCCTTGTTATTTTGATAGCAAACAATGCTTGGTTTAAGAAATAAAAACAGGCCTTTATGCATATCTTCAAAAATGACTGCTGAAGATGGGTGGGAGGAGTCAAATATCAAGTCCTCATGAGAAGTGGCAGGACCACCATTTTGTTCAAAAGCTGTACTATTGCTTTTGAATTAGTTTTAGTGGAAAATTTTGAGCAGAAGACACACTGAGGAAGGTATGCAAGGTCAGAGAGCTGAAGGGGGAAGGGCTTGTAATCAGGAATGTTATGAACCACTATGGCAGTATCCTTCCTCTTAGACTTTTGGGTTCATGCCGAAAGCACTAAAAGAAAAAGGGTAGAGAGGGGTAGGTGCTGTTAGATCTTGCTTGTGCATGCACAATGAAAGTGAGTATATATAGAAAATTTACACTGCCACCTGGTGACTTACACAGATATAGGAGCCTGAGTGATGGTGATGGTGGTGGTGGTGGTGGTGGTGGTGGTGGTGGTGGTGGTGGTGATGGTGGTGGTGGTGGTTGTCCTTAGTTCTCTGAAATGGTCCCCTTCAAACCCCTGATCCTCACCCAGTACAAGATAAAACAGAGAGCCTGGAGAGAGGAGAAATCACATCACCATTAGTGACACATGGAAAGATAGCAAGCTCAAGTAACAGAATAATGGTGATCATATGTCTAGAGATACCATAGGAAGACTTTCAAAAGACTTTTTCCAAATAATAATGATAATGAATGATGATAGTAGTTAACATTTATACAGCACCTCCTATGTGCCAACCATGGTGTTCAATGCTTCACAAATTTTAACTCATTCGATCCTGGGAAAAATCCTGGTAAGTAGGTACTATTATTAACTTCATTTTACTGTTGAAACTAAGGCAAATAAGTTAAGTGATTTGCCAAAATCACAGTTAATAAGTGCCTGAGGCCAAATTTTAACTCCTTCCTGACTCAAGGCCTAGTGCTCTATCCACTGTGCCACCCAGTTGCCTCAGAATGAAGGAAACAAAGGGATGTAGCTGCCTCCTCTCTTCTTACCAGTATCGTGTCCAACATGTACCAGATCACTGCCTGATGCTTCCTCATGCTCTAACTCAATGAAGGCCAGCCTGATGATTTCAGCCCAAGAAAACTATTTATATCTATATTTCCAGACCTATTTTGTCTATGGTCCTACAGCTGCAGAGCTGCAGTTCAGGCACCTGGTGTGGAATCACCTTCTCTGCCCCAGTCCCCAGGGAAGCTTTCAGACAGCACCACTTTGCTGATTTACAAAGTGTGTACGTACTAGAAATTAAGGCATTTTGCCCACACACATCTCTAGACTTACAAACGTCTGTTTTGTGAATGTTACTTCTTTGTGTAATCCTTCAGAAATGGGCCACCAAACCAGCCAGACACATATGCTGCCCTCTGGAATCTGTCCGGGCTATAAAAGAACTATCAAGACTTAATTAAAGGTTGTCGGGGCTTGGGAGTTAAGCTATTTCCTACACAGTTGCAGTCTGTTAGGATCATAACAACCCTAACAAATAACTACACAGTGCTTTGCAGGGAACAACTTTGAGATGCAGAACATCACAGAATGACTGTCTAGCTAAGTGTTCTCCATCCCTGTTATCTCTACTCCTGTTTTTGCCAAGTCTCAGCAGATCTATCTATTCAATATCGTTTCCCAACAGGGACCGTTTTAGGGATATTTCTAACAATTCTTTCTTTTTTTCTTCTCTTTATTCCTCATTCTCTCCCCTGGTGAATACTCCAGCATGTACAATAAGTACTTTTTCAAAAAAAATGTTTTACTTCTGACTCTAGTTGATTAAAAAAAAAGGAATCACATTCCCTACCTCCACACACTTCATCCTAAGTCCAAAACTCCTTACTTCTTTTTCTGCCTTTCAAAATACTTCCCATTCTTCAAGACTCATCTCCAGTGCCATTATCATGAAACTCCTTCTGATGCTCCAAATTGAAGTGTTTTTTCCCATCTAATCTAAAAAATCTCAATGTAACTATTATTTTCTAATTGGTAAAATATGTCTCTGTAAGGAGAGGATTTGCCAAGGAGATTCCCTTAGATAATTTTGAACATCTCACCCCTTGTTGTGTATGGACATATGCATTGGCATTTTGTTAAGAATACGCTGAAAATTCCTAATTGGTTTCTAGTAAGTGGGGTTCTCATTGGTTCCCGGGACTGAGCCTCAAGCAATTAATTCTTTGATCAGAGGGTGCCACTTTGTCCTATCTTATAACTATAAAGAAAGGTCACTGACTTGAGTTCTGTTTTGGGGGCTTCCCTTTAGCTTTTCTCTGTTCAGAAGACTGAGCAATTCACAGCAGAAAGGATCTAAAGGGGTCAATGGAAGAAAGAGGGTAAATCCTGAGAATGTGGACCATCTCCTTCCTCCCCTTCCCCAAGCAAGAAGTGGTAATAGCAACTTAGAACATGGGAATTACATGTGATTAACACATTGATGATTCTGAGCACAGTCAGTAATTAGAGGACTGAGAATGAACCTTCCTAACCCAAGAGATGGCAATAGGTTAGATGAGTTCTGGTTTATACACGTTGAGTTTAAGATATCTATGGGACATCAAGTTTTAGATGTCTAATAGGCAAATGGAGATGCAAGACTGGAGATGAGCAGAGAGGTTAGGGGTGGATAAGAAGATTTGAGAATCATGAGTATAGAGATAATTGAAATCGTGGGAGATGATGAGACTACCAAGGAGAAGAGACAAAGGTCCAAGACAGAGTGCTAGGGGAACTTTACATTTAGCAGGTGTGACTGGGATGAAGATCCAGCAAGGGAAAGTGAGGAGTGGTCAGCTAGGTAAAAGGAGAACTAAGAGAAAGCAGTATCAGAAAAACCTAGAGAAGAAAATTTCAAGAAGAGGGTGATCACCAATGTCAAAGACTACAAACAAGTCAAGAAGGATGAGGATTCAGAAAAGGCCATTAGGTTAGTTAGTTTTTGTATAATTTTCATCAAACGATCATGTTAGATTCTAATGCCTTGGGGGCAAGCATTGAAGCATATTTTCATTTTTGTATTGTCAGTGTTAAGCATAATTCCCTACACATGGTAGATGCTTTAATAAAGGTTTGGCAAATTGAATAGAATCAAGAAATTACGTTAGTGGAAGCAGTTCACAACAATAGATAGAGAGCAGGGCTTGATTTTAGGATAACTTGTAGGTTTGAAACCTGCATCAAATACCTGCCCGCTGTGTTTTAATCACAGAGAAGTTACAAATTCTAAGGCACTTAACCTCAGTTTCCTCATCTCTGAAATGAGACAGTCCCTACACGAGATACATCATATGGGTTATTATGTGGAAAACACTTTGCAAACTGTCATGTGACAGAAATATTTGGCCTGGATTTGTAATTTCATCAAGATAGGGAGCTCCCCTGGTGAGGAAACTCACTTTACCAGTGTAGATTGGTACTTGCCAGTCAGAGAATTAGAGAATAGTCAGAGAATTTTCTGGGGGCTCTGAGAAGCTTAGAAACCTATTCGGGGTCACAAAGTATTTATGTGTCAGGGGTGGGACTTGAACTCGGGTCTTTCTAACTAAGACTGTGCTGATTCAATGCTGTCTTGGAAGTGAAAATGGTTGTTGTTAATACAATTGTGTTCTCAAAGGTAACTGATGGAGACGGTATCATTTATTGCTATACTAAAACACCTCACACCACTACCCCTTTCTGATTGGTGTATCTGGTCTCTCCTCAGTCATCACCATCTTCTTCCTCCACCATTAATCACTTCCCTTCCCCCTCACTTTCACTGTCACTGCTTCTTATGGTCACTGTCCTTTCTGTGCTTCCACTCTTTTCATCTCTTCTCTCCATTTTTTTTTCTGCTTTCTTCTCACCTCTTCCTGTTCCATACTTCCAGTTGTGGTGCTTGCAGAGCTTGGCAAATCACGTTTTTCCTTTGATCCTCAGTCCCCTCATCTGCAAAATTGCAATAATACTTGTATTTATCATCTTCACACAGTTATGAGAAAAGTATTTTAACTGTATTTACAAAATTGAAAAGATTTAACTTGCCTTTAGGGATAATTTCTTGCTCATAGAGAAGATATCTCCTCCAAGGTCATGAGTGCACTCATGATACCCAGACACCTTCCTCCACTCCCTCTGTCCAGGCTTGTTCTCTCTAGGCTAGGATTTCTGCTACGTACCTCCCCATTCCATCAAAAATCACATGTCTTGGGTCCCCTTGATTTACAGCCTCTCTCACACAAGTGAAACCTGTATGGAGGCCACAGTCTAAGATGAACTAAAGGGGGAAGGCAGCTACCAATGGCTTCAAACAGGACCACTCTCGGTCCAACAGTTTTTCACCTGTACTTATGCTGAAAGGTTTTTAGCCCTTCCTCCTCACTCCACCTTCCACCTCCAGTTCATCACCTGCTATTTGAATTCTACCCATCTTTCAAAACCTGGTGCAATGGCTAGCACCTTCATAAAAGTCTTTCCTCAATTCTTCAGCAGGAAGTGACCTCTCTTACTTCATTTGATCTCATAGCATTTTGTATTTCTCTTAAATACATAGCATGTTTTTTTTTTTTATTAATTATATCATGTTTATTGGTCTACATGCTTGACCACCCTCCTTCTGCCTCCAACCCCTTCCTTCACACACCTACTTGTGCTGTAAGCCTCCTTAGGACAAGAGATTGTTTCTTCTTCTTCTTCTTTTCAACCCCTAGATACCTAACATATTGTTTCTGATTTAGCCATACTTATTTGTTTGGTTGAATGAATGAAATTAATTTTGAACATAGGGATTTCTGTTTCAGCCCTAACCAACCAGAAAATCAGCTCTTTGGAACTCTTCATTTCCTAATTCCTCCATTGTTAATCAAGATTTTCCAGTATTCATTTTTCTTAAGTCTATTCTCCCCCTTCTCTTCTTATCTCCCTCCACGTGCAGAGCTAAAATTCAGGAAAATAAACCACAACGGATTATTTGTCTAAAATTTATTGGTTATGTATAAATAAAGACTGAAATAATTGTTTCAGTATCATAAGGCCATATGCCAGGGTTTCCTTGTTGGTGATCTTGTCTTGTTAATGAAAAATGCAGCTATATTAGAATCTTATAATTTCTGAGTTTAAGGGACCTTAGAACATAGATTGTTCAGGTTAGAAGGGAACTTGGAACAATGGTTAGGACACATACTCTTAGAAATGGAAGGACAGAATGGTAAAGTGAAAAGAATGCTGGATTTGGAATCAGAAGGGCTGGGAAAGAATCCTAAACCTGATACTTACCATCTCTGTGATCTGGGACAAGTGCTTTTTGCCTCTTTTGGCCTCGGTTTCTCATCTGTGAAAAAAAGGGGACTGGACTAGGCAAACTCTGAAGTGCCTTTTAACTCTAAACCTATATTCCTATCATTTTAGATGTTAAAGTGCTAGAGCTGGAAGGAAACTTAGAACACAGAATATTAGAATATTGGATACAGAATTTTAGGTTTAGAAAGAGTAGTAATCCCCTGGTCCAAAATCCTCCTTTTCCAGGTACTGAAACTGAGATTTAAAGAGTTGTCCTGATTTCTCCTCAACTCCTCATGCTTTCACCATCATATCCAATCTCTCATCAAGTCCTGACAATCTTACTTTCTCAACAATTCCCATATCCAACCCCCACAACCCCCAATACTGTCACCATCCTGATGGCAGCCCTTATCACTTCATACCTGGAATATTGCAATAGTCCACTGGTTGGTCTCCTTGTTTCAAGTCTCTTCCTTTTTCAGTCCATGTTCCATTTAATTGTCTAATTAATATTCCTAAAGTGAAGATCTTACTATGACATCTCCCTATTAGAAAAACTCCATCTGTTCCCTATAATATCTAAATCCACTATAATATCCTCTGATTCTATTCAAAGTCCTTCACAATCTGGCCCCCTCCTTTCCAGTCCTCTCACATTTTGGTCATACCTACATAGTCTAAGGTTCGTTGACACCAGCCTCCTATCTGTTCTTCCCAGAACACCCTCCATCTCCATACTCTAGGCATTTTCATCAGCTGTTCCCTAGGCCTAAAACACTCTCTTCTCATCTCTGCCACTTAGTTTCCCTAGCTTCCTTCAAGTTCAAGCTAAAAATCCCATGGGTCTCCTGACTTCATCTAGGTTCCTTCCATTATACCATTATACCATTGCTTTTAATATAGTCATTTATTGGATTGTATATTGACTGTATATCTAGTATAAGAGCAGGGATCCACCTACCCTTATTAAACACAGATTCTAGATTGAATTATTATCAAGGAAAAATATAAATGAGGTGTAAGTGAGCCCTAATAAATTTGGTGGGTAAAATATTTTGATCTTTGGATATATTAGAATTAATTGAAAGAATCAGATACATCTCTGAGGAGGGAGAAAAAGAGACAGAGAGAACAAGTAATTTTGTTCAATTGTTTTCTACTCTATTTATATAAATATGGATTTTGTTAAATATTATAAATACTACATGCATATATGTATAATTATATATGCATTATATATTATATACCTATACATGTGTGTGTACAGCAAGCCAGTTTAAATTGAGCTTTACAGGAAGAGTTAAAGCAACTAAACCAGGGGTAGGGAACTGTGGCCCTAAGGGCCACACTTGAGAACCTAAAGGGCCACATGTAATCTAGAGGCCTCAGTTTTGCCATCCCTAGCGGTCAAAAGAATTACGAGGAGGAGAGGAAAGGATTGATTCTGTCACCCCTCCCCAATACCACTGTCCAGGTGACTATTTTGTGAATTTCAAAATGTTAGAAGATCTGGACTTCTGATTGTTATCAGTCACGATATCCCCTAGAAATTATAGCAATCTCTCCCAGCAGCAGTGGCTGACATTGATAACAGTGTCTCCATCTCCAGCTGAGAAATACAAGGACAAACTATAGACACGGAAGAAAGACATTCTGGAATCTACAAAAGCAATTAAATTCAGAACCAAGCACAGAGTTGCACCTAAGAACAATTTCCTGAGAACTCTAAAAGGGGAGTAAAAAGATTTTCAGTAACCAGGAGCTGTGACTTTACCCTAAGCTTAATGCAACTTTCCCCAAGGACTTTGCTTGTGTTTAAATGTGAACGAATTTGTCCCAGACTTTTTCAGGGATTGCTTTTTGTATTAAACTGTCCTTATTAACCATCTTGGTAAATATCCCTTTATAAAAGAGCTCATTTTCTAATAGGTTGTGCCCTAGAAGGAGCACTGGTAACTCCCACAGCTTCTTTGGGTTATCTCTACAACTCTAAGAGGAGAAATAGTTAGCTGTTCTCTGGGAACCTGACCTATGAATGGACATAGGTATTGGGGAATATCCCTGATGGCAGTACTACTATAGTTTCCATATATTCTCTCTCTCTCTCTCTCTCTCTCTCTCTCTCTCTCTCTCTGTCTCTCTCTCTCTCCTCTCCCCCCCCCCCCCCCAATCTATCTCTCCATCTCCTCTTCTTTTTTTGTTGTTATTCTGGTTTTTTTAGAGGTAATTGGGACTAGGTTACTTGCCCAGGGTCACACAGCAAGGGAGTGTTTGAGGCTGGATTTGAACTCAGGTGCTCCTGACTCTAGGGTCAGTGCTCTATCCACTGTGAAACCTAGCCACACATCTGTCTCCCCTTCTGCTCTCCATATTCCCTCCCTCCTCCCTCTCCCTCTGACCCCTTTTCTCTCATTGTAAATGCTTTAAGTATGAATATCATTTTAATATACATCAGAGAGAAAATGGGATTTCAAAGGCATTATAGGCAGGAAACAGGATTAAAGAAGCATTACAAAAGAATCTCATTTGAAACACTAGAACAAGATGATGCACATTCAGTGAGTCCCCAGTAATGGTACTGATTGCTTAATTCCTAGATTGTAGTCTTGAACCCCAGCCTTATGATTCAGGGCTACTTTAATCAAAGGCCAAGGGACAGCTTAACCAGATAAGAGAGAAACTTCCTAAAGGAAACTAGAGAGGCTGAGCAGAATTAAACTGAGTGGGAAACGGATTTCCCTTCTTGGTGGCAGCTTTGGCAGCTTTGGCCTTCTACAGATGGATTAGCAGTTGCAAACACAGCTCTGCATATCTGACACATACGTGTTTGGTTTAGTATTTGTCTTCAAGCCAACAGCAGACAGATTTGGGAAGGGGGGATAGCAGGGCCTTAGAGAGAAGAAGAGCATGCTGTCCCAAGTCTTGGGTGACAACAGGCTCTGTTCTTGAGGCACAGCCAAAACACTTGTTTCTCACTAAATCTGAGTCATTCTCAAAACAAGATCAGAGCCAAGATGGAAACTTTCTTACCAAACTTTCTTACCAGGCATAAAATCTGGTAAGCTCCACACTGGCTAAGATATTCTTTACTTGAATATAGGACCACAAGAATATGGCATAATGTCCAATAAGCAGAATTCAGTTAACTGGAGCGCCCAATTAACAGGAGGCTGTGCTGTGTGCTACTTTGAAGAGAAAGAAACTAATGCAATAAAGAGATGAAGAATAAAATGTTTCTTAATCTAAACTGAATCACAGTAAATTGCACTCAGACTATATCTCCCATATCCTTGTGCTTGCTGGCCATATTTTCCAAGAAACCTTCCCTGAGCCCATTCCAGCCCCCTCCAATGAGCACTTTAGAATTATCCCCACAACTCCAAGAGGAGAGAGCTAAGTGTTTTATAATTCTCTCATTTTATATTCACAACAACCCTGTGAGGTAGGTACTATTATTATCGACATTTTTACAGATGAAGAAAATGAAGTGAAGTGACTTGCTCAGGGTCACTAGTTTGTAAGTATCTGAAGCTGGATTTGAACTCAGATCTTCCTGACTTCACTTTGCCACCTACCTCCCTCTGATCTTTCCATTCTCAACCTCACCATACTTCGTGACTGGCATGATAGTTATTTGTGAACATGTTGGATAGCTACCCTTATACACATACACACTAGACTGTTACCAGTAAGCTGCATGGGAGTAGTAACACAATTTTGTTCTTTTATTCTTTTTTTTTAATTTTCTTTTCCTTCTCACCTAGGACTTACTAGAGTACCTTGCACACAGAATAGCAATCAGGACTAGATCTGTTATTTGCTTGTATAGGGAAATATTGGATGAGAAAAATTCCTCTATGAATAAAATTTGACACCTCCTCTACGATATACAGTCAGAGACAGATGCCTAGAGCTCTTAGGTTAAGTGACTTACCCAGGGTCATATAGCCAATTTGTGTCACAGGTAGAGACTAAACCTAGATCTTCCTATCTCAAGGCTAGTTTTCTATCTAATATGCCATACCACCTCTTATTCTGAGCATTGTAGGTTTTGAAAATGGATGGTGGAAGAAGTACTCACATGTATGTGGTACTTCAGGGCTTGTAAAGGAGTCATAATAAGTTTATGAGGAAGATTTTCAAGTTTCCCAGTTTTATAGGTGAAGGAAAATGAAATTTCAGAAAGGCAGTATAACTCCCACAGGCATATTCTAGTAAGTGTTAGAGCAAGGATTCAAACCCATCCCTCTTCTGATGCTCAGTCTAGCACCCTTTCAGACTTGGGAAGAATCCAAAGTAGTTCTGCAGCCAATGAAGATGGAGAACTGTTGCATAGTGTGTTCAAAGGAGCACCAGTCATGAGGTCAGAATACTTGCATTTGAGTCTTCTTGGAGATCTCCAGAGGGGAATAATTCTGGGGAAGTCCTCATCCTTTTTGCACAGGAATGATTGCTTGTAAGATTTTCATTATAGTGAGCAGGCTACCATAAAAAGACTTCAGCCTTCAGAAGAACTCTTAATGGATTGAACGAAGGGAATAGATAGCATACCTGGACCCTTAGCTTCTTCATCAAACTTGCCCTGGCCATTATCAGACATCAGGTGTAGAATCAGTGCAGAAGTGATTGAAATTAGCAGATTTGTAGACAACACAAGTAGGAGAGATCATTAATACATGAAAACGAAGTTCTTATATAAAATGGAATGATGAGCTGAATCTAGTAAGATAAGATTAAATTGAATGAAGGAAGAAGAAGGGAGAAAGGAAGAAAGGAAGGAATGAAGGAAGGAAGGAAGAAAGGAAGGAAGGAAATGAAGACAGGAGGAAGGGAGGGAGGAGGAAATGAGGGGAAAAGAAAAAGAAAAAGAGAAAGGAAGGTAGAAAGAAAGAGAAGAAGGAAGGAAGAGGAGCATTTATTAAGTTAACCCTGAGATTCAGAAATTATATGCATTTCTAAAGACGCATTGGGCATGGCTAAAAATGAATTTGTTGCAAAATATTTGGAGGGTTCAATGTACTACAAGATCACTGTGAGTCAACAACATGACAGCTAAAAAAATTTAAAAATCAGTGATTTCCTAGATTGAGAGGCATAATGCTCCTGACTAGGGAGACCCTAGTTCTTCTATACTTTGTCCAAGTGAGATCATACAAATTTGGGGCTCCTCGTTTTAGGAAGGACGTTGAAAAACCAGAGTACTTTCAGAGAGGAGCAACTAGGAGGGAGAGGAAATTAGAAGCTGGGTCACTCAAGGCCTAGTTAAAGGGATCAATGACCAATGCTCCAGTTAGACCACATAGAGAGTTTTATGTTCAGCTCTTGATGCTGAGACAGTGAAACATCAGAGACACAGATGGTGAAATGCATGACATACAATGGATGGTGATTCATAGCAGAAAAATAAATTAACTAAAGGAAGGAGACTTGAGTATTTTAAAGACAAAGTAGCTTACTTGCTACATCCTATAAAGGATTTTTCACTGCCCCCCATGATTGGAATGTTCTTTCTCTTCTCACCTTTGCCTCTTGGAATTCTGCCTCTAAGGAAGACCTTAGGACTTAGCTTAAGTGTTACCTCTTACATGAGACTTTTTCTGATGCCTCAGTTTTTTGTGTGTTTTGTTTTGCTTGTTTTTAGTCTTTCTTCAGAGTTCAAAACTTACCCTCTTCCCCTGTGGTAGGTGGTCCATGATGGGCTCCATGCACAGAGGCAGTGTGTCCAGTGAGTAAGAGGACCATTTCCCATCCCTTCTTTCATTTTTAATGGGACAGAGTGAAACTCACAGGATGAGCAGGCATGACTAAATTGGAAGAGGTAATAAATCTCATTGCCTTATTTCTTCCCCACTTCCCAAACTCACCTGTATTTATTTCAAACTTCTCAAATACTACTGATAACACTATCATTCAGTTATTTCTTTTTGCAGCCTGATTGTCATCGTCCCTTTGCCCCACATATCCAATCAGTTGCTAAATATTGTCATTTCTATCTCCATAGCATTTCTCAAATGTCTTTCTCTTTCTACTCATATGAATACCACCCTAGCTCAAGCCAGTATCACCAGACTATTGTGATAGCCTCTTGTTTTCTCTTCTTCAAGCCCCTCCCCGTACCTACAAAAGTAGTTATTACTAAAGCCTAAATCTACGTCACTTGCCTACTCAATAAACTCCAGTGACTCCCTATTGATCCTGGAATTAAATAACATTTTATCTTTATCTCATAATTTAAAAATAAATTTGTTCACATTTTATGATTATATATAAATATTAGTGTAATTTATATCTAGTAAGCATATACCTACTAAGGAAGCATGCTAATTTTTTTTTAACTGAGAGGAATGCACAATAAATAAAAGTTTGGAAAGACTGATAGCTTTTCATTGAAGACACTGAGATCCAGAACCCACATGTAATTATGGATTCTCAGACATAGTGGACAACTCCTGAACCACCCACAAGTACTCTTACTCTATAAGTTCCCTCAAAGCAAGGCTCACATACAAATTACCATCTCCAATCTGACTCTTATTGTCTTTCTTGCATAGGGTCTCCCTTTGGGCTCCATGTCCCCAAACATACATATTCATTTTCCCTCATCTATCTAGAATCACTACTCCTCAAATCCATCTCTCTGACTCATAGGCACATTCTCTTCTTCTTTTTCCTTTCACTCCCACTTATTTCACAAACCCAGACCTAGTCTCTACCACAAGGGCTAGTTTTTGTCACCAGGACTGCTCTGTCACCAAAGCAGAAAGAATGTCTTGATGTCCTTAAGTACACCTAGAGAATTATTGACAACTGAGAACAAACAGGCACTTGCATTTTCTCAGACTCACAGCTGTTCTCCCTTTGCTATTATAACACAGTGGATTTTTTTATAAAGAAGGAATATTTACTTCAAAAGAAAATCATAAATATACAAGCTTACTCCCCCTAATCCATGAGAAGCATAATCATTCTCCCCCTCTACACCACCTCAGTCTCTGGGTAGGGGAAGGGGATTAGGTTTACAATTTAACTCACCTCCCATAGAGCAAAGTCCTAGTTCCCAATTCAAAGCCCCTCTCAGCCTTAAGTCTCAGGCAAGCTCACTTCTCAGGGCTTCCATGCTGGGCTGGCTGACTGTCGTACCAGCCCACCTGCATTCCTGGCTCCAAAGTCACCACGACTCAAACTCCAGATCAGGTGGGTATAACCTCTGACACCTAAAACTGAGCATAACCACCACAGAACAGAAACTTTTCCCAGGCCCTTTTCTGGTTGCTAAAATACAGTTCTGTTCATGGTATCCATGATGGGCATTGGGCACAATGTAGCAGCAAGCACACTAGCATACCCAGGATGACTGCGAGGACATATTCTTAGATCTGCTTTTCTAAAGGAAAACAACTCAGAAAGGGTTTAATCAAACATATCATTTACCTAGTTCAGAGAAAAGTCAGCACCCTGAACTTCAGAGAAAAGAAACAGAAGTTACAAGCAGACAAAAAAATACAGAAAGAGAAACAGATTGGCAGACAAGGCTTCCAGCTGTCTGACCATCATATCCATTCGTAGTTAGTCACCAGAGAGAGAAAGCACCAGCATCTGGGTTTTCAAAGCCAGGGGGGCTCAATGGCTACCCAGAGTCTCATCTGGCCAAATCACACAACTCTTTCCAAAGTGAGCCCCAAAGCAAAACTCACATCCAGGTATATATAGCCTTCTCCTGGGTCAGGGAATATCATAACCTTCTTGACCCACTGCCCAATCACGAAGTAACAAGTTGTGGGCATTTCTGAAAAACAGCTTCCAGCCACAGGCTCCATGTGACCACATTCAGCCTATTAGGAGGCAGAGTATATTTTCAAATCAAGGTTCTCAGATTCACTTAAGCCTATCATGGGCCACAGGGCAGGGAAGATCTTCAGATTCCCATTATACACAGCAGCTAGGAGCACAGTTTTTAAAAAAGGCAAAAGCAGAGCAAATAGCTTGATTGGGCTACTTTTAAAGATGCAGGCAGTCACTCAAGGAGGCTACCTATCTTATATGGTAAGGATATAGTGGGCTCCATGTTACTCAAGGTAGCCATGCTCAAAAACCAGGTTACATTGACATCCCCAGCATCTAAGGCTACCAAACTGGAGAGGCTTTAATTAAGGGGTGGCACTGAATGGTGTTCCTATCTCTTGATGACCAACCTAGCTAAACCTATAGACACTTATTCTCAGACTGGTGACTGCCAGGGGATGACTCTATTTTTCCTAGAGTAACTCATGACAGCATAGCGTGGTTGTAATCTGTCTTGAGGAGCATAGTAGCACACAGTTCCTGGAAGTACTAAAGAAGAGTTTTCCAAAGTGTGGGGATTGCAGATCTAATGTTTTTGAGTACAACTCCCACATAAACACAATTAATTTTTTTCAATGAAAACAACGTTCAAATTCAAGCCAGCAATAGAGTAACTAGACAAATTTGTTCCAACTGATTGCAAAGACAGGCAGACAATGATTTAGTATACTATGTGTAATTGAGATCACAGGATCACAGATTTAGAGCTCATTGTAACCTTAGAGGTCATTGAGTCAACCTTTCTCATTTTGCAAAGATGAGAAAACTGAGGCTCCTAGAGCTTAATGGCTTGCCCAGGATCACATAACCAGTAAATGACAGAGACAGGATTAGAATCTAGATCTTCCTGACTGCAAACACACCAAATTTTAGTTAAATCTTAAGGAAAAAGGAAACATGCATTTATTAAGCATTTATCATGGACCAAGCTCTATGCTAAGTGCTGGGGATACTACAAGTAAAAGGATGATTCCTGCCCTGAAGGAGTTTACCTTCTATTGGGGAAAACAATACACAAAAGGGAGTTAAAGTGGGAAAAGGAGAAAGATACTAGGCCTGGGACATGTTTTTGAAGTCCAGAAAAAGCAGGTGGCAGGGGAATGTAGAGGCCAGCCCGGACCCCTTCATAAAATGGAGTCGCTAGAAGGAACTCAACCATGGGAGAAGAGGGGAGACTTTGCAGAGGCACATCCCAAGGTGAGCAGACCCCAATAGTGGTAGAATGTTCCAGAGCAAGGAGGCCTCAGACACTGAGGGAAACTCCAAGATGAGACAACAGGAGCTACACTATTTTGTAGTCCAGAACAAGCCTCAATTAAGGCATAATCTTTCATGATCACTATCAGTTGGTATATACTCACAATAGAAAAAGAAAGTAAAAAAATATCTAAATTGGGGTGGCTAGGTGGCACAGTGAATAGAACACCAACCCTGGAATGAGGAGGACCTCAGTTCAAATGCAGCTTCAGACATTTAACACTTACTAGCTGTGTGACCTTGGGCAAGTCATTTAACTTCAATTGTCCTTCCTTCCCCCCTCCAAAAAAGCAAAAAAAAAAAACAAAACCAAATCCAGAAAGTATCATATTCTGTATCATGAGATTCACAAGTACTTTTATTGATAAAAGGGATAGATGGTTTGCTTTGAAGAATGCTTTAACTACAAAGAACATGAAATGTGATAAAGAGAAATGACATTGAAAGTCTATATTGACAAAAGAAGATAATTTTTCTAGAGCAAATTAAGTGTTTTTAGTAAATGAAAACTGGCCTTTTTTTTTTTTTTTTTTTTTTGCAAAAGCTATGTGACATCAAAAAGATTGCTTGCATCCTATGAGGGGACTAAGAGCATTGCTAATTCTAAAACATCATTTAGTAGGAGAAATGTTGGTGTTACCTACAGCTATCAAGATGATCAAAATTATGTTTGGTGAATCATATACAAAGAAGCTTTGCATGTTTCCAGCTTCACATAATATATCGGGAAAGAGAATTGTCCATATGTGTGAAGACCTTTTTTGATCAATTAATTGAGAAACTCGCATCTTCCTCTTTTACATTAAAGTAGATGAAGGCAAAGATATAAAGATACTCCTTTGATTATATATTTAAGATATGCTGTTGAAACTAATGTTAGATAAGACAAAGTATTTGCAAACTTTTTCATGACAGTGCCAAATCAAGAGTAAATTTTAATTCCATGATTGGCCGAATTGTTAATAAAAAATGATATAATGAGAGGAAATAGTGTTAGACTATGAACTAACAGAATTCAAGTGGTATCAGGATGAAATGCAAGTCTACAAGCACTAGTTAAAAATATAGCCTTTTGTTCAGGTTTGACACATTGCATGCTTCATAGACCATTTGTATTAAGAAATATGAAAGAGAAATTACATACAATTTAAATCATTACAAAAGTAAAGAAAAATCTTATTTTTTAAAAGTCCATTAAAAGAAAACCTTTTTAAAAATCCACTAAAAGGTTCTTTACAATGTATTGTGATTATAACAGCCAGAAGAAAGAATATGTCTATATTATTGTAAAATACTGTGGCTTTCTTATAACAAAGTACTTCAGAGTATAAATGGCTATTTTTCTTAATGATGAGATGTTAAGCAAAATCACTTTATTTTTTAAAATGCCATATTGACACTTGCATAGTGTTGGATATTTCTGAAAAACTAAATACTATAAATTCAAGATCCTCAAATTTATATTCTGATCCAGACTATAGAAATGACTATATTTATGGAAGACAAAGCTGTGGAAAATACACATATAAGATTATATTCTTTGTGCCCTTTTTCCTGTAAATAAAATGGAAAAAAAATAAAAGTCTGTATATTAATCATTTGATCAGACTATAGAAACAATTTTGATTTTATTCTCTAAGACCTTCCTATTTCTAAATTAAAATGATTAAGGTACTTTAGCCATAGACAAATATGGTACATTTGAAATTAGTTGAGTAAGTGGTTAATGGATTTGTCTTGTGATAGTACAGTAAAAACAAGTGTTTGAAGCTCAAAAGCTTATGTCTTTGCTGTGATTTAAAAAAAAAAAGAGTAGTCTGTCTTATAAAAAAAATGCTACTAATTTTTCTACTGTTTACTACTATTACCATACTTTGTGTGAAAAGATGTTTTTAGCGGCAGTTATTATAAGGACAAAATATTGGTTGAATAGTGATGGCATTGGCCATACCACATGTTAAGAAACTTCTCTTCCCCCAATCAGCTCACCTATCATGTTACTTTTATTTTCTATAAATATGAAGATTGTAAAGTTTAGCAGATACGTTACTCTACTGTATGAAAGATTTATGTGACAGAATTCTAATATTTTAAATTTTTATTGGAATGAAATATGAACTAAGAAAATTACTCACATAAATTCTCTTATAAAGTTGGTATGCATCAATGTTTTTATATAAAAGTGGAGATATTACTACATAAAGGTCTAAAACAATTTACTTTTAAAGAATTCCTATTTTTAATAGCAAGAGAATAGTTTACCTAGTTTTCTCATTAGGGTATTTGGGCAGCATTGTCTTATTTAGGGACTATTCTGGCTTGGCTAGGGATTTGAGGGAAAGAGACACTGCCCATTAATATTTACTGATGTCAAGACAAGTCAACAGTGAAAAGGATACAAAGGGGATATATACATATCTCACAGGTAGCAAACCAGAGTCTCAACCTTTTGAATTGATGCTGGAGTTATTCTGCAATATTTATGATCTTCAAAAACTAGCCAACTACCTGGGACTACAGAGTGTACCATAGACATTAGGATCTATCTTTCATTATAGCTGAGAGTAAAACATATTAGTCTAAGGTAAACAAAGTTCCATGCTTATAACAATGACATACACTTGTATTTGAGTTACATTTGTATTATAGTGCTTTCAAATTTGCAAAGAACTTTTCTCCCAATAATCCACTGAGGTGGGTTGCACTATTGTGTGGAAAGTATTATGTGTGTATTATGCTTCTGAAGTATTATTATTCCCATTTAACAGATGTATAAAGTGAGTCTAAGTGACTCATCCATGATTTCATAAATGTCTAAGGAGTCGACCTTGGGTCTCAACCCACACTCTTTTCACTCTACCATGTTACATACATGAATCTACCAGCTATAAGTCAGCTAGGCAGTAGCTGAATAGTGAATGTCTGAGTTGGTACAATTTCTTTGGTACCTCTAGCTATACTTTATAACTTCACGAATCTTTTCTGGCTACTTCTGTCAACATGTCTGCACCTCACCACCTCCATTTTTAAGGGAAGAAGAGATCTAACTTCTCTCAGACACTCTATCCTATTTGTATAAACCCAGCCTCCTCTCCAGTTCCTTACCATTTGGTGGTGAAGACAACAAACTACTTCCTGAAGAGGCCATTTTGTTTGATTTGCAAACACGCTTTGCATCAGTGGCTGCCCCAGGCTTTCTTATTGTATCAAATGAGTGGAAGGGAAGATAAACCTGCCCTGTATCCTTACACATTCCTGCATTCCTGTTACTTGTTGGCAGAACTATCAGTCAGCATCAGACTATGTAATAGTAACGTGATAAGCAATTCAAACTTTCCCTGATAGGTCTAGTGCTGATTGACTGCTCAGCCAGTAAGTGAAATTTGTAGAAAAGTAGTGGGGGTTGGAGAGGAAGGGTAGAGAAATATCTTACTCTTATAGCTTTATATGCCTAAAATTACCTATTATGCATGACTTTGAACTTATTCAAGAATGCTGCCTGTTAAAGGTCCATGTCCAGAGTACCTATGAAATTCTTCAGAAAATGGACTAACTGGGGCAAGCTGCATAAAATGTTTCCTCATATCATTTTTTTTTTTTTTTGCTTTTTGGAAGGCAATTGGGGTTAAGTGACTTGCCCAAAGTCACACGGCTAGTAAGTGTGTCAAGTGTCTGAGGTCAGATTTGAACTCAGATCCTTCTGACTCCAGGGCCAGTGCTCTATTCACTGTGCCACCTAGCCGCCACCATATCATTCTTTAAGAACAATTCTGTTGAGCAGATGGGGAGAGACCAAAGGGAGCAATAACCTATGGGATGAAAACATGGGAATCTTTAAGATCATTGTTGGAATTGCTGCACCAAGCCATGGGGTGTGCCTACTGAGTTTGAGAGAAGCCGTGGAGGGAGAGTTTTGCTTTCCAACAACTTCACATTTTGGCAAATTATTCTTGCTAAATAGATATGAAACTAGATATTTATTTGCTGCCAAAGAAAGATGAATACTGTCAATACCCACTAAATTCCATGGTTCTGGGACAAAGCTCTGTTTGCCATGTCCTAGTGATGTCTCTGTCCCTCTTCTACCTGCAATGCGAGTACTACAGTGTGAATTGAGGGGTTCCTAAGGCATTACCTTGCCTGAAATGACTCTTCCATGGGTCAGCTGTCTTCCCCTACTGCAGAAGCTTCAACAGACATTTTGGAAGAAAGTATGGAATAGTTCAGAGAATCAACCATATGCATAATCATACATTCTGTGTCTGATCTGTCTGTGTGTAATCGACCTGAAATCAGGAGACCTGGTAAACGTTACCTCCATTTTACAAAGAAGCAAACCAAAGGCCAGACTTGCTTTAGGTCTGACTCTAAACCCAGATTACTTCTATGTTTACAATGTGCTGTCCCTTGTACTATAAAAATACCTCAAGTATATATGGGCTTTCCTAATTTATGAAACACTTTCATCTATATTAAGGATAGCTAGGTGGAGCAGTGGATATAGTTCTAGACTTGGAATCAGGAAGATCCATCTTCATGAGTTCAAATCTGGCCTCAGACACTTACTAGCTATGTGACACTAGCCAGGTCACCTCGGTTTCCTCATCTGTAAAATGAATCAGAGAAGGAAATGGCAAACCACTCCAGTATCTTTGCCAAGAAAACCCCATATAGGATCATGAAGAGTCAGATACAACTGAAACAAAGATGACTATGACTTTGATGACTATAAATAATACATTATTCAATGGTGGATTGGAAAGAGTCCCTGGGGAGGAGCCAGTTAATCTGACACTTATTCTTTGTGTGTTTTGGGATGGATCTTTCTCTCAGTTTGATCTATAAAACAGAGGGAAAAACAAAACCTGTTCCCCTAAACTCATAGGGTCATTATGAGGGAAGCATGTTGTAAATTGTAAAGTGTCGTAGAAATGTGAGCTTTTTTAAAATAACTTTTTCTCTATTGTCCCCATTTTTCAGATGAGCAAACCAAGGCAACAGTGTACAACAGTGTACTTATCTAATGACACCCTGAAGTTGGGCAACTAAACTGTAACCTCCATTATAGCATCTCAGGGCAGAGAGTGATTTCCGAAGTATCTTCTGCAGGCAGCACATGCTCCAAGTGCTTTCTCTCTGTTCCTCCAGAAGGGAAACAGCAGGGTCAAATTTGGAGCCTCTTGAGATTTGGGACAAGGCTGGGCATATAACAGAATGTTTCAAACAGGGCCCTTAACTGTGACAGGTGTGGTTGAGAGAGATACCAGCTGGCCAAAGCTGACACAAGACAGGAGAGAGGAAGCAGGAAGCAGTGGGTGGCTGCTGTTTTTATGACATTTTCTTCATGGAGTTTTGCTTAAATAGTCTCTGATTTTACTTCCCTGTGTTCCAGCTTGGAGTTAGCTTTTGTCACTGCTGGAGATGTTATATGCCACGCGCTAGCTTATTCCTGATGAGTTCATGCAGACAGACTTTTCCTCTGTGGTGTGTGTGTGTGTGTGTGTGTGTGTGTTTGTGTGTGTGTGTGTGTGTGTGTGTGTGTGTATGATCATGCTATATCTCTCTCCTTTGGTGGAGAGAACATTGTACTTGGAATCAGACAACTAAGGGCTGAATCTTGTTTCTTATATATACCCATTGTCTTATCCTAGTGAGGTCATATCACCTCTCTGGGACCCAGTTCCTTCATCTCTCTAATGGAGATAATAATGTCCACATAACATCTGCTGGACTGTTGAGAGGAAAGTGCTTTGCAAAGTTTAAAGGAATAGGTTGTGGGACTGTGAGTTTATTGCCATAGGGCACTCCCAGATGAGGAAACTCCCTCCTCTAATGCAATGTGACAACATCTCAGCAACTTTTAGTCTTAGAGAGTTTCCTAGAGAATGGGGAGTGGTTAGTTGACTTGTCCAAGGTCATACAGCCCATATGTGTCAGTGGAGATTTGAGTCTAGGTCTCCCTGACTCCAAAGTCCTCTGTTTATCCACTACTGCCTCTTACTTAAAATACTAACAGAAGTTGTTAACATAATTTGCTAATTAATATAAGCTGCTACCAATAATGTCATTTGTTAGGGATACCATAGAGTGAATTCTTGTTCAGGTTAGATTTGATGGCATCTAAGGTGTAAATCTGTGTTTATCATATGTATATGTGTGTGTGTGTGTGTATCAATATGTGACAAAATGGATTCCTCTCCATGTTTCTCAAACCTGTTCATCTTCCTTACATCCCAGTTTTTATTAATGTCATAGCCATCCTCATTTACTTCCACTTCAAGTCTCAGTCTTCTTTGACTCATCTCTCACCCTTGGCCAAACATTCTTGACAAGGGTTGATATCTTTTGATTCTACCCACAATCAATTTTATTTTCAGAATAGGTAGTGTCCTTGAGCTATCAATCATATCTGTTCCTTCCTTACAATATCTGCTATTCTTAATTATCTTTAGGTCATTATCTTTTAGAAACTAGATGACATTCCACCATAGAGAAATCCTTTTACCTTCAAAGGAAGCAGCACAGAGGTGGGGGCTATTGTGTGAAGCGACACAGTGGATAGGGTGCCTGTCCTGGAGTCAGGAAGACTCATCTTCCTGAGTTCAAATCTGGCCTCAGACACTTACTAGTGAATGACCCTGGGCAAGTTACTTCATTCTGTTTGCCTCAGTCTCCTTATCTATAAAATGAACTAGAGAAGAAAATGGCAAACCATTCTGGTATCTTTGCCAAGAAAATCCCAAATGGGGTCACAAAAAGTTAGACACACTTGAAAAACAACAGAAGATTAGCTAAAGCGCTATTAAGTGCTTACTGTGTACTCGACGAAGCACTAAACATACCAATAAAAGCAAGAGGAAAGGCAATCTCTACCTTCAAGGAGCTTCCCCTCAAACAGGCAAAGATTATACATGAAAGAGTTGAAAAGCACGAGAGAATAGATGAAAAATACTAACCACCTCCGGAGAAAGAACTGATAAACTTTGAGTGCAAATTAGAACATTTTTCATTTGATTTTTCGTGCTTTGTTTTTTTTCAACATGACTAATATGGAAATGGGTTTTGCATGACTTCACATGCATAATGGGTATGATTATACAAGCATTAGCTTGCCTTCTCAATGAGTGAGGGAGAGGTTTGAAAGAAATAGGAACTCAGGCTTTTAAAAAATAATTGTACAGAAAAAGGAAAGGGGAAAAGAGAAAGGAGCAAGGTGGAAAAGTCCTTGGAGAGGTTAGGCTGAGCCAGGTTAGAAGTGCGCATGGTACACACAGGCATTTCCTCAAATGGAATTCTGAGCAAAATAATTATTAAATAACAAATTATTGGGGAGATCTCTGACCTTGCCCCAAAATGTACCCAACCTAGATCTTCTTATCCAGGTGGAGTTTTTGCCTCATACAACTGGAAAAACAAAAAGAAAACTTAGGGATGCTAATCTGATGAAATCCAGTCCATTATGTTTTAGCCAGCCAGGTCTGATTAGAGGTAGACCCCCTTTTGTCTAGATTGCCCTTGGCAGGGGTAGTCTGGACAAGAGATAAGTCTCTTCATCCAAAATTGAGTGATCCGGTCACATCCCCAACTCCCTTCATTAAAATAGATCTACCTCTCATTATAATATTCATTTTTCTCATTAATTGTTAATCAATTAGAATGGATTGCCACCTTCAAGACTACTCATTTTTCCAAGGGCATGTAAAAGTTGAGTGGGTTCCATGAGGGATCTTTGGCATTTGAGAGTGCCACTGACCCCTTTTATTAATTTTAAACTAGAATAATTAATAAAATGATTAATTACCCAGAAAGTATGTCTCTCAAACCTTTTATATATTACAGTTCCAAAGAGTAGTTCAGTAATTGGAGAAGAGGTATAGGGATTGGAGGTGTCTCCAGTGGGAGAAGAAGATTGTTGGGGTGAGAATAGTAAGGAGTTGAAGATAACTCCTACCTTGCAAACCTGAGGGACTGGAAGGATGCTGTTCTCTATAGTAGAAGGGTAGGTAGGAGCAGGGAAGAGCTTACAAGGAAAGATGAATTCTGTTTTAGGCATGTTGAACTTAAGATGTGTACTGGACATCCATTTTTATATATCTGAAAGGCAGTCAGAAATGCAAGATTAGAAGTTAACAAAAATTGGGGGCAGGAAAGGTAGATTTGAGACCCTTATAGAGTAATAAAACATAGAGATGGTAATTAAATCTGTAAGAGCTGATGAGATCACCAAGTGAAGCAACATAGAGGGAGGAGAGTGGAGAGCCCAGGATAGAACCCTGTGAGACACCTACAGTTAGAGGGAGTGATCTGGATAAAGTATCCAGTAAAGGAGAGTGAGGAGAGGTCAGATAGGTAGGAGGAAAATCAGGAGAGAGTGGTGTCCCCAAAACCTGGAGAGAAGAAAGTACCAAGGAAGAATGACCAAGTGTCAAAGGTTGCAGAGAGGCTAAAGAAAATAAGGATTGAGATTTTGGATTGGGCATTTAAGAGATCATTGGTAACTTTGAAGAGAGCAGTTTTGGTGGAATGATAAGATCAGAAGCCAGATTGTAAGGGGTTAAGAGGGGAGTGAGAACAAAGTGGAAGTATCTATTGTAGACTTTGAGGAGCTTGGCTACCAAGAGCAGAAAAGATATAATATGATAACTGGTGACAGATTAAATGAAGGTTTTACAGGATAGGGAAGAAATGGCCATGTTTGTAGGCCATAGAAAATGAGCCACCAGACAAGGAGAGATTGAAAATAAGTGAAAGAGTCGAGATGACAGAGGGGGCAATCTGCAGAAGGAGATCAGATGAAATGGGATTGCTTAAATAGGTAGAGGAGTCATCTTATACTATTTCCATCTATGTACTTTATTCTCCACCTAATCTGTTCTATTTACCATTCCTTGAACATTTTTCTCCTCCACATTTTGACTCATGTTGTTTTATCTACCTGTTTTCAACAGTGAGAGAAAATTTCCCATTCTTCAAGTCTTTAAATGTCTCTTCCAAATCAGAGGTAAAAAAATTCTATTAAATGCTCTCCATGAAACTTTCCATGACTCCTTTTCCCTCTCAGCCAACATAATCTCTTTCCATTTAACTCCCATGACACTTTGTAACTTTCTATGGCCTGCCATTAGCCCTGGAGATGCTTCCACATTATGGCCCATTCTCCTAACTGATGAATCCAAAGCTCAGACAGCTGTTTCATAATGGGTCCCCCAGCTCACTTCATTCTTGGTACCACTAAGTCTCTAGACTTCTCTACCTCCTTGCCAGCAGCCTTGCGTCTAGGAGCATATTTTCCCCATCCCATCTCCTCCTCTTTCCTCTTCATATATGGTCTTCAAATACAGCATCGGAAACTCAGGCTTTGGTAAGGCACATGGGGGTCAAGCTCCTTGCCCATGCCTTAAACTGAAATCACTCTGGCTCTGATTGGACAAAAATAGGTCCTAGCCCAGGCCTCAGTTGGTCATTGTGGGGTTTTGATGGCTCAGAGTGAGTGTAAAAAGCAATTGTTTGTGTTTTGGCCAGAAACCCTGGGGGTCTTCCCCTCCCAGATGAATTTTTTTTTTAACTAGGTAAAAGATACCATTCTTTGCATCATTTCTTACCTATCCTTAATCACTGAATGAGCATTGCCTCAGACAAACCAGGACCTGGGAAAGAACTTAATTTAAGAAGACCAAGGTCTCCCAATGCATCCAGAGTCATCTGTCATCTCCACTCCTCCTGATGAATATCTTGCCACTAAACCCAGAGGACTCCTGAGGAGAAAATGAGGCTGGTGACTTGGCATAATCTTGCCTCACTTAAATCCAATTCACTTGCAAGTCAAGACATCACCTTCCTGATGTTATTGTTTCTCTTCAAGAATGAAGGACAAACAACAGCCTTCCCTCATTTGAATATGTTTTTTCAGGTAGGGACTGTCTTGTTTGCTTGTTATTGTATCTCCATTGCTAATAACAATTCTTGGCACATAGGGCTAAATAAATGTTCTTTCTATCTATCTAGCTATCCTATGTCATATGTGAATGTCTTATTTCCTTCATTAGATTGTAAATTCTTTATTCCATTGGTGAGTTACTTCCAAAAATCTCCTTTTTGAATACAGGCTCAGGTCAACTATCTGTCATTTCTCTCCTGTCTCTGCTTCTGATTCCAGACTTTGCCACAATTCCCCATCTGTCTTCTTACACTGGAACATCCCTCCACCCATATATCCCTTTTCTCTCAGTGGTAAGTTCTTCCTGGAGCCTTCCTTTTGAAGAATGTCACAAGCTACCAACTTTTCCTTCCTTTCTTAGGTCTGACTCTCCCCACGAACTTTTTTCAGCTCCCTTTTATGTATGTCTTCTCCCAATAGTAAGCTCTTTGAGAGCAGAGATTGTCTTTTGTTTTGTTTCTTTTTATATCTCAAGCACTCAGCATGGTGCTAGGTACATAGAAAGCACTTAAATGCATGTTGACTTAACTTTGAGGAAAGGGAACATGGCTTTCTTTTCATTGTTATTCTTATTTTATAGCTCAGTCAATAATTATTACTATACTTTTCCCACATTCCTTCCAGTGTTTGTCATTTTCCTTTTCTGTCATTCTAACAAATCTGATGAGTGTAAGGTGGTACCCTAAAGTTGTCTTATTTTGCATTTCTCTAATTATTAGTGATTTAGAGCATTTTTTTCATATAGCTATAGATAGTTTATATCCCTTCCTCTGAAAACTGCCTATTCATATGCTTTAACTGTTTATCAATTGGGAAATGACTCTTATTCTTGTAAATTTAACTCAGTTCCTTGTATATTTTATAAATGTCACCTTTACTAGAGAAACTTGCTGCAAAGATTTCCCTCTCAATTTTCTGCCTTCCCAATTTTGATTCCATTGGTTTTATTTGTGAAAATATTTCTAATTTTATATAATAAAAATGATCAATTTTACTTCCTTTGAACCTTTCTATCTCCTGTTTAGTCATGAAGTCTTCTCCTACACATAGATCTGAGAGGTAATTTCTTCCATGCTCCGTGAATTTGTTTATGATATCACCCTTTATGGGACAGGTAGGTGGCACAGTAGATATAGCACTGGGCCTAAAATTAAGATGACCTGAGTTTAAAATACAGTCTTGCTTACTAGCTATGTAACTCTGGTCATATCACTTAACCTTATTTGCCTCAGGTTTCTCATCTGTAAAATGAGCTGTAGAAGGAAATTGCAAACCACTACAGTATCTTTGCCAGGAAAACCTCAAATGGGATCACAAAGAATCAGACTGAACAATAATAATAAAAACAATACCCTTCATGTTTAAATCATGTACTTATTTCAAGCTTATCTTGGTATATATATGGATCCAAAGATTCAAAGATGAATAAATACATCCTCCATATAAAAATCATCAAAACCCAAAGTAACTTCCAAGTTCAGTTACGTACAATATCAATACAATAAAAGAATTCTATACTTCATTCCATTTCTAGGAGTTTTTCAAGTACAGAATTATCTTAAAACTCAGGTCAAACTGTGACATTCGCTCCATACTTCACTTGAGGTTAGAAGAACAACATAGCACCCAAAATGCACTATGACAGCAAATGATGAAGATACATGTCTATTCAATTCAAGACTTGAAAACTGTGAACTTTGAAGAAACCCAAAGCTTGGTTGGGATGATAGAGGCAGATGTTGGAGCAGTGGGACACAGTAAGATATTAAATGTTAGGTTCAAGTTCCCCATATCTCCCAAATCTAGTAACTTGTACAGACTAAACTTGACCTCCTTCCCCTTTTAATAGACAAAATGTGTGTGTGTGTATGTGTGTGTGTGAGACACAAACCCAGATATATTTAAACTATGTTCTTTGCAACCACTATCTGAAATCTTCAGAAAATCAGTTATATAGATCCCAGTTTCTAAAGCTTTCATGGCAACTCTGAAAAGTATTTTTGGTGAAACCCTACTTCCTGCTGAATATATAAATCACAAAGATATCTCTTGTTTTGTGATGTCAAGACAACTTCAGTTACAGTGTAAGCATTAAAAGACAGTTATTCCTTCCCCATCACAGGGGTTAGGAACACAGTACTGTCATGATCTGAAAAATCTGTGTAAAATTTTTTGCCGTTCCCCCCTCCGCCACATACAATAGAAGAAGTCTGGTTTTTTTTGTTGTTTTATGGGGGTGTTTGCAATGCCTTTTTATAAAATTTGAGCTAAGTATTTGGTTATAGGCCCTGTATTGTCTGCTGGTCTTCTTCATGTGTCATCTGCAGTTTCCACAAAACTCCCCCAATATTCACATTTAATTTCTTATGCCAACCCACAAAACATTGAAAGTCATGATGTGGAAGTTATAACTGTATATGTTTTCCCTAACTATTGCTTTGGCTGTATCCCACAAATTTTTATCTATTGTCTCATAATTTTCATCTTTAATGAAATTATTGATTGTTTTCCTAATTGTTCTTTGGTCCACTCATTGTCTAAGATTAAGTTATTTAGCTTCAAATTCATAGATTAAATTAGTCCCTTGTGATTTCTCACACATATTTACTTTTTATGCTTCTCTTGAGTCCTCTGTTTGAATATCAGTTTTTATATTCAGCTCTGGTCTTTTTATCAGAAATACTTGAAAGTCTTGCATTTCATTAAAAATCCATTTTCCCTCAATAGGATTATAGTTAATTTTGGTAGGTAGGTTGTTCTTGGTTAAAATCCTATATTCTTTGCATTCTGAAATATCATATTCAAAGCCCTCCAATCCTTTATGGTAGCTGCTAAATATTGTATGATTCTGACTGTAGCTCCACGGTCATTGAATTCTTTCTTTCTAGCTTTCTGTAGTATTTTCTTCTTGACTTAGGAGTTCTGGGTTGGCTAAAATATTCCTGGGATTTTTCATTTGGAGGTTGCTTTCAGGAGATAACAAGTATATTCATTCAATTTTTACTTTGTCCTCTGATTCTAAGGTAACTGGACAGTTTCCCTTTATAATTTCTTGAAATATGATGTCTAGTTCATTTATTTTTGTTAATGGCAGATCATGATTATTAAATTAATTCTCTTTGATCTATTTTCCGGGTTAGATATTTTTGTAGCAAATATTCCATTTTTTCTTTTTTTTCAGTCTTTTAACTTTTTTTTTATTATTTCTTGATGTCTCATGAAATCATTAGCTTCCATGAGTCCAATTACAATTTTCTTCTTTTAATTATTATATATTATTTTTATTTTTAGTTCCAAATTATTTCCCTCCCTCCACCCTTCACTCACTGAGAAGGAAAGAATTAAAATATCAATCATACATATGAAGTAATGCAAAACATATTTTTACATTAGCCATGTTCCAAAAAAAAGAAGATAATCTATCTACAACCAATTTTAATGTCAGGGAGTTATTTTCTTCAGTAAGGTGTTATATTTCTTTTATCAAGCTATTAATTCTCTTTTCATAACTTCCTTTCATAACTGTCACTTCTTTTCCTGTTTTTTTTCTCTATTGCTCTTACTTGGTTTTTAAAAAAAATTCCACTCATTTAAAATTTCTTTCTTTCACTCTTGTTTTAACACCTATAGGAATTCTTGTTGGACTTGTGTTCAATCTGTATTTGTCTTTGAAGCTTTTCTTGTAGATATTTTCAAGTTATTGTCTTCTTCTGTGTTTATGCCTTGAGTTTCCGTCATCATAGTAGTTCTTTATGATTTTTTTTCATTTGCTCGTTCATGGAACAGCTTAGAAATTAAATGGAATTTTTTTAGAAGTTTGCAGAAGTGTCAGACATGTGAAGGCCAGCAGATTACACAGAAAAAAGTTTAGAGACTCAAAAATACATAAAATATACATATAGTATTACATAATATCAACCCAAATTTTACAATAAATAAAAAAAAGGAAAAATTCAGACTTCTTTGTACTTTCTGAAGTATAAAGGGAAAGACAAAAACTTTTATGTGGATTTTCTCGATTGTGGGAGCACTGGGCCCCTAACTCCTTTGTCATGGAAGGGGTTAGGCTGATAAGGCCCTGCATGAGATCACAACTGTTCCCCTCTACCCTGGATCTGTGACCTAGAACTTCCAGTGGGTAATAGAGCTGCCAGATGGCACCTTTTCTGGTGCCAGTGCTAGATCCAGAGTCCCCTGGGATCTCTTTTTGCCCTGGTGCTCCCTGTCTTGATGCTCTATTTCTGTTCCCTTTCCATTCCTGGGCACTGCAGTGCTCCAGGTCTCTTACTACTGTCACATTATGCTTCTGGCCAGCTCTAACTTCAGTGTTTACAGACTACTTTGCATTCTTAAGGTTCCCTGGCTGGAAAAATTATTTAGAGGAACTTTTTCTTTTTTTTTGGCTTTCTCATTTTTCTAGGTTGTTGTGGAGGAAGTGTGTTGGGAGAGTGGGGCAAAAGATGTTTTCAATTACTCTGCCATCTTGACTCTATCTCAGACTATTTCTTATTCTTCAATATTAGTAATAATAATATGCAAACAATAGTTTGCATATAAACAAGAGGCAACATGTCAAAGTAAAAAGTCAGTATTAAATCCATGAAGTCCTGGATTCTCTAATACATACTGACTATATTATTGTGGGTAAGTCACTCAAGCTCTCAGGCTATTAATAAAACTCTCAGTTGATAAATTGCAGATTAGATGTTGACCTGTACTGGTAAATGGGAGTGTTATTCATTCAGATTTTCCCTACACAAATGGAATTCTAGGTCCAGTACCACTCCCTTTACATATTTTATCTTATTTGATCTTCATAATAACCCTATGAAATAGTTACTAAAATTATCATTAGCCCCCATAGAGAAGGAATTAGACTAAAAAAAATTATGTATCTCACCCAAGTAGTAAGGAAGAGAGAAAGGACTGGCCTTCTCACTAAGCCCAAGGTGGTTTCCAGTCCAGCATGTAACTTCTCAACATTTGATTCAATCCAGCAAAAGGTCTCATATCTTGTAAGTTCTTAATAAATATTTGTTGAATTAATTTGTATGTGTATGTGATAATTAAAGCCTAATTGTGGCATTACAATATACCCAACCTATGCTCTATACATGAAAGAAGGATAAACTTAGGAAGGTTGTGGAAAAAGGAAGGAAGATAGCACTTGTGAGTGTATATACATACACACATGTATAATATAGGTTTCACTCTTTACAATGAAATGATGGATTGATTTCAGCATTCTCTGTTGCCATGGTATCTTTGCTTTATTTATAACTGTCACTGTGCAGTCACATTCATGTGTTTGGGAAGTTTTCCTATATAAAGTATGAAGTTTTTCTCAGAGATTGAAATCCACTGAGCAAGGGTTATGGCTCATTCTTCTCATTCTCCACCAAGAAATTCCACAATCTATGGCCATTAAACCTCCCAAACTCAGCTTCTCCTTCTCCTTTTTCTCTTCCTCCTCTTATTTTTCTTCTTTCTCCTCCTCTTCCTTCTCAAAAACAGCCTTTGCTGCAACAGGTATAGTTTTACTGGTCCTCCCCAACTCTCCTCCAAAATACTCCACTCCAAGGTCATTCTTACATCAAAATTTTGCTTATGCAGTTACCTCTCCCATTTAATTTTTGTTGATTCATATCCTAGACTTTCTTCAAAGCCAAGCGCAGATACCATCTTCTCCAAGAAGCTTTCCACAAGGATGTCATCAATGACAAAATCTCTCCATTCTGAACTCTTAACAATACTGCAGATCCATTAAGCATAATTTAACAACTGATTCTATACTATCATAATAAGTTGTGTCTCCCCAGTAAGATGGCAAACTCCTTAGCAGGTAGCAGCTAGTTAAGGCAATGGAGAGTGTGCTGTCATCAAGTCAGGAATTCAAATCTTGCCTTAAATACTTATTAGATCACTTAGTCTTTCTCAGTCTCAGTTTCTTTCTCTGTGAAGTTGGAATAATGATACCACCTACTTCACAAAGTCATTATAAAGATCAAATGAGATAACATATATAAAGAGCTGTAAATGCTATACAAATGTCTATATAATTTATACATAAATGTTTTTATAAACATAAATATAAAAGTTTTCATATAAAATATATAAATATAATTGTGGGCTACTTTTTCTTTATACCTCACAGTACTAAGTATTCTAAGCATACATGTTGTAGGTGCTATGAAAAAAAAATACTTTCTGATTGAATGGTAGATTAATTATTTTACCCTTAAAGCACCCAAAATACGGTAGGTGCTTATACTATGAACTAGATATTATAATTCAGGACCCCTGGATTTAGAACTTAAAGGAAGCAAAAAGATTGTTGGATTCAACATTCTCAATTAACAGATGAGGAAACTGAGACCCATAAAGGTTGTAAAGAACACCTGACTTACCAACAGGAGATGATTGGGTTCATATCCTAGTTAAGATTCTTGTTAGCTGTGTTGCCTTGGAAAAATTGCTTAACTTATCTGAACCTCAGGTCCCTCATTTCTGAAATGGGGATAAAAAAACTTAGTCAAATAACCACAAAGAATTATTGAGAAGAAAGTGTTTTGTAGGGGGGCAGAGTCAAGAATGGTAGTGTAAAAACAGGAAAACTCTACAACTCCCACATAACCACCTCAAATACCCATAAAATATGATTCTAAACAAATTTTAAGGCTCCAGAATTCACAAAATTACAGAAAAAAACATCTCCCACTGAAGGCAGCTTGGCAGGTGGGACAGGAAGGACTTATCACAGCACACTGGGAGCCAAAACCAGCCTGGCCTGAAACTGTGGCTTGGCCCCAGGGCCACCAGGAGAAGCTGGAGCTGGAGCTTTCAGGAGAGTGGATCAGGGGCAGTTGTGACAATTTCCAGAATTATTGAGCCATAAAAAATAAGGACTAAGTGAAGGGTTAGTGGAACTCGGCTAAATTCAGGGTTCAGGGGAAAGGGTCTAGCCAAAAACTGCCTCCAGGGCAAGGAAGCAGCAGAAGTGGCAGCCCTGCAGCCACTTCCACATGGCTGCTTCAGAAGCTCCCAGCCTATAGACTGCAGGGGAGCCATGCGATCATTTAGAGGCTAAGTGCTCTTGCCTTGAGCAGCCTGGATCAGGATTGCGGTCTTGGGTAGTGGTCCTGAGGTACATTTGCAGTGAGCCAAAGCTGTTGGGGGTTGCAGCAGCATCCTAATAGCTCCAGAAGCTGCAAAAACCCCAGCCATTTGGGACAGAGCTTTCTCCTCTGGAAGCAGAGTTCCACAGATCTAAAAAGTCAAGTAATTGACTGGCAACATGAATAGGCAAAGGAACAAAATAAAAACAGCAATCCAACTTTAGATTCCTTTTTTGAGGACCAAAAAGTTCAAAGCATGGAATGGGAGGAAGACAATACAGTCAGAACTCCTACACCAAAAGCTTCCAAGAAAAATGTAGACTTGTTACAAGCCATAGAGCAGCTTAAGAAGGATTTTGAAAACCCAATAAGAGAAATGGAAGACAAACTGGGAAGAGAAATGAGAATGATGCAAGAAAATCATTAAAAGAAAGTCAACAATCTGACTGAAGAAAATAACACCTTAAAAATAGTTTAACTCAAATGATAAAAGAGGCCTAAAAAGCCAATGAGAAGAAGAATGCCTTAAAAAGTTGAATTTGTCAAATGGAAAAAGAACCTTAAAAGCTTTCTGAAGAGAGTAATTCCTTCAGAATTAGAGTGAAGCAAATGGAAGCAAATGACTTTATGAGAAATCAAGATACTATTAAACATATACAAACAAATTAAAAAATAGAAGACAATGTGAAATATCTCCTTGAAAAAAACACTGACCTGGAAAATAAATCTAGGAGAGACAATTTAAAAATTATTGGAGTACCTGAAAGCCATCATCAAAAAAAGAACTTTGAAAGCATCCTGCAAGAAATTCTCAAGGAAAATTGCCCTGATAGTTTAGAACCAGGGGGCAAAATAGAACTTGAAAGAATTCACCAATCACCTCTTGAAAATGATCCCAAAAAGAAAACTCCTAGGAATGTTATAGCCATGTTCCAGAGTCCTCAGATCAAGGAGAAAACATTACAAGCTGCCAAGAAGAAACAATTTGAATACTGTGGAAACACAGTTAGGATAACCCAGGATCTAGCAGCTTCTATATTAAGGGATCAAAGGGCTTGGAATATGATATTCTGGAGATCAAGAGAGGTAGGATTAAAACCAAAAATCACCTACCCAACAAAATTGAGTATAATGTTCCAGGGGAAAATACAGTCATTCAATGAGGTGGAGGACTTTCAAGCATTCTTGCTGAAAAAAACAGAACTGAATAGAAAATTTGACACTCAAATGCAAGAAGCATGAGAAGGTAAACATGGAAAAGAAATCATAAAGAACTTATCAAAGTTTAACTATTTACAAGCCAACATGGAAAAATGAGAATTGTAACTTATGAAACTTTTCTCAATTATGAGGATAGGTGAAGGGAATACAAATGTATATATACATGTACATACACATGTGTCTATGTAGGAGGGTATATATATATCTATCTATCTATATATATATATATATATATGCATATGAATTCATATTTGAGTATGTGTATATATTTGTACATAGAGGGCACAGGATCAATTGAATAGGAAAGGACGATACTTTAAAAGGTGAAATTCTGAGGTGGGAGAGGAATAGAATGAGAGGAGACAGGGAGAGACAGAATGGGGTTAATCATCTCATGTAGAAGAGAAAAGGGATAACTGTTACAATGGAGGAGAAGAATAGGAAGGCAAAAGGGAAAGGGTCAACCTCACTCTTATTGAATTTGGGTTAGGGAAGGAATGACAAACTCTAAAGTGGGTATCTTGCCACACAGGAGAGTGGGGAGGATGGGGATGAAAGGTGGGATGATGGAGAGGAGGTCGGGGGGGAGGGAGGGTTGTTAGAAGCATACACTTCTGTAAAGGGACAGGGACAGGGTAGAGAATAGAACCCGGGGTGCGGGATAGGAAGGAGGGACATATAATCAGCCTCTCACAATATGTCCATTGTGGAGATGTTCTGTGTAACTACATGTGTAGTTACTGTACACATGTACAGCCTGTATTGAATTGCTTGTCTTTCCAGTGGGGGTGGGTGATGAAGGAGGAAGGGAAAGAATCTAGAATTTAAAGTTCTATAATCAAATGTAAAATATATATATGTGTGTGTGTGTGTGTGTGTGTGTGTGTGTATATATATACATATAGAATAATAATAATAATTATTATTATTATTAACTACATGCACCTTGGAATTAAGATATACAAGCATAGGGGTAGGGAGATCCATCTT
>CM053587.1:277898477-277920021 GCA_028646515.1 Pseudochirops corinnae
GCTGACCCAATACTGGAAAAGATAATTAAGACATTTGAATGATAGAATCAGTATCTCAAAAAACCTCAAAAGGCTAATATGATAAATGAGTATAAAAAAGGATAAATGTAATAGGAAGAAATTTGAAGTCCTGTACTTGGGTTAAAAAAATCAACTTTAGAAACACAAGAAGGGGGAGGTATAACTAGATGGCAGTACATCTGAAAGACATCTGGGGATTTTAGTGAACTGAGAGCTCTCTATGACTCAGTACTGGAATAGCAGCCAAAAAGCTAATACAAATTTAGGTTGTATTGAAAGGCACAGTGTTTAAAATGCAGGCAATAAGCATCTCATTGTACTCTGCTATAGTCAGATAACATCTAGAGGATTGTGTTTAGCTTTGTACACTGCACTTAAGGAAATGCATCACTAAGCAGAAGATTGTCCAAAAGAGGATGGTTATGATGGTGAGAATCCTTGAGGTTACACCATGTGGGGATGGTCTGGAGAAGCTAAGGATATTTCGTCTAGACAAAAGAAGACTTGGTGTGACAGAGTAGTATAATAGCTGCTATCAAACCTTGGTCCCAGAGGACAGAACAAAGAGCAAAAAATGAAAGTTTCAGAGATGTATACATATAAGTTTAATACAAAGAAAAACTCTAATAATTAAGGCTGCCCCACATCAGTACCAGTTACCTGGGGAGGCAATAGTTTGTCTTCCTGTAGATATTTTCAAGTGAAAACTAGATGACCATATATTGGGAATGGGGTAGAGACATTTCCTATTCAGGCACAATAGGTAGGTGACCTCTGAGACCCCTTTCTATTCTAAGATGCTGTGTGATTCTCATAAGAAAAAAAATTCAGAAAAAAATTCATAACATTTGTGTTGTTATAATCAGGGCTAAGACCAAGCACCTGTGTCTAGAAAGGTTTTGTTCTGATTAAAGCTTTAATTTGTTGGAGGTACAAGGGAAAGCTTTAAACTGTTATGCAATGATATAGACCACACACAGAATCATAATATGTCCAGGTAAAGGATGGTGCTCAAGGATTCAGGCCTTAGAGGTGAAAGGGTTAGGTTTGAAAAGGAAGCCAAACTCAGAGTCTGGGGTTATAGATTATACAGAATGGACCAGAGGGAGTAGAAATGTCAGAATAATTTGGGTCTAAATTTGGAGCCCCCCCAAAATTTCAGGGGCTTAGTAAAAGGTAACAGCCTTCAATAACCAAGGATTTGGTATTATATGAGCAATGATATTGACCTAGATTAAGAGAACTCTAGTTTTTTTGTACTTGCAAGTCTATTGACTCATGTATAACACTGCACAGTCAAGCCTTGCTATGCAGCATCCCCTAAGTTATCTTTAGCTGGAGAGTTCCTAATGCTATGCACAGAATCACAAGATGAGTGCTAGAAGGAACCTTAGAAATAATCTAGTCCAATTCCTTGATTTTATAGTTGAGGAAAAGGCCCAGTGAACTTCAATGATTTGCTTGGAGGTCAAGATTATACAATCTATCAGTAAGTGGCAGAGCAAAGATTTGAACTAACTCATCTGTGCTAAACCTTGGCTCTTTCTATTAAAACCTTTCCCTTTTCCCACTGGACTGTCTTTTCTTTCATAGCAACTGTTTAGTTAACTGTAATCAATTAGCAAACATTTATTAAAGTCTTACTCTGTGCTAAGTGCTGAAAAAACCAAAGTTAAAAGCTTGCTTCATATATATTTGTTTATATGTTGTCTCTCCCATTAACTGTAAGGTCCTTGAGGGCAGGGACTGATTTTTGCCTTTTTGTAGCCTCACACCTTAGCACACTGTCTGGCACATAGTCAGGGCTTTAAAAATGTTATTTATTGATTGAAAAACAGCTCCTGCCTTCAGTGAGCTTACATTGTAATGGAGAAGGCAGAATATAAACAAACAGGTACATAAAGATATAGATAGACAGACAGATAGATAGATAGATAGATAGATAGATAGATAGATAGATAGACAGATAGATAGATAGATAGATGGATGGATGGATGGATGGATGGATGGATGGATGGATGGATGGATAGATAGATAGATAGATAGATAGATAACCAGAAAAAGCAGATGGGGGAGGCAAGTGGATCAGAGAGGTATGTCCTGCTTAGAGAAGATGCATTTGGATTTAGAAGCCATGGATAGTCTTTTATGAAGTGCACTGATGGAGTTAGGACAAAAATTCATAAGAACCAGACTAAAAAAGGAACGTGAAATTTTACAATGAATACATTAGTGACAGAAAGAAGGGTCATACTGAGCATGGGAAAGTGTAGATGAGGATCTAGGACTGCTCATTGATCTGGAACAACAAAAACAGGTCTTGAGAGATCAGTCAGATATTAAGTATTAGGAAAAGAGAAAGATAGCCAAGTAGGTATGTCACAAATAGGCAAAGCAGAGCAAGAACAAGGTCCAGGGTGGCAGAATATCAATAAGCAGGTGGGCAAACAGAAAGCAGAAGAACAAACACTGGAGGGCAGAGCAGGTCAAAGAGTCCAACATCAGTAAAACAGGATTGGGAAATCTGCTATTAGTGAAGGTAAAGGGAAAAGCAAGTAAGGGAATAGGTGGGAGGAGCTGACAAGAAAGATTAATGACCTCAGGATGGGTGCTGTTAATTATTCACTGCTTCATTCATTTCTTAAATATTCATTGGGCTCCTGTTTATGCAAGATATTGTTCTAGATCCTCCCAGGGATACAAAAAATGAATAAGACATATCTGTTTTAAAAGAGGTTATGGACTAACTGGAAAGAGATTAGATAAATACACAGAAGTTTCAATGAAAGGTAGATATTTCCAGGAGCTGGTGGTCCTCTTCTAGGGATCCTCTTTATACTTAGCTAGGCTGGTCCTTGAAGTGTTAACTTATATAAAAATAAGACGCACTGACGTATATAAAAATAAGAGCTCACCTACTTAAAGACTTGCAAAGTGTTTTACATGTTATTTTATTTGATCTTGAGTTAAAAACCTTTTGAGGTAGTTATTATTGTGATCCCCATTTTACAGAAAAGAAAAATGAGACTGAGAGTAAATAAATGCCTTCTTCAGGGTCATACCACTTAAGATAGAGGTTACCCAACTTTCTCCACTCACAGTGCCCTCAAAGTCTCACTAATTTTTTCACTTCACTTCTAGATCAAAAGAAATACCTAAAAGTTCCATTTGAGTAGATCCAAAAAACCTCAATAAACATTTATGTTCTAATAACTTATTGGTCATTTGAAAAAAATTTGCATAAATTAAAAGAAAAAATATTTTTACATCTTAGTAAATAACCACAATTACCAATGAAATGCATTCACTGGGGATGCTGCGTATCTTCTCAGACCTTGGAATCATACAGGATACCACCACTCTTGCCTCTTCTGAACTGTTTTTCACATGGTTCTTGATTTTTATTACAGCAACTTCTGAAAATTCACTTTGTGAAGATATTAGATCACAAATGAGAAGTTCAAGAAGTTACCAGCATATCCAAAAGAACAAGGAAAAAAGAAATCCTTCAAACATTCAAGAACATCACATCATATGTTTAAGAGGATTAGAACTTGGGTCTTCCTAACTTCAGTTTCAGCAATCTGTCCACTATAAAACTAGTTGTTTCTCTGTGTGATATAGATATAAGAAGATTATCACTATCTCTACATCATCTATGTCTACTATCCTGTTTACAGTCATTATCTATCCATCTATATACACATAGATATTTAATAAATGTTCAACAAATAAATGCTTAAAAAATACATATATATGCCCATATAGGAAGCAAAATTTCTATATGTAGATCTCTATAAATATCACTGTCTCTATAAGCATTTGTGTATATATATATAATATATATATTATTGTATATATAATATATATTGTGTATATAATGTATATTGTGTATATATATTATATATACACACAAATACATAAACACAAATATACATGATATGTGTATATGCATATGTACATAGATAGACAAATAGGTGATAGATAGATAGATAGACAGACAGATGGATAAGAATTTAGATATAAATATTTTGGGAGGGTTCCAAGTCCAGGGAAGAAATTTCACCTGAAGGTCTTAGGCTGAAGGTTGGAGCAAAATCCTAATAAAGAGAAATCAAAAGATGGTACCCAAGGATTCTGGCCTTGAATATATGTGTATGCAAAAATATATATACAGATATTTGTGAATGTATACATGCATGCATATATGCACAGGTATATACATCTATAAATAAAACTTGTATGTACATATGTATGTATATATGTATGTATGTATGTGTGTATATATGTATATAGAGAAGCATTTGTCCATGTCCATACAACCATATCATATGTAGAGATGCATCTATCCCTCTACCTACTTCTTTACCTGATCTTTCCATCTTGGTGGGACTTACCAAGGCTTTTGTTGTGCTAACACCATCTCCAAGAACCTATGATCACCTCCATGACTTGGTGATGCACTAGAGTAGAATTTTAGTGGCATAGACAAAGCATAATAGGAATTCAAAAGCATGAGAGATCACTTCTAGTTGGAGGAATTAATGGTTTTTTTCTTTCACTTATTGTGTCATAACCTTGTGCCTAGCACAGTGCCTGGCAGAGACTAAGTAATGCTTACTTGTTAATTGACTGATTGATTAATTGATTAAGGAGGAAGCCAGTCCTCACCAAGACTATTTGAGGTCCCATAATTGGAGATAAGTGGAAATAAGCACCTGGCTGTTGTGGGTATTAGGGAAACAGAGGAAAGGGCAGTAGATTAATTTATGAATGTTAATATCAGAAAAGACCTTGGAACAAAGAATGTTAGATCTAGAAGGACCTTGGAACTTAGAAAATTAGAATATGAAATGTTAAAATGTGGAATTGTAGTATTAGATGTAATAAAGGTAGAACACGCAACATAGAATTTTCAAGGGAGAAGAAGAATTTCATCTAGTTCAATTCCTTCATTTTTCAAAGAAAATGAAAGGTTTGGACTAGATAATCTCCACATTTTTTTCCAGCTTCAACAGACTGTGATTTAAATTTAACATTTGCATTGCTAATAGTTCACTTTCAAAGTGTGCTTCAGTTGGGGTTTGAACAGTCTTTAACGGTTTTCCACATTTGAGTAGATAGGTATGCTGTTTTTGCAAACTTGGCTGGTTTCCACATGAGCTACTGAACATATGCAGATAATGGAATATTGAGCAATAAATACATATCTTCCTCCCCATCCCCTTCTCTCGCTAGAGGGTTAGCTCTGTACCTTTAGAGACTATGGCCATGATGTAGGGTGATATACAACTTAACTGCAGGGGATTATCTATCACTAGTTCATAGGATCATAGAAAGTTAGATCTGGAGAGGATTTTAGGGAAGTCCAATTTATCATATTCCCAACTTGAATCCTTGAAGTACTTATGCTTTCATTGTTTTAGGCACTCTCCCATTGGTACAAAATGCAATCCTTCTTTGCAGAGGAATATAATCTCTCTCTCTCTCTCTCTCTCTCTCTCTCTCTCTTTCCCTCCCTCCTTCCCTCTCTCCCTCCCTCATGTATGTATGTATGTATGTATGTATGTATGTATGTATGTATTTGTTGCTAAGACAGAAATAATGGATTCCCTGGTGATGATCTTCTGGTGATGAACTTCTCCACATTTAGGATAGTCCTCTGATGAGACACCCACAATTCTTTGCTGGATTCTATTCAAAGTCTTGGGACAACTAGGTGGTACAGTGGATAAATCAAGAAGCCTGGAATCAGGAAGATTTGAGTTCAAATCTGGCCTCAGACACTTACTAGCTATGTGACCCAGGGCAAGTCACTTAACTTTTTGCCTCAGTTTCCTGATCTATAAAATGAGCTGGAGAAGGAAATGGCAAAACACTTCAGTATCTTTGTCAAGGAAACCTAGAATGGAATTACAAAGAGTTGGATGTGACTGAAAGCAGCTAAACAAACAAAAAAACCAGTCTTTTCACCTAGTTAGAATCTGTCAGAGTTTATGCTCTGTGGATACATCCTTTGAGACCCAGGGACTGGTACATAGTAAGTCCTTAAAAATGCTCATTTGCAGACTGACTGACCTCATGGTCACTTCTATGTCACAATGAGATTTTGATGTAGAACATTCATGGAGGTTTATAGATAAAAAGTGTTTGGGGGTAAAAATTTCATTCTTAAGAGAGAGAATAGTGTTGTTAAGCTATTTATAGGTGAAGTTATCGGGTTCCAAATTCATATAGCAAGATTTTGAAGAAAAAATAATAAAGCAGCTTCTCCCTAAAGGTTGGAAGTGCAATAATAGATAAAGCAATTTCTATTTGCTAAAATGAAACACAGCCAGTTCACGTTCACACAAATACTAGTGGAAAAAAAAGTGCCTCTCTTCACACAAATATATTGAATGCATGTTAGAAATTGAATGCTTCTCCAGGAAAATCAGAACATCTTTTCTTAGTCAGAATGAGAACAAGCTAACTATTTAAGAAGTTGCTGAAAGGTCAGATCTATCAAATGACCTGAAATTGGAAAGGGAGTCTCTTCCTTCTTACCCAACTACTCTCTGCTTTGTCCTAGCTCCACCCCATAATCAGTCCATTAGGTTGTAGGGCAGCAGTAGCCCACTACTAAAGATGGGAACTTCTTCCTCTTTCCCTTCACTTTAAAACTTATGTGCTTATTGAGGACCTAGGAAAGCAAGTATCACCTGGATAGCCCTTCTCTCCAAACCATTCTGCCCCATTCCCTTTTTTCCTTCCTAGTCAGAAATTGACTACCCTACCTTTATTCCCTCTCCTATGGAACAGAACTCAGAATTCTCATTCCATTCAGAGTCTCAGGCCTACTTTCTCCCTTCCCAATGGTGTTGAGAAGAGTTCCACCATGTCTCCTGCCTTATAGAGGGAATATGGTTGACCAAACCATGGTTCCCCTTCACATTTTTACCAAATAATAACTTATTACTCGTTATTTACTCCAATCAGTTCAGATGAATTGTTGTTGCTGTGTTTGTCCTTTGTTTTTCAAGAGGACCATGACATCAGGGAAATGATGACATGACTTGCAGTTGACTTGGATTTGAGTGAGGGAGGGTTGTGCAAAGTCACCAGCCTCACTTTCTCCTCCAGAGCCATCTGGGTCTAGCAGTAAGATATTCTTCAGAATGACTGGAGATGGCCCAGGATGCACGAATAAGAAGTCACCTAATAGAGTACTTCCAGTAAGATTTAGAGGATTTACTTTACCATTTCCCTGTTTGACTGATGTACCACCACATTCCTGGGTCCTGCCATATGATTCACTGATATGCCCTAAGGACTCTAGGCCATTCACACTCTGATTAATTCTTGGGACTTCTGGGGTTTTCTATTCACATTTCAACTGGTCAAATAGACATACACACAGACACATACACACACACACACATGAATCTGATCAGCTGTGAATGAAAGGAAGGAAAGAAGGAAGGAAGGAAGGAAGGAAGGAAGGAAGGAAGGAAGGAAGGAAGGAAAGGAAAGGAAAGGAAAGAAAGAAAAGAAAGAAAGAAAATAGAAAGAAAATAGGAAGAAAGGAAGAAAGAAAGAGCTTGCTTGGCTTATGTGTTTTGACATCTCTTCCCTAAATCACAAATCACAATGCCACTTGACAACTCTTTAAGACCATAAGTTGAAAATCAGTTGCTATTCTACAATGGTAGAGCAGCATCTCACCAATAATTCCCTTTATGCATAGAATTACAGTTTCAGACAAAAACAATACATGTCTTTTGTATATCCTTAGAAATGTATTTTCAGTTTCTCCCAACAGAATGAAAGCTCTTTAAGACAAAGAAATGTTTTATTTTTGTCTTTATATCCTCAGCACTTAACACAGTAGCTGGAACATATTAAGTCCTTAATATTGCTTGTTGATTTATCTAAGGTGCAAATGACTAATAGAGAATACAATCCTGTGAGTAAGTTTTGAATAAGGGAAGGGGATGAAGAATAAAGACAGGTGGTAGAGGTGGTGAGCACATCACAAAGAAGGTAGAAGAGTACAGAATTGGGACAAGGTGGTAAAGAAATGCATTTCTTTCTTAAAATTCTAAGGCTGACCCTTCTCTTTAGTATTCCCTTTGTTATGGTCAAAATGAAGAAACCTACCCACTTCATGGCATATATGCTAATTATTGAATGACAAAGAGGTACCCACTTAATAATGACTTCCCTCTAAGACTGCACAGAACAGATGTTTTTATAGGTCTCTGAAACATATATGTAATATTGTATATTATTGCTATTTATTTTTAGTGATATCCCCATTTGATTGTGAGGTCTGATTCAATTGAAGACATGGACTTTGTTTTTTTCCCAATAAGAAAATCGGTACTTTGAACATGGTAAATGATAGATAAATTTTTATTTTTGTTCTATATACTTGAGCATATCTGTATTAGAATAACCAGGCTTCTAATGCTTATATTCAATTTGCCTTATTGTTTTTCATTGTCCTTCAAAGCCATCACAAAAAAAAAAAAATTCAGAGATTGTACCTTCTTGAATGGATTCATTGCTTTGTACTCCTTGGCTCAAATAAGAAATAGCTTCATATTTGCTTTAACATTAGCCATCCCTCAAGGTCCTCTGAAACCATAATTGATTTTGAATGACATTAACTGGTTCTCTGAACTTGTAGATTATTCTTTTAGCAATGAGAAGATTATTGTCTTGATCCTCAAATGGACATGTTTCTGCAAGAGGAAGTTCAAATTGTGTAATACAACCAAGTGATTGTTTACCAGTTGCTTAGATTATCCAGATAGCCATCCTGATTCATTCTTAAAATAGACCCCTCCTCGCAAGATTAAAAAAAAAAACAATTCAAGTTCATGTAATTTTGATTTAACTCAGTCATTTTTGTTATATGAATCAGAAAATGCATAAAGTCACCAAATATACTATATAAACTTGCTATTGAAGTTTTGAGCAGATCAAGTTAAAAAGTTAACATATGGAAATCTAGTTATCTCCTCACTTCTAGGCACAACTCTTCTTGGTGAGATTTGAGGTACAGAATTGGATAAATATGCATATATGCATTTTTTTCTTCTTTAAACTGATTATATTCAGGCTGGACCAATTATCTGTGACAGGAGACAGGCTTATGGAGAACAAGGCTTTTGAAATCTAAGTTGGACTCATGATTGTTGTAATGAACAACCCAGATTATCTCAGCATCCCAGTGTTTGAATCAGAAGGATTCTCAGAGAGCACATAATCCTATCCATCCTTGGAAAAAATTCCCTCTACCAACTCCCCAGCAAGTATCCTCACAGATTCTGTTCAAATATCTCAGACCATAACCTCCTGCAGCAACCCATTCCACCAAAGTGGGCTTTCTTGACCTTTTCATTTAACATAGACCCTTTGGCAATCTGGAGAAATCTATGAGCTCCCTTCTCAGAATAATTTTTTTGAAATGCTCAAAATAAAATACAGAAGATTACAAAGGAAACCAATTGTGTTAAAATATAGTTATAAAAATCTATTTTAAAAGTTCACTAACCCTCTGTACTCTACCCAGGGTCTAAGGACACTTTGTGAGGCATGGCCTAGCTGAATGGATAGAGAATTGTATTTCATTTGAAGAAGGACAGAGCTGAAGACCTTCCTCAGACATTTGGCAGTTGTAGGATTCACCATAATTCACTTACCCTCCCAGGCCCTCAGTTCCCACAGTTACATAATGACAGACTTGGATGATATGACATTCTAGGTCCCCCCTAGTTCCAGAGCTATGACCCATTTATGGAAAGCTGTACTTGTTAGGTCTTTTTCTTTATACTAAGACTCAATTTGTCTTTTTGTGACTTCCACCCATTTGTCTTTACACTGTCGGTCACAACAATCTAAGCCATCATTCACATGGTAAATCTTCAAGTAATTGAAGACAATTATCTTGTCCCTACTATCTTCTTTTCACCTCCCCAGTTGTGCCTCCAGACCAGCAGGTAGGAAGATGGGATTCTTGAAAAGCAGTGTGGCAGAATAGAAGAAGTAGAGGAGTAAGAACTGTATTCTGGTCTGGCATCCTGAACTCTGAGCTTATGTAGAGAGGGCTCATTTTTGAGGGCATGAGGGCACTCTCATGGTTTACCTTGCAAGAAAGTCAACCCCAAAACTGACACTATATGGGATTCTCCTCTTTCTTTAATTAAAAGTCTGTGTCCCTGAACTCTCCAGGGATTCCACGTTATTCATGGAATCTCTCCTAGTACCAGAAACTCACTGTCTGGCAACACTCTTATCATCCCAGGAGTAAAGGATAGCACCCATAGCTGCAGTATTTCTTTGCCACAAACAACTACTAAATTGGTGGCTTCCAGGAGAAGGCAGGATTCATGAAATAAGTCCATGTAATTGCAGAGCTAGGAGTACTATACTACAGGGAAAAAAAGTCTGAAGACCGTCTTCTAAAATTTATTAAATATGTGCTCTGGGGTATGCAGTTAATCTTTCTAGCTCTCACCTTCCTTCCATGCAAGCATTTTATAAAATGTTATAGAAACATCAAAGATTATGATTAATCCTGGTTTCACTACTAATTTTCCATGTGAATTTGGGAAAGTTTCTTCCCAATTTTTCCTCTGCTTCTCTTATTTGATTTTCAAAATTATTTTTGAGTTCTTCCATGGTCTGTGACCAACTTACATTTTTCTTGGAGGCTTTTGATGTAGGAGCTTTGACTTTGTTGTCTTCTTCTTCTGGTTGTATGTTTTGATCTTCTTTATCACCAAAGTAAGATTCTATAGTCTGAATTTTTTACAGTTTGCCAATTTTCTCAACCAATTACTTGAATTCATAATTCTTTGTCAAGGTAGGACTTTGTTTCCAGTGGGGGTGGGGTTGGGGTTGGGGGTGGGTGTACTGTCCCAAGTTTCAGGGGTTTCATGCAATTGTTTTCACAGATACTTCTAGGGACCCATAAATTTTCAGTTCTTACAAGGTGGTATGATCAAAGGAGAGGTGGTTACTCCTCTCCTAGGCTGTGCTCTGGTCTGTGAGTGACCTCAAGCACTCTTTTCTGCCTCAGAACTGTGAGGAGTATTCACTAGCCACCACTGCTACAGGCTCTGCCACACTGGTGTTGCTCCTCATCCCAAGACCACCACCTAGGAATGTGACCCTGATCCAAACAGATCAAGGCAAGAAAATCCTGCCTCAGCAGGAGCAAAGAGATCCCTGCAATTGCCCTCTGATCAGTCATTCAATTCCCCACATTGTCTGTGGGCCCAGAGTTTCAGAAGTAGTTATTGCTGCTGCTGCTGCCACCACCACTACAACCACCACCACCTTCCTGCCCTGGGACTGGGTACTGACCGTGCTACTCTCTGACCCAGGTCTGATAGTGTTTCCTCATTGACCTTCTATGCTACCTTTGACATTTGTGGGCTAAAAAGTCTGGAAACTACCACAGCGGCCAGTGATTCAGGCCCCTGAGGCCTGCTCTGGACCTGTGGTCCTGCCCATTCTGGACTGCATTCTGCTCCCAGTCAGGTGTAATAGACCTTTCCTGTTGATCTTCCAGGCTGTCTTGGATTGGAGATTTGTTTCATTTTGTCATTTTGTGGGTGTTGCAGTTCTAGAATTTGTTTAGTCATTTTTTATAGGTATTTGGAGTGGTTTAGGGGAGAGCTCAAGCAGGTCCCTGCTTTTATTCCACAATCTTGGTTCTGCCATTCAGGAAAGTTTCTTTGGATTTCAGTTTATCTATCTCTAAATTGGCGACTATTATGTTCCCCAAGTTTTCTCGCTACCTGGAGATCTAGCCCAATTCCTAAAAGGCAGCATGATATATTAGAACACTAGACTAGGATTAGGCAGATCTGGGTTCAAACTGAAGCTCAAATATTTATAGGGTATGACCCTGATCAATTTTTCTTAACCTCTCTGTGTCACTCTTCCTTCATCTATTAAAATGAGGGTTAGGAATTGGTGCCTTTTGTTAGGGAAGGGCCCATTAGATCAAATTTGATTCTGTGACACTTGAAAATCATTCAGTAGTTAACAAGAGGATATTTACTTAACTCTAACACAGCAAGGATATGCAGCAGGAATACAGTGGCACTTAGCTTTATAGATGTGCCACCAAACCTTCTCTCTTCCAGTTCACCCTTATCTTTTATGAAAACATGTCTGGTCAGGAAGGCAGTGATGATGATTCCCATGGTTTTCAGATATTCACCAGGTGAGAGGAATTTCCCACCTCTACTTATCTGGGATATTTTATACCTTGTGGTGACCAAGAAGAAGCGTCAGGTAAAGCAAAGGCCAATCTGTTCCAGGGGACAGCTTTGCTGCATTTTAGGAAAAAGTATTTCCTGTTGTGGCAGAAAGGCCAGGGGAAGCCTAGTATATATGGGTCCTACTACCCACTCCTCAGTTCTTTCTGATTTTAAATATGTGTTACTTTACTTGCCTCTGTTGCATTGTAAAGCATTGTCTCACAATTTGTCTCACCTAAAAACAATGATTTTGGTTATCTTGCATAGGGATAGAAATGCTAGAGAAATTTCCCATTACAACAACCAAATGTACCCCCTTCCCTGTTCAACTGTATTCTTCTTTTCCAAGCTATCAAATCAAGCTGTGATGATGCAAGTATAAATATTTTGTCAGTAGAGTGGGAGATATCTTAGGAGTTTTGTCAAAAACTTTTAAATCAGTCTACGTGGCCTTTATCCACTGGTGTGGGTAGCCCTGTAGTCACATGATTCTTCAGGGGTCTGTGAGTGTTTGTCTCAATGTACTAAGCATTCTCTTGCCTGAGGTCAGAGAGGGCTTCTGATACGTTTGCATGCTGGGAGAACATAGCTGTATGTCACTTAAGAAAACATCCATTTTTTTGTATTTGGATGTAGCTAGAAACTTTACAAATCAAATCATGTATTTAATGTATTAGTCAAGTGGTTCCCAACTTTTTCCCATAGTTTTTAAACTTAAAATAGATTCCAAGCAATAGGAGTTGTACCAATAGTGAACATCAACTGAGAAAATACAGAATGACAAAAAGCCATTATTAATTCAATGAGTTTAAGTGAATTTGTATTTTATTATCCTGAGTACCACATACACATAGAAAATAGTAATAATAAGTAAGTTATGATATTTATAAATTTAATTTATTACATCAGATTTATTATACTGACTTGTAATAGACATTTTGCAGGAGCTAAGTCAAGATCAGAATGACAATGCTTCATTTAGACATGTATTTGTGGACCTTTGGGAATAATTCTGTATCCCTGCTAAAAGTACATGACCCACAATTGGAAAACACTGGATTAATAGGATCTCAAAGTAGGAAAAAGCCATAGAGGTCCCCTAGTGCCAACCTTCTACTGGCTACTGAAAGGAATCCTGCATCATCTCTTTCTTTGTAAAAGAAATTATATTTTAGAAAAGCAAATAACCTTTTGCTTGTGCATTTTTGTAGGGTGACAGTGAGGTTTCAGATGGGCCAGACTACAATAAGAACGAAAAGTTTCATTACTCTCTTATAATGATAGTAAAGAGAGCAATAAGGGTCAGGAGGATTGGAGGGAGGGGCAATCACTTAGTCTTCTTTGCTTAGTTTTATTTATTTACCTTCATTTGTATGCCAGTGATGAGTGTCTCAGAATCAAAATGAGTTTTGTAGCCCCAGCTTCCACATATCACCTATGGACTTTTTTTGAGTAGTCCTTAATTTGAGTATTAGGAACAAAATATCCACATAAGAAAGTAATGGGAGGTACAAAATTTCTAACCTTAAATCAGATAGTTGTCTAGAACTAGGATCTTTGAATCAGCACCATATATAGACAGTCAATAGAATGGACTTAACCTTAGCCCAAAACATCCTGGCTCACTTTTGTAGGTTTACTTTAGCTAGGTAAGGTAGGTAGTTGATTCAGACAAGAGAAAACTGCCAGACTATCCTTGTCAGGGAGAAGATTCTTAGAAAGTGCACCTTAGCAGATGGGAACCAAGAACCTTGCCAAAGACTTTGATAGGTCCTGAAACATGGATGATGATAGCATAAAGAAGTTTGGCAAGCACAAAATCAGCAGAGACAGGATGCCCAACATACCTAGCAGAGATGAGAGGTGTGATGTTCAGCAGTTCTCACAGGATAGAAAGCTGTGTGATGATATCATCAGATCATATGTAGCCAAGTAGCACCAGAAGTGCATGTTACCCTACCCAATTCAGGTAAAGCAAAGGCCAATCAGTTCCAGGGGATAGCTTTGCCATAGGGATTCTTGATGTGTGCCTCTTCATAATGCTCCCTGGCTACACTTATGTTTCCTTCTTATATGCCTCCATGCATGGTTCTTAGTCAGATATATTCTCTGTATGCGTCTCTTCCTCCACTGGTGATATGATAATGTGTTACAGAAAGTACCCTAGGCATTCATGAAGGGAATTTAAAAATTGCTTTCTAAAATTTACTGTGCTGATTGAATAAATGTCTTTTTAAAAAATCTAATACACTTTTTGACTAGCGATCAAATTAAAAACATCAGTGACGGCTTGTGAAGTTATGGTTTTGAGTGGTTCATCAAATCCTGGGTAGCTTTTCTAGGAGTCTGCATTTGAATAGTGTCCCAGGGACTCTGTATAAATGCAAATTTTTATGAATCAGTTTGTTTACATTAAAGTATACTTGTAACTTGCATGTCTGTTGATGTGGGACCAGATTCAGTGTGCTGGTAAATATTTAACAACCATCTCTCCCAAAAAAAGTATATGCAAAAGAAACATTTAAGTTGAATCTGTATTATTAACATTTTCTCCATCACTGCCTCAAGTGTAGACAATCAGAAAAGCAATAAATCAAGTCTTGATTTTAGCATTTGCCTATTTCCAAGGCATAAATGCTCTCACTGAAAATTTAACAACTGTCTTTTGGGAGTCAGTAAGAGCAGGATGCAGCAAACTCTTGAATCAGTATTTCCCTAAATGTTGTATCAATACTCTAGTCAGCAGAACTATGTTTACTTAAATTGTTTCATCGAATTTATCCTGTGTGTTCATATATTTTAGAGATCAGTCAGATTGATGAGTGGCCTCATCTTTATGGCCTTCCTGTTTGGACTTCTGTTGGGCTCACATTCCCAGTTTAAGGTAGCCTCACATGAGCTCAAGCCAGAGGCAGCTGGAATTGGTCCTGCGAGCCAAGGGGAATTGTGGCCTAACCACACTGTATCATTGGAAGGGATTATGATATATCTAAATTCTGTATTTCCTTTATGTTAGAACAGTGTTCTGCACCTCGTCGATGCTTTGATAAATGTTTGTGCTAATGAATTATATTTCATGCTTGAATGGCCGGACCATGTCAATTCCCCTGGAGAGGACAAGTCGGCAGCAATAGTCACAACAATTCATAGATACAGGAGTATGCATTCTACCTACCCCTGTTTACCACTAAAGAAACTCTATTTTTACCAACCTTCACATGCTTTCTCATCTGATTTACCCATGATTACCATGATTTACTCATGATTATCATTTACCATGATAATCAGAAAGATATATGGAGACTTTCTGTATGACTGAAAAAGGCTCCAATTTCATGTGCCCTCTTAAGTATAGAACAATGCTATCTATGCCTAACAACCAATAACTTGGTTCTTTGGTTAAGGGCAGGACTACTTGGACCCTACCATATTGCTTTGCCTTGGAGACTAGGATACATAGTTCAGAAACTGACTGACTAGCAGGGTTGATTAGCATATGTATCTTTGTATATTTTATACATGTGCCATTGATTATTTATCATCAACAAATCTTATAAAGTCAGATTTAATTAGTATGCAAGCATACTTTTTGTTCAGCGTGCATAATTTTTATGCAATTGTGCTTTTGAGCTGATTCTTTGAGACCTAACACTGAGCTAATGTATTGTATTGTATTGCATTGTATTGTATTACTACTCTCTTCACCTCCCTAAAAAATAAAAAAAAAAAAGAAATTTCCTCCCAGCTAAACAGAAAAGTAGAGTCTCTGCTATTAGATTCCTCCTTTGGGTTAATGTATACTATTTTCAGAAATCCCCCCTATAAAAAAACAAACAAGCAAACAAAACACTTATTTAGAAGAAAACTGATCTGAACTGATTAGATTTTCAGATGACTTGAAGTTTTGAGAAATAATGAGTCCTAGAGAGGCTAGAACAACTAGGAAAAATTAGAGTGTTTGGAAGTTAGTGATTTAATATAGATTAATACAAAGCAATCCACCTGGGGGGAAATCATAATCAGCGTAAACATAAAATGGGAGCTAGAGTCTTGGGAAACAGTGATGCAGAAAAAGACCTGAGGATAATAATGGATAAGAAGTGATGAAGAGAGAATGCAATGATTACTTAGGGATAAAAAAGTGGCCTTGAAATGTTTAAATAAAGAGATTTTGATCAGATATGATAATGTATAGTTAGATTCAGAATCATAAAATCTTAGAGTCTTGGAGCTGAAAGGCTTCAGAGAGCCTTTAATTCAATAATCTTATCCAGTGTGCTGATGAATATCTTTAACAATATCCCTAACAGATAATGCTGATGTGCCCTGTGACCCAGATGGACTTCTGCTTTGGGCTCATATGGTGCCAGATTTCATTGCAGGCTCGGAGGTGCTGACTACAAAGTTGGGCATTAGACACTTTGTCACTGACTCTAACACCAAATTAGAGTAAAACTCTTGGAAAAATTTCTAAAACAACTCATTGTTGCCATTGTTAACATATGTCAGGGGTGGGGACCCTGTGGCTTTGAAGTCACATGTGGCCTGCTAGGTCCTTGCGTGTAGCCTTTTGATTAAGTCAAAGTTTAACAGAACAAATTCTTTTTTTAAGGAGATTTCTTCTATGAATTTTGGATTTAGTCAGAGGGGCACACTTGAAGACCTAGAGGGCCACATGTGGCCTTGAGGCCCCAGGTTCCCCACTCCTGACTTAGGTCTTCCTAACTCTAGGCCTAGCACTATATCCACAGAACCATCTAGCTGCCTCTAAAAACAACTCTTAGATATGGCTAATATCTAGTTTCTCCCCCCAAATCTGAGGCCTTTTCTAGAATAGGTATTCAATATACAATGTGGGTATCAGATATAGAACAATTGCCTTTTTACTCTACCACAGAAAATGCGTAAGCCATAAAAAACTCATAGGCACACACACACACACACACACGCAGAAATATAGAAAACATAAAACAACTTAAAGGCACATTATGCTCATTATACTCCCCTTGGAAAGTAAAGACAATTTTATGGATCTGCCAACCAAATATTTCACATTTATTTCAGGCCTACACTGCATGAGAAACTCCCAAGGTCCAGAGTATCTAGTCATTCGGGACATGACTTTCTTTTGTCCTTCAGCTACCAGATGATCTGGCAGTGGTTATCTCCTCTGAAAAGTGCTGTTGTGTGAAGGAAATCAGATAATACCTGACTTAGGAACTATTGAGGTAGTCACTGTGACTGGAAATGTCCATTTCTCAGGATCACTAGTCACTGGCCTGTGTTCAAGCAAGGAAAACAAAAGTAGAAGAAGGAAGCCAGGGACTCAGTCTCTCTTAGACAAGTGTTTGTTCCTGCTGTCATATATTTTTTGTAGCAACCATGGCTCCCACAATTCCCTCCCCTGATCCCTTCCCCATACCCCAAAAGACACACACACACACACACACACACACACACACACACACTGTTGGAAGATCAAGGGAGAGAAAGAAGAGGCAAAGAGAGGAAAAAAAAAAGATCACCAAAGAGAAGATAAAACCATTTCCATATGAAGGCCTAGGAAGCCTTCCCCAGACTCTCAGACAGCAATCACCTTTGACACCACTCCAAATAACTAGAAACCGTTTAAAGTTCAGCAAAATTCAGCAAAGCATCTATCATTTCACCTCTATTGTCTTCCGTTTTCATGACTGTAAAATGAGGATGGAGTGGGAAGGAAGTCTGGACTTCATGATTTTAAGGGCCTTTCTAGTTTTAAATCTATGATCTTATGTCCCTCAGCAAGTCTGTCAATAAGCATTTATTAAATACCTACTATATGCAGAGTCACTGTGCTAAGGGTGTGCAACAAAGCATTGGAACTCCTGTCCCATTCCACGTGAAGTGCCCTAGTCAAGCAGACCAGAGCGTTCTTGATCTCATTTCACTAATAAAAATGTTTGTCCTTGTGGATATTTTCTCTAAAATGTATGACCTGCCTGTGCCTGCCCAGCCTATGTAGCTTGTTAATATTCTCCCATAACACTGATCATGGGATACAGATAACCTTAGAAGAGTCTTTATTACTTTCCATTGGTATTGACACAGTTCAGTGGCACAGAGAATAGAATGCCAGGGCTGGAGTTGGGAAAATCTGAGTTCAAATCTGACCTAAGGCCCTTACTAACTGTGTGATCTCGAGCAAGTTAGTTCATTTCTATTTGCCTTAGTTGCCTCATTTGAAAAATGGTGACAGGCAGAGACAGAGCCAAGATGGTGGACTAAATTAGGCAGAGACTTGTCTCAGATCTCCCTCAACACCCCTCCCCAAATACCTTTAAATAATGAGGCTAAACAAATTGTAGAGTGACAGAACCCAGAAAAAGATGGGGTGAAACAATTTTCCAGCCCAAGACAACTTAGAAGGTCAGCAGAAAAGGTCTGTTCCACTACAGCGAGAGAGGAGCTCAGCCTTGTATGGGCTGTGCCAGCACATAGCAGGGCCCTAGCAAACTAGGAAGAGGTCTGAGGTGACTGAATCAGTGGTAGCAGTGTGGTTTCCAGACCTCTTAGTCCACAGATAGTAAGAGGATTGGACACTGGGTCAGAAGGAAATTTACAAGAGTCCCTTTGATGGCACCAGGGGCAGGACTCTCTTGCATTGCCTATACTTGGTCTGGGTCTTAGACCCAGTGAGAGAAGGAACACTAGCATGGCACAGTTTGAGGTCATAAGGGAGTAGTGCCCTAGTCCAGGGTTGAATTGAGTGTTTGTGGTCATTCAAAACCAGTGCATAGTATGGGAGAGTTGTAAACAAACCTCTCTCTAGATCAGACCACCTTAGAAGAACCAAAAACTTACAGGTCTCAGAGTCACTTCTGAAAACAGCTACCAAAAAATCCTGAAGCCTGCGACAGTGGCACCTTTACATTAGAAACAGAGTCCTACTTTAACATAGAGTTAAAAGTCAAGAAATAGATTGGAAGACGAACAAGCAACAGAAAAATATTATGCCCATAGAAAGTTAATATTGTGAAATGGAAGACCAAAACACATACTCAGAAGACAACAAAGTCAAAATTCCCACATCCAAAGACTAAAAAGGAAATATGACTTGTTCTCAGGCCATGGAAGTGCTCAAAAAGGATTTTAAAAATCAAGAGATGTAGAGGGACAATTGGGAAGAGAAATGAGAGTGATGCAAGATAATCATGAAAAAAGATTCAACAGTTGGTAAAGAAGGCACAAAAAATACTGAGGAAAACACCTTCAAAAACAGAATAGGGCAAATGGTAAAATGAGCACAAAAACCCATAGAAGAGAAGAATGCTTTCAAAAGTAGAATTGGCCAAATGGAAAAGGAGATACAAAATCTCACTGAAGAAAATAATTCCTTAAAATTTAGAATTGGGAAAATGGTAGCTAATGACTTTATGGGGCATCAAGAAACAATCAAACAAAATTAAAAGAGTGAAAAAAAATAGAACATAATGTGAAATATCTCACTGGAAAAACAAGTGACCTGGAAAATAGATCCAGGAAACATAATTTTAAAATTACTGGACTACCTGAAAATCATGATTTAAAAAAAGAACTTAGACATTATCTTTCAAGAATTATAAAAGAAAACTGCCTAGATATTCTAGAACTTGAGGGTAAAATAGAAATGGAAAGAATTCGCTGATCACTTCCTGAAAGAGATTTCAAAACGAAAACTTCAAGAAATATTATTGCCAAATTCCAGACCTCCCAGGTCAAGGAGAAAATACTGCAAGCAGCCAAAAAGAAACAATTCAAATATTGTAGAGCCACAGTCAGAATGCCATAAAACTTAGTAGCTTCTGCATTAAGGGATCAGAGGGTTTAGAATATAATGTGAGCTAGGAGTACAACCAAGAATCATCTACCCAACAAAACTGAGTATAATCCTTCTGGGGGAAAAATGGATATTCAGTGAGTTAGAGGACGTTCAAACATTCCTGATTAAAACACCAGAGCTGAATAAAAAAATTTGACTTTCAAATAAAAGATGCAAAAGAAATATAAAAAGGTAAAAAGGGAAGAGGAATCACAAAGGAATTGATAACGTTAAACTATTTGTATTCTGACATGGGAAAATGATGTTTATTACCCCTAAAAGCTTTCTCATTAATAAAGCAATTAAGAGGAGTATATATAGACAGAAAGCAAAAGTGTGAGTTGAATGTGATGGTAAAAAAAAATAAAATTAAGGGATAAGAAAGAAGAATGCACTAAGACAAGAGGAAAGGGAGAGGAAGAATGAGAAATGATCTGACATAAAAGAAGTCTGAAAGAGATTTTATGGTGGAGGGGAAAATGGGGGAAGTGGGGAGGGAAGCACATGAACCTTACTCTCATTGGCATTGATTGAAAGAGGGAATAATATACACACTTAGTTCAGTGTAGAAATCCATCATACAGTATGGGAAAGTAGGAAGGAAAGGGCATAAGAGAAAGGGGAAAAAATTGATAGAAGGGAGGACAGTTTGGGGGAGGTAAAAGTCATAATCAAAACACTTTTGAGAACGGACATAGTAAAAGGAGAGAGAGTAGGATAAATAGAGAGAAAATAGAATGGAGGGAAATACATAATTGGTGATTATTACTAGGAAAAAATTTACAGTGAGTTTCTCTGATAAAGGCTTCATTTTTCAAACATATAGAAAAAAAAGCATCAAACTCAGAAATAAGAATCATTCCTCAATTGATAAACAATCGAAGGATATGAACGGGTAGTTTTCAGACAAAGCAGTCAAAACTATAGTCATATTAAAAATGCTCTGAATAACTATTGATGAGAGAAATAAAAATCATAACCACTCTGAGTTGTGATCTCATACCTGCTGAATTGGGTAATATGATGGAAGAGGAAAATGACAAATTTTGGAGGAGATGTGGAAAAATTAAAACATACTTATACTATTGGATGTAATGTTAATTAATTTAGCAGGTACTTGGTCCTTAGTAACTAAGGGCTAAGTACTTCTGTGAAAGAGGCACAGGGTGTGAACTCTGTCTCCTGTGTGAAAGAAATAGAAGGTATGAACTCTGTCTCCTGTGTGAAAGAAATAGAAGGTATGAACTCTGTCTCCTGTGTGAAAGAGACAGAGGGCATGAACTTTGTCTCCTGTTGCTGATGTGGCAGGAGGGGGTTGGCTGAGACAGGAAGCCAATGTTTGTGTGTGTGTGTGTGTGTGTGTGTGTGTGTGTGTGTGTGTGTGTGTGTGTAAGAAGAGTTCCAGGGACAGAGAAACAGAATC
>CM053587.1:277920521-277980616 GCA_028646515.1 Pseudochirops corinnae
ACACACACACACACACACACACACACACACATATATATATATATATATATATATATATATATATATATATACCTATATGTTCTTTTTCATGGTGGTTAAAAAAGGTTGGAAACTAAGTAGAATAGAGGGAGGCTGAACAAACTGTAGTATAAAAATATGATGGAATATGATTGTGGTATAAGAAATGAGGAAATAGATGATTTAAAGGTACATGGAAAGACTTGTAGGAACTGATGCAGAAGAAAGTGATCAGACCTAGCAGAACAATTTGTACTATGGAATCAATATTATAAAAAAAAATTGAAGACTTGCAAAAACTAATGAAGAACGAAATAAACAGAACCAGGAAAATTTATATAACACTATAAAATAACTTTGACAAGACTTAAGAAGTCTGATTAATGCAATAATCATCCTTGACTCCAGAGGTCTTATGATGAAACATGCTATCCACCTTCTTAGAGCAAGTGATCAATTCAGGCTCTGAATGAGACATATCTTTTTGAACACAGCCAATAAGGGAATTTGTTTTACTTGACTATACATGCTTATTATACCAAATGTGTTTTTATCCTCTTTTTTTAATGGAGTGAAAGTTAAAGAAAATATATTTCTATTCATTAAACTACCTTGTATTTGTCCTATATACATTTTATATCTATTTATTATATACATGGTTTCTTTCCCTGTTATGTTCCTTGAGGGTGTGGATTGTTTGTTTCATTTTTGTCTCAGCATGTAGAATAATGCCTGATGAACCTATGTGTAATTAGAGGTAGCAGGACCAAGAGAAAGAACAGTGAACTTGGATGGCATCAGGAGATATGGCTTTCAATCTTACTTCTGATACATCATCTAAGCCTCAGTTTCCTCAACTGTATCATTTTCATGCAACATTTTCTTGTCTTTCTCTTATGTTGTTCTCATGGATCACGTTGTCATCCTTAGCAAATGTTCTGTTGGCATCTTGTTATTAAGACAGTCTGACTCACAATCTCTGGATATAAAATGCACTGAAAAACTTGCCACATGATTGATTTAAAAATAATAAACCAGTAAAAAGCAATGTGGGCAGCTAGGTGGAATAGTGGACAGAAACCAGGTCTGAAGTCAGAAGGACTCATCTTTCTGAGTTCAGATCTGACCTCAGATACTTACTGGTTGTGTGACCCTGGGCAAGTCATTTAATCCTGTTTCCCTTAGTTTCCTCATCTGAAAAATGAACTGGAGGAGGAAATGTTAAGTCATTCCAATATCTCTGTCAAGAACCCCGCCCCCCCAATGGGATCAAAAAGAGACAGATACAACAGAAACAACTGAACAACACAAAAAACAGGATGGGAAAGTACAAAGATTATTGGACTAGCAATCAAGAGATTTGAGTTCTAATTCCAACGCTGTGTTTTTCCACTTGTTTGAGCTTTAGTAAACCATTTCCCTTTCATGGAACTTATTATTTTCCTCTATAAAAGAGAGATTAAATTGACCAGTCTGTACGGATACCTCTAGCTTTGTGGCTCCCTGATATCAATTGTTCCAAAGAGAAGTAGTGTTTTATTGATAATGACAAATGAAAACCCCTATTTGTCTGACTTCTGTTGGTTCCAAAGCACTTTAGATACATCATCGATCTCAGACTCTTACTAGCTGTGTGACTTTGGAAAAGTCCATTAAACTTCGTTTGCCTCAGTTTCCTCATCTGTAAAATAAGGATAATAACAGCACCTTCCTCCCTGGGTTGTTGTGTGGATCAAATGAGATAATAATGATAAAAGGGTTATTACAGTGCCTGGAACATCATACATGCTACATAGAGCTAAGTTGTTGTTGCTGCTGCCGCTGTTACCTCATTTGGTCCTCACACCAATGGGCAAAGCAGATATCTTGTCATCTCACACTTCTGTTTCACAGATAAAGAAACTGAGAAAGGGAGTTTCCCAGGACTGTATAGCTCAAAAGCAATAGAATTAGAACTCAGATTTTCTGCCATCAATCCCAGTGCCCTTCCCACTACATTATAAGATCTCGACAAGGAATTTGTGTAATGATCACCCACTTTTTAATGCTACAGTAAAATCCTGAGGACATCTCACTCTGAAACAAAATCCAACAAAACTTTCTGAAACTATACCCGAATGGGTGCTTTAAGAGGATATCAATATATGCGGGATCAGTGTTGGAGATACAGCACAAAAAAACACCAGGTTCAAGGGAGTGGTTATGATGACTTTGGTTATATGGCCCTAGAGGTACATGGTCTCCTGAGAGATAAAAGGGAAAGAACACTGATCTAGGAATCAGAAGAAATGAGTTTTAGTCTCAGCTCTGCCACTTATGAGCATTCTGATCTCTTCTATTCACTGGGACTCAAGTCACTGCATCTACTAAATGGAAATAACAATTTATACCATCTTCTTCAGAAGGTTGTTATTAGAAAGGTATTAGAGGAAACACTGTAGAAACATGAGATTTTACTTATCATTCTGGGGTGAGACACCTATCTTCACAAATAAGTTCAGTGCCTAATACACTACACATGTTGGCAGAACAATCACATCCAGGACTTTCCAGTAGGTAGAAAACTTCAGAGCCCCCAAAAAGTGCAAATAAGTGATTTCTTGTTTCTTCAGCCTGTAACCAAGACAGAAAAGCTTTAGCAATACCAGGAAGGAAAGGGGGATATTTTGAGTGAAGTTGAAAGGGGGATGGTGCAGAACAGGGTGGGAAGACAAGGGCCTGACCCCATGTCCCACTACTTGCAATGCTTTTGTACTTCTTTGACCTTCACCATCATGCCTTCCTGCCCCAGGAAACTCATCATTGGGAAATCTAATTTTCCTGCAATATTGAATCAGTCTTGGCACTCACATCTTATCAGAATCCTGTGTCACTCTGATTGAATTTTCTGACTGACATGGGCTCCAAAATCTCCATCTAAGGAGGAGATTTATACAGTCTTCTCCCTATTTCTCACCAACTGCCTATTTTGGGATTTCTCTTGGCTTCCCCATAATGTCCCCATACTAGGTACCTTCTCTCCCCTCCCCTCTTTAAGCTTTCTTTTTCCTGTTGTCCTTCCCCCATTATATTGCAAGCTCATTGAGGGCAGGGAATTTTAATTTGTATTTCTATCCTCAGTGCCTCACACAGTGACTGACTCATAGTAGGTGCTCAGCAAATGTTTATTGACTGACTGGCTCCTAAACCCACAGCAAACAAGTAGAAGAATTTGCTAAGAGTGAAGAGTAGGTAAAGTTTGTAGAAAGAGAGTATAAAGTCAAACATACGCAGCTTTCCAGAGGACTGCTGCTGTGAACAGCTTCAAGGTTATGATTACATAGTATAGTGAACTCTGTATTTATTAAGTAATAAACTAAGGCAAAACATTGACAGAAACCAAAGTAAAGCATTCACATAACAACTTATCACTAAAGCGGTCATATAGTTTTCACCAAAGTGGCCACATGGTTTTAAGTGAAAGATATCATTCAGTAAGTCCCTAACTCAATCTCCTTAAGGGACACAGAGTAAAAAGATCAAAGTACTCTATCCTTAGGTCACAGTAAATCATAATCTTCTCAGTCAGCATTAGATACCCAAGAAGAGGTCTTTTCATTGTGACTCGAGTCTGGCTCTCAGATTCCATGGTTCCTCTTCCATGGTCCTAGCTCCTGCCTGAATCTTCTCAACTGTCACCTGGATTCAAAGGCAGGCAGCTCTCAGCTCCTCATCTAGCCCCTCATTCAGTTCCTTACCCAGTTTCTCATCCAGTTCCCATTCCATATTGAAGCTCACAGTGTCCAGTCCACCTCAAGTCCTTCACAGTTTCTGTTTCTGGGAAGACAAAGCTTAAAAGAGCCACTATAACATTCATGCATATTGCTGGCACCATCATCAATTTTCCACCTGCCTGTGAAATCAACACAGACCCATCAACAAGGTCTGAGAAATCAACACACATCACAAACAAAAATCAACATAGAAGAGATCAACAGAGTGCCACCACCACAAATGTTCCCTTCTCAAAATCTGCCACCACAAGCGCTCTCTCAGTTCTGCTCTCTCCCAACCTGGGCTTCTCCTTATATACAGTCATTAAGCGCCTCCCTGTTCCACCCCTTCCTGTTGCATCGGCAACAGGGGTTCACAAGTTCTGTTTCTTAACAAAGACTTGATATAATCAGGGCAAGGCTCAAAGACATGTGAACTCAAGGTGCTAAATACTTCTCTTCTTGCCATTACAGAGGGTGATAACCAATGCCTGGGATTCCACTTCTGGGAGCTAAGGGCTGCAAGAGCAGGGCAGAGAAGAGCTGAGGCCGTGATATGACTGAATCCCTGGGCTAGAAACCAAAATAGGAACTCCTACTTCAAAAATGAATGCAACGCAAAGGCCCCTGAGGACTTTTTAAACTGTGAGAAGCAATGGTTCTATAATCTTAGAAACACACGACTGGACCCGTAAAGACCTAGATTTCAGGTTTTACTTTCTCAGGATGTCATATGATTCATTCTGGTTATTTTGACAATTTTATTTGCCAAGCTATGTCATAGGAACTCAAATATTGAATCTTTATTTTATATACTGTGGATATAAATAATAAATGATCACTGAGGGAAAGAGAGAGGCAAAAATGTGTAAGCAATTCAATTGAACTAGTATTCATCAAATGCCTTCTATGCACTAAGATCCCAAAGACACAAAAATGAAAATGACACAGTTCCTACCTTCAAGGAGGTTACAAACTACTAGGAAGGACACATTAATTAATATTAATTATCACATTAATTAATTCAGTAAGGACTGAATAATATATTGACAAATTAAAACAGTGGGTTAAATTTTTGATAGTCCACAAACATTATGTATGTAGAAAAAGATAATGCAAGATATGATGGAGGTATAGAGGATAAGGGAATGATCCAGACCATGGACTGACAGAACTTTGAGAAGAGAGAGAAAATGTTCCACTTGGGAGAATTCAACAAGATTTTGTCAAACAATTACCATGTGCAGGAGATGTAAAGATGTACATCCAACTGGAGGAAAGATCCATACTAACCATCTTTCTTTCTCTGGACATCACCATATTGCCTTAGCTGCCTCCTCCTTCTCCCATCCCAGCCTCCTTCTCCCATTGGTGAGCTCCTGGTGGAACTTCCATTTGGAGGACAGGCCCAGAACAGCTACCCTTCCTCATTTGGCCTTTCCCTATTGCACCTTTTAGACTCTATTTTAGGTTTAAATTAGAATCTAAACTTCTAAAGAGCAGGCGTTGTCTTTATTTTTGCTTACATTTGAATTCCTAGTACTTAGCACAGTACTTGGCTCACAGTGTTAATTCAGTCTGACCTCAAGGAGCTTACAGTCTACTAGGGAGACCACTATGGAATGTCTCATAAAAGAGGTGAAAACTGAACTGAATCTTTAAGGAAGAAAAGGATTTAGACAAGTAAAGATGAGAATGGAGAAAATCTTGTTTAGCAATGTGATGCTGTCTGATTGGCAACTTGCTCCTGAACCTGCCAGGCAATGGACAGTAGTAATACACTGTAACAACATAGCTGTGTGTTAGTGTATAATTTTCCTGTTAGCTTGCAAACAGTGTGAGGGAAGGAACAGTGTTTTAGCTAAACTTTATATCTCCCCCAGTACTTACTACAACGATCCATATACAATAGGAACATAATAAATATTATTGTTGCATTGAATTTTATCAAATGTCAGTTCCACAACTTACTAGCTTTGCATCCTTGAGCAAACCATAGGACCTGTCTGGGCTTCAGTTTCCTTGTCTATAAGATGAAGTCTCTGATGGAGTGCCTTAATGATCCATCTTTGGTCCTGTGTTGGTCACAATTTTGTTTTTTAGCATTGACTTAGATATAGGCATTAACAACATATGTAGCAAGTTTTTTAAAAGCATGAAGCTAATTAACAGAGTAAGGACTGAATAACATATTAACAAACTAAAATAGTTGGTTAAATTTATAATGGTCCAAAAATACTCAGTAGGCCAAAGAATAATAATAATAATATTTACATAGCACCTACTATGTGCCAGAAATTGTCCTAAGCACTTTACACATTTTTACCTTATTTGATCTTCACAACAACCCTGAGAGATAAGTGCTATTATTATCTCTATTTTACAGCTGAGGAAACTGAGGTAGACAGGGGTTAAGTGACTTATCTGGGGTCACAAAACTAGTAAGTGTCAGAGGCTAGTTTTGAACTCATCTCTTCCTGACTTCAAGTCTAGGACTCTAGCACTAGGCCATTGCCTTCTCATAAAACCTATGGCTTTCATCTGTTTCAATAAGTTATCCCTATACAAAAGAGAAGAACTCAAGTAATTCACACACCAAGGAGAAATAAAGAGTGTAGAGCTTGATAGAAGCCTTTCAAATGAACCATCAGTGACTCTCCTACCTCAGTCCCTCTTTCTGCCATAGCCTAAAAACCAGTACAGTTAGGTCTGTGGTAACAGATCTCATACGGCAACTGAAATGTCTCTGTGAACTGAGACCTGGTAATATCCTTTCACAGAGCTACTTCATGTTGCCCCTGTTCTCGCCTTACTGCCTAGGTGTTTCAATTTAGGTCCTCTCCACTCACCTTCTGACTTTTGTGAATTAACACACACCATTATAAAGGTTTATATCTTCATATCTTAACTTTATACATTATTAGTTTATCTGAAAATCCCATGCCTTTTAATTTGAGTTGGAACAATTTAGCAAGTTGAAATATATTACAGATGTTGATGTGTGTATAAATCCTATTTTGGATTATAAAAATCAACTTCACAGTAGAGGAATGAGCAGTGTATTTAGGCATCCATTCAAGTGAAAAAGATATAAGAATTTTGTTGTACTAGAGTTTTGATATGAGTCAGTGGTATACTTTGGCAGCCTCAATTATAAGACAAACATAGGCTTCATTACTGGAGAGTCCAGTACAAGAGAGGAGAGAGTCCCACTGTCCTCTCCTCTGGTCAGACCACATTTAGAGTATTATGTTCAGTTTCAAATGCCAGAATTTAGTAAGGATATTTTTGACTACCTAGAGAACTCTCCAAAGAATATAAGAAATATGATGAAAATCCTTGAGAGGGTGAAGGAGAAATGAGAGTCAACTGAAGGAATTATGGACGTGTAGGCCGGAGAAGAGAAAATATAGAAAACATTGGAAAGATGATGAAGGATGTCTAAATTTTTGAAGAGTTACTTTTGAAGAGGACTTTGACTTATACTGACTCTGGAGAATGGACATACAAGTAGGAAAAATGGGTAGAAGTTACAGAGAAACAAACTTTAAAAAATTATTAAGAATGAGTTATCCAAAAGAGGAATAAGCTACCTTAGGACTTAATGAGTGGTTCCCTCCTACCACATATCTGTAAGCAAAGATTGAAAGACTGTTTGTTAGAGATTTTGTAGATTCCTGCACAAATATGGGTTGAAAGCTATGAAGTCCCTTCTACCTCTAAGATTCTAATATTTTGTGATTCTGTGACTGAAGAATCGTGAAATTTCCTTGCAGAGCTAATATTCTATTAAATAAAACTTTTGTGTCCATTTGCACTTCTGTAGTTATTATATTTTCTCTCCTTTTCACTCCCTTTATTATCCTAACACTACTTATCTTTCATGGTTCAGTTCAGGTCCCATCCCTCTACAAAGACTTCTCCAAGTATTATTCTCTCCTTCCTAGTATTGCTTTTTGCACCGCAATATAATACAGATACAGGAACTTATGTAGCACAAATAAAGGCAAATGTGAATTCCTGAGCAATCACATTTTTCAATTTCAAAACTTTATTGAAGGTTTATATATATATATATATATATATATACATATATATATTAAGCTTTGGGACCCATTTATTAAGGTAGAATCAGTGCATTTACTTCATGATCTCTTCTTCATGATGCTCTGACTGACACTGGCTTTGTTGCTCACACCAACCATTAGACAATGTTGACATCTCAGTATATCTTTTTGGCACCTGTTAATGAATGGCTAGGATAATATGTTGACTAATCACTGAGGATGGTTTCCCCCCTAAAAACTGCAGTGATCTCTTATCATGGGAGGTCTGTCTGCTTATGCATTTAATGTAGCAACATTGTAATTAGTGATTCACAGCCTGTTGCATTTTAGCAGTTTAGAAAGGTGTCATTAAGGAGGGAAGTATTATATCCCCACAACATTTTCACCCACCCAATCATTCAACAGTATGGGCCAAAGCAGAAACATGAAAAGTTTCTGGAGAGAGCAGGAAAATTACCTTCATTTCAAATACTTAACATGTTCCTTCTGGCTTTAATTTGGCCTTAGTAAACTTAAATTGTACCATGAAATAAGCTGAACTTGGTTTCAGACATGTGACCTTAGAAACAAATATCTGACCTCGGTTTCGTCATTTCTACCAGCTGATTTGTGAGGTGAAGTGATGAGGGTCCTAGATTTGAGTATTAGTCAGGAAATGAGTCTGAGATGGTAGTCACAGGAATCTGACTAGAGGGACCAAGAAAAGAATGGACTGTGAATATTCACCAAATTGAATTCATGTTAAATAGATGAGATGTTAGAGAGAGAGAGAGAAAGAGAGAGAGAGAGAGAGAGAGAGACAGAAAGAGAGAGAGAGAGAGAATGAGAAAGGCAGAGAAAGAGACAGAGACAGAGAGACAGAGATACAGAGAGACAGAAAGACAGAGAGACAGAGAGAGACTAGAGGTACCAAGAAAAGAATGGACAGTGAATATTCACCAAATTGAATCCGTGTTTATTCAGTTTGAACACTGGTGACCAGGTTTGTTAAATAGATGTGTTTAATACTAAATAAATATTTACTTGGTACACACTGTATCCTAAGTATCTAAACGTACATGGAACATGATTGTTACTATTATAAAATATCTAGTACAAGAAAAGGTTAAAATTAAAGCACAGATAAGTATAATGCACCATATCACATGATAAGTACGTGACATATAGAAATAAATACTGTCTGTGATAGGAGCGATTCCTTTTTATTGATCTCCAAAGGGAAGCCACTAGATTCCTCCCTTCCTCAGCTGTTGCCCAATAATAATTTTCTCCTCTTTCAGTAGAATGAGGTGGGGACCAAGGTTCTGAGTTCCTCCATATACAGATACCTAGGAACCATCTATGGCTGTCTTGGATCATAGTACATATGAGCCATATGCTCTCAACCACATGAGAGTGGTTAAAAGGAGAACTTCATGTCAAAATGCCCAAAGATGGAAGTTTCTTTGTTCAGAACATGGTAATAGCTGGAGAAGTGGTAGAGCATAAAAAGTTCATGGTGTCCCCAATAGATAAATGATCAAAAGATATAAACAGTTTTCAAACAAAGTAATCAAAGCTATCTATAGCCATATGAAAAAAAAAATGCTCTAATTCACTATTGACTGGAAAAAATGCTCTAATTCACTAATGACTAGAGAAATGTAAATTAAAACAATTCTGAGATGCTACCTCATACCTATTAGATTGTCTGATAGGACAAAAAAGGGAAATGATCAATGTTGGAGGGGATATGGGAAAAATGAGACATTAATGCATTGTTTGTGGAGTTAGGACTGATTCAACCATTCTATAGAGCAATTTGGAACCATGCCCAAAGGACTATAGAACTATGCATACTCTTTAACCTAGTAATACCACTACTAGATCTGTATCCCAAAAGGGATATATAAAAAAGGAAAAGCACCTATGTGTATAGAAATAATTATATCAGCTCTTTTCTTGTGGCAAAGTATTGGAAATTTAGGGGATGCCCATCAGCTGGGGAATGGCTGAACAAACTGGTATGTGATTATGATGGAATACTATTGTGTTATAAGAAATCAAGAACAGGATGCTCTCAGAAAAACCTGGAAAGACTTACATGAGCTGATGCAAAGTGAAAAACGTAATGTGTACAAAGTGACAGTAGTATTATAAGGTGATCAGCTGTGAATGACTTAGCTATTCTCAGCAATACAATGATCCAAGACAACTCTAAAGGACTTATAATGAAAAATGTTAGCCATCCCCAGAGAAAGAACTGGTGGTGTCTGAATACAGATTGAAACATACTTTTTTTTAACTTTCCTTATTTTTCCTAAGGGTTTTTTTGCTCGTTTTCTTTTACAAGATGACTATTATGGAAATGTTTTGCATCACTACACGTATAATACCTATATAAAATTGCTTGTCTTCTCAAGGTGGGGGAGGATGGAGGAAGGGAGAAAATTTGGAACTCAGTTTTAAAAATGAATGCTAAAAAATTGTTTTCACATGTCACTGGGGGGAAATAAAATATTAACCAACTCAAAGTTCCAGTCTTGGAGAGACTATTGGAATCTCCAGCACGTCACAGCCATGGGGAAGGAAACTATATTGTCTAAGTGGAGAGGGTTCCTGAACCCTAGCTTCTAGAGAAGCATCAAGAATTCCTCCTTTGAGGCTGTTTCTTCAATGATCCCAAACTGGAGAGTTTTGGAATGCAGATTTCTATAAAGATAAGAGAGGTCATGAGAGTTCCTGAGCAGTGCACATCTTAGGTTTTTCACTCTAAGAAATGAAATTCAAGGATTCAGGTACCTAGCCTTTTGTCAAGATAAAATTAATCCATTCAGCAGCATGCCTCTTAGTAAGAGAAGGGGACCACGCTTGTGGTCCCTGGTGCTGGTGGGAGCAGGGTCAAAGAAATAAAAACCAGGATATTGGGGAGAAAAGAATTGAATTTTGCCTCTGATAGTAGGATGACTTATTTGGACAATGTGGGTCCAAGAAGAATGGGACTGGCCTGTTAGCAATCTTCTGTTTGCTTATCTCCCAGAGGATATCCAAGTATTCAATAAAGTCATAATATTCAATGCCCATGTGAGTCATTGTGGGGTAAAAAATGAAAGAGGAATTTAACAGCATGCCATGGGGCTAACCCTCTAGCAGTCCCTTTTGCTAAGTTAGATCTAAAACACAGAACAATGATCTGAGACTAAAGAGTTAGGATCTTTAGGATCCAGCATCTCTAGGATATTTTATCCTAAAGGAAAATTGAGTCTCATGAAAGAAACAAGAAAATCATATTGTTTATAGGCTATTGTGAATATTTTAACGTCGTCTGCCTTCTACATTGTTTTCTGTGTTATAGAATGGAATTTGTCTTGTATCCTGAGAGGTTATCATTGCTTTGAATACTTGTATGGAATCTGGAGGATGCTTTTGCTCACATCTGGGGAGACACAGACACAAGGTATATTATGAAATTCCTCAGAATAATTCTGAGTGGGGACATAAGGAGTCAAAATAACTTTTAGGAGCTGTACCCAAGACTAGACCCAGTCTGTGTAAGCCTGCAGGCCTTAGGCACTGTGCCCTTGGTAGCATAAGAATGCTGCAGTATAATAACAACAGTGACTTGTACCTGAGGAGTAGCAAAAACAAACAAATATGTCAGACACCAAGTATTATATTGAAATATGATTAAGTGTTACCACTTTTTGATTCTCACTTTTCTCACCTGTAAAATGATAATCCTTGTGAGGTACAAATTGGTTCTTTGCCTGACACACTTAGAGTAGATGATTTAACCTTTGTATTCATTGGAGGATCTGAAGTATAAACTCATACCCCCTCAATTTATCAGTATCATCTTCCTTCCCTTTAGTCACAGCAGAGACATTCCTATTCCTCTTAAGACTAATGCCCCACATACCTACCAGTTGGAGAATGACTGAACAAGTTGCAGTATATGATTGTGATGGAATATCATTGTGCTGTCAAAAATGATGAGCAAGATGACTTCAGAAAAAACTAGGAAGTCTTCTCTAAACTGATGCAGAGTGAAGCAAGCAGAACCAGGAAAACACTGTACATAATAACAATTGTAATGGTGATTACTGTGAAAGACTTAGCTACTCTGATCTGTACAATGATCCAGGACAATTCCAAAGGACTCATGACAAAAAAATGACTTCTTCTAGGGAGAGAACTCATGAATTCTAAGTGCAGACTGGAGCTTACTTTTTTTTTTTTACTTTATTCTTCTTGTTTGTGTGTATTTTCTTGTTTGTGTGAGTAAGCGAGTGACTTTGAAACTCAACAATTTTAAAATACTATATTTTTACATGTGATTGAGAAAAATTTAACAAAATAAATAAAAATACATTTCAAAAAGACTAATCTGCCCACAAGTATCTATGAGTCTATTCCCTAATGACTTCTCCAGAATATTATTACACAAATCATATAGATATATAGATGATGTATACATGTGTGTGTATACTCTTTTCCATTTATTTGTGAAGAGCTCCAGATTTCCCCAAACCTCAAATATCATCTAAATTCTTCCCTTAACCATTAATAACTATAAGCTGGCATTTATGCTTTAAGAATATTATTTTGTTTTATTCTTATATCAACCCTCTAGAGTTAATGCTCCTGGTGTTGCAGTACCATTTAAAAGGTGGAAAAACTGAGGTTTAGAAGTTGCAGTTTGCTAACATTCTAGAAGTTGGATTTAGACCTATGTCTCTCTTGTCTCTGAGACTAACACTCTTTCCAGCATTCCATGCTTGCTCTCTCTCTCTCCCTTTCCTCCTTCCCTCCCTCTCTCTCCCTCTCTCTCTTTCTCTCTCTCTCTCTCTCTCTCTCTCTTTCTCTCTTTCACACACACACACAAACACACACACACACATCTCATCTTCTACCTTGCTAAAGTACAGTTGTATCTATCCCTCTCTGAGAGGCAGTATGCTTTATTAGATGAATGCTAAACTTGAAATCAGGAAGACCTGATCAAATCCCACCTCAGATACTTACTAGTTATGTGACTCTGGGTAAATCTCTTAACCACTCAGAGTCTCAGTTCCCTCAACCATAAAATAAAGGAGTTGGACTTAATGATTTCTAATTTCCCTTCCAGGCCTAAATCTATGATCTCTCTCTTCCCATGAACCTAAATTTGTGTTAACCCTAACTTTAACCCTTTCCCTCCTCTGCTAAACCTTTTGAAAAAGTTGTTTATGCTTGATTACTCCACTCCTTAAACATCCTTCACCCCTGCAGCCCCCACAATCTACCTTCTACTTCCATGCCTTTACTGACACTAACCAAAAAAAAAAAAATCACCTCCTAATTGCCAAATTCCAAATCCTTTAAAAATATCCTCATGTTGTTGACCATTTCTTCTTCCTTATCTGGGAATATACCCCACATTTTCCTGGTTGCTGCCTCTGCTCTCAACAATTTTTTAATAGCTTTTTCTCTATCTCTTTGACTCTTCTTGATATTTAGAGGCAATCGATTATTGACTTCCTTTTCTTCTCTGACTACACTCTCTCCATCAGAAAGTTCATTGACTGCCACAGATTGAAATACCACCTTCATGGGGAAAATAAGATCTGTGCAGACTACTTCACAGAGGGTTTGAGGGGAAAATATTTTGCCAAGTCTTAAAATGCCATATAAATGTTGGTGGTGTATTATAACGTAATAATAATTAATATTTATATATTATCTATGTGACAGGCATTGTGCCAAGCACATCTAGTAGTATTGCCTCATTTAATCCTCACAATAACCATACAAGATAGGTGTGATTATCATTCCTATTTTACAGATAAAGAACTTGATGCTCAGGGTGCCTCAACTAGTAAGCATTTGACTACAGAATTGAACTTAGCTGTCATATTTGGGAGTTTCCTCACCGGGAAATTCCCTATGCCAAAAACATCACAGATCTAATCCCTATCTATGCCTAGAATTCTTTCCCTCTTCCTCTGCTTCCTGGCTTTTCTGGTTTCCTTTAAGTCTCAGCTAAAATCCTGCTTCTTTTTCTTTTTCTTAGTAAATATTATTTTTTCAATTACATGTAAAGATAGTTTTCAATATTCATATTTTTGGAGGGGGGAAGGCAAGGCAATTAGGGTTAAGTGACTTGCCCAAGGTCACACAGCTAGTTAAGTGTCAAATTTCTTAGGCCAGATTTGAACTCACATACTTTTGACTTCAGGGCCAGTGCTCTATTCACTACACCACATACCCGCCCCATCAACATTCATTTTTTATAAGATTTTGAGTCTCAAATTTTTCCAACTTCCTTCCATCCACCCTCCCCAAGATCGGGACAGAATCAAGATGACTGGTGATGGCTTGAGATATAGGATGTGTTCAGGAAAGATTGGTACGTCTGTTGTGAGGGCTTTTCAGGGCTGCTTTCCTCCTTTGGTGTCCACCTGATACACCTAAACTCTCCTCTGTGGCTCCAAGAAGCTGTAGTATTCACCATGGCCACACCCAGTAAACCTTTTTCAGCAGACAGGCTAAACCAGGTTGAGGGTAACCAAGGGTCTCATACTCATCTGTGAAGGGGTCTCTACCTCAAATATGTGAAGACTTTGTTCTAATGGCCATGAAGGCAGCTGAAGCAGGCTCTGTGAACCAAATAGGGCTTGGTTAGACATCGAAGATGCCAAGGTCATCCGCTGTATCTAGTAAATGATTACTAACTGATCATATGATTGATTGAAATGGAAATTTCAGTATCATGTAGAGAATAGAGTCTTTTCTTTCTCTCGACTCCCATCCCTTTCTTTCAGCATTGAATTTAGTTTAGAAAACTAGTCTAAAGGAAATAAACCATGAGCAATGAAAGCCTGGCCTGATGAAGGAGTCAAATTTGTTGGTCCTGGGGGTAGAGGAAACAGGCAACATCCAAAGGAATAGGACAGTATAATTAATGAAAACAAATTATGAGTTATTTATTCAGTTTGTCAATACAGCTTATCTAGTGTAAGTCAACAGATTTGCCCATGGAAAGTTTATGGATTTATATTGTGTGACATATGGCCATAGAGTTCTCTTCATGTTTATATTGAGTTATGTCCATATATCTCTCAGTAGAATCCAACATCATCGTAACCCTTTGTGGAATTGCAAAGCTTGTCTGTTCAGGGGTATACTAGCAAATGTTTTACTACAGGCTCTCTGAGAGAGGAGGAAAAAATGTCCTCATGCCACAATTTTTCAGGTTAATTTGTGTTATAAACATTTTCATCATCCCTTTCTTGAGTCTAGAAAATCAACAAAAAAATAAAGCTCCCTTTTGTAGTGTTTGATGATTTTAGAGGTGTAAATAGGCTCATGCTATAAATACTACAATCAGCTTTCAGTCAATAGGAGCTGTCTCAGCACACCCTGGAGTTATCCTAAACTCCTGGATTATCAGTCCCAGAAGAGACTGTAAGCCATAGAATAACAGAGAAGGAACCTTAGATCATAGAATGTCAGAGCTATGGGAAAACTTAGAACACAAAATATTAGAAGAACATAGAATGTTAGAGCTGGAAGGAACTTTTGAATATAAAATAGCAGAGTTTTAAGGAAACAGAGCATAGAAAGTTAAATGTTAGAATGATGAATCTAGAGTGTTCAAATTGAAAGGAAGCTTAGAATAAAAAATGTCAGAGATACAAGGAAACTTAGAGAATAGAAAGTTAAATGTTAGAAAGATGAACTTAGAATGTTAGAGATGGAAAGGAACTCAGAATGCAGAATTTCACAGCTAGAAGCAACCTTTAAAATGGAGAATATTAAAACTAGAAGACTTCATATAGTCCATTCTCTCTCCTTTGGTGCCCTTAGCATGCACCCCTGGTAATGCTTCACCTTTCGGAGTCTTAGAATTTGCTTTTGGTTTCATATTTGGGCTTGATAACTTACTATAAAAATTGTGCAAAGATTATCCTGCCCTTGGCCCTTACTTGTGCAGCTCATCACTAGCCTTAGATCCCCCACCACTTAGTGATAGGACTTGGCACTATTGCATAGAAGACTCTTCTTCCTATCTTTCAACTAGGTTGGTTGGTCAAATTTTGTACAGATTTGGTATTAAGTTATTAAAAAGAGATGTATAAGGATGTAGGTCAGAACTGGAAGGAATCTTAGCACAGATTATCAGGCCTTGAGGTAACATCTAACCCATTTCTCCTTCTTTTGTGTCCTCAACAGATATTGCTGGTTATTCTTTGTCTTTGAGTTCTCTGATTTTATTTCTGGCGACATGTTTGGTTTCTAGTCACCAGACTATATTCTTATTCCCAAGTCACTTGATAATTTATTATAAAGATTGGGTGAACTCTTCCCTGTCCTTGGCCCTGGTCTCCACAGCTCATTAGAAAGCCTGGATTACCCAGGAGTGGGATATAACAGTACAACAGAGAAAACCCTTCCATGTTTGTTTTAAAACTATGTTAATTTGCTATATATCTTAGTACCCTATCAGATATTTGATTATAAAGTCCTCCCCACCCAGGCAAATATTTTCCTTCTAATCCTAGCTGAATTAATTATATTCATGCAAAATCTTGTCAATTTCACGTAATTGAAATAATCTATTTTACCTTTTGTAATTGCTTCTTTTCTGCTCCCACCAGCTGCTGGTGCTTTCCCTTCTAAGGTGACCTTACATCTACTCTGAAATATATCTTGTATTTAAATATATATATTTACATCTATATAATTATATGTAATATATGTATGTGTATGTATGTCTGTAAATGCATGTCTGTAAATATATGTGCATATGTGCATATCTATATCTATCTACATCTAGATAGACATAGAAAGATAGATAGATAGATAGATAGATAGATAGATAGATAGATAGATAGATAGATAGTCTCAATTTAGAATGAAAGCTCCTGGAAGGGAAGAGCTGTTTTCAATTTTTCTTTGTATTTTTGACACTTAGGAAATGCTTAAATACTATGTGCTTGGCATGTGGTAAATGCTTAATACATGGTTGTTAATTGATTGACTGATTGATTGGCTCAACTACTATCAAATCATCCTACCTTGTCTAAGTTAGAATCCCATAATCCCAGAACTGACAAGATTCTCAAAGGTCCTCTAGTCCTCTCCCCCCCTAAAGCAGTTATGCTTTCTACAGTACTCACAAGAATTGGTCATCCAGTCTTAACTCAAACTCTACAGTTATTGACATCAGTATCTTAGACCCCCTCATTTGAAAGAATAATACTTTCTGACAAAGCACTTTAAGCTCTCCTAAGAAACCTATATTTTAAGTTCAAGGTATTATTATTGAGCTGATAGGAAACAAATATCATCTTAATAACCCTAATTACACTGTCAAAACTGCCTAAAATATTCACCCTGCCATGACTGTGGGAATGTAGGGGAGTTTTCTGACTAGTAAATTGGAACATTATCATGAAGTTAAAGAGAAAAAGTCACATTATCGAGCAAGACATTGGAATGATTTGATATTTTCAAGGATAACCGGGGAGCACACTCAGGAACATGTAATTATTTTTTCATTTGACATTTTACAATGCATTAGTGGTTCTGTGCTTGATGGTGCCTTGTAAAATAGAGAAATAACTAATGATAAATGATTATTGTATCACAGAGAACGCTTAGATAGGAAGCAGAGCTTGGGATTGCTTGATCCTGCCTTGTTTGCATCAGGAAATCTGCAGAAGAAAGATATGCTGAACCTCTGTTCTGGCTAAGCCAGGTTCCTCTCCCATGCCATTCTCATTCCCACTTGGGGGCTTTAGCTCATGCTGTCTTTCTCTCTACTTTTTTCCTTTATCCAGATACAAATATTGCATATTCTTCAAGGTCCAACAACTCCAGTCCATGTTTTTCCTTTCCTTTCTCCGAATTTCTATAGGAATGATCATAGGATCATAGGATTTAGCCCTGGAAGGGACCTTAGAAATTATTTAGGTCAATATCTTGATTTTCTAAGAAAAGTGAGGTATAGTGAGGTGAAGTCATTTGCCAGTCACACAGATACTAAGCAACAGAGCTGGGGTTCAAACTCAGGCCTTGTGTATCTCTAAATCAAGTCTTCTTCCCACTATATGATGTTTTCTTTTTGCCACAGTCTGCAATTCTTTTTCTCAATTCATAGAATCAAAAAAGCTAAGCACGGGAAAGGACTTCAGAAAAACATCTAATTCACCATATAGCAAATCTTGCCTAGTACTTTCCTAAGAATTACTTCCAGTTGAAGATGTTCACTGATGAGGAGCACGTATCCTGCCAAGCCATCCCATTCCCCTGTGGTCATCTCTAATGGATAGAGCTTTCCCTTACTTTAAAATAAAATCTACTTCTATATTTTCTTGATTTGTTTCTTTCCCATTCACATTCCTCCTTTTGGTGGTTGACTCAAATTGTTCAATTTGTCTGGAATTCTCATCTTCTCCCTCTGCCCCATTCTTTTTACTATTTATGATAATAGCTGACTTTTATAGAGAATTTTAAAGTTTGAAGAAAGTCATTCATTCAATGAATCAATCAACAAGTACTCATTAAACAGGAAAGCTAGGTGGCACAGTGAATAGAGTGCCAGTCCTAGAGTCAGGAAGATTGGAGTTCAGATCTGATTTTGGACACTAGCTATATGACCCTGGACATGCCACTTAACCCTGTATGCCTCAGTTTCCCTATCTGTAAAATAAACTGGATAGAGAAATGGGAAACCACTCCTATATTTTTGCCAATAAAACTCCAAATGTCCATCATAACTGAAACAACCAAACAATACTCATTAAGCAATTACCATGTGCTAAGCTCTAGACATACAAAGACAAAAATTAAATAGCCCCTGCCATCAAGAAATTTATAGCTGGAAAGGATCTCAGAGGTCCTTTGATCCAACCTCCTCATTTTACAAATGAAGAAACTGAGACCAAGAGGAGATCTACTTACTTGCCTGAGATTATAGGTAATGAGTGCCAGAGACAGGATTTGAAGCCAGGTCCTGTGATTTCTGAGTCAAAGTTCTTCCCCCTGTACCACAGGATCACTCTGTAATCCTTGGTAAGTCAACTTCTTTAGGTCTCAGTTTCCTTTTCTTCAAAATGGGAATCACCTCTTCAGGTCCATGTGAGGATCAAGTGAGATGCACTAGCCCATAAAGCAGTCTGCAAAATTTAGAACAATATGAGAATATGTACTATCATTCCTATTACCTCTGTGTCAGAACTATGACACATTCACTATATGACACAATTATGATACAATAAGCCCAAGATCGGGGCTTCAGCTGGCCATAATAGTAGAGTGATCATCAATGGGATGAAAATGGGTTGAAAGCATGCCTGATGACCAGACTAACAGGCAATTGCTATTCAGAGAAGATGTCAGCTTCACGTGAAGCTAATGCCATATTCTAGTAAGATGAAAGTCAGAATTTCATTAAGTTTGGTATTTTTAATGGTCAGACTAAGAGCATCTTAAGTGAAAATCTCTGGCCCCTTTAATTGAATGATTGTGTACTCTGAATCCAGTTTATCTGTTGTTTTATATTTTTAAACATTTTTAATTTTTTAAAAAATATTTTGTAGCAGCAAGAACCCTAGCATACACAGAATGGCTGCGAGCACAGGTTCTTAGATCTGCTTTTCTAAAGGAAAGCAACTCAAAAAGGGTTTAATCAAATATATCATTTACCTAGTTCAGAGAAAAGTCAGCACCCTGAACTTCAGAGAATACAAACAGAAGTTACAAGCAGACAAAAAAATACAGACATAGAAACAGATCAACAGATGGGCTTCCAGTCATCTGACCATTACATCCATACCTAGTTAGTTACCAGAGAGGAAAGTACCAACATCTAGGTTTTCAAAGCAGGGGGTGGGGTAGGGTTCAGCGGCTGCCCAGAGTCTCATCTGGTCAAATCATACAACTCTTTCCAAAGTGAGCCCCAAAACAAAACCTCACATCAGGGTATATATAGCCTTCTTCTGGGTCAGAAAATGTCACAGCCCTCTCGACCCACTGCCCAATCACAAAGTAACAAGGGGTAGACATTCCTGAAGAACAAGCCTCCTGCCACAAGCTCTATGTGACCACATTCAGCCTATTTGGGGTAGAGTATACTTTCAAATCAGGGAAGGTTCTCAGAGTCACTTAACCCTATCAAGGGGCCAAGAGGCAGGGAAGATCTTCAGATTCCCATTACTTATTTTTAGACACAGTTGGTGACACTGTGGATAGAGCACTATATCTGGAGTCAGGAAGAACTGAGTTTCAATCTAGTCTCACACACTTGCAAGCTCTGTGTGTAGCAAGTCATTTAACCTTTGTTTGCCTCAGTTTCTCCAACTGTACAATAGGGACAATAGTGGCACCTACCTCAAAGGGTGGTTATGAGGAGAAAATGAGATATTTGTTTGTTTGTTTCTTAAAGTGCTTAGTAGTTACTGGATAAATGCTTATTTCCTTCTGCTTTTTAGCCATCCTCCTCTTGCTCATAAAAATAAGGAAGGAGGCAGATGCAGAGGGCATGAATCTATGCCAGTGATAAAAGCCAGAAGAGCAAACTTTTACCTTTGTATCTTGTAACTTCCAATTGACTGGCATGGATTTGATTAGAACCATAGGTCCCATCCCTGCTAACTTGACACGCTCAGAAGCCGTATCTCCCCAGCCCTGAACAGACATACACAGGTAAACAGATGCCCACAAGGAAAGGCACATGGACTTTTGTAACAGACTCATACAGACAAATCTGTGACATGGGAATTTCTAAATGCATCTCCCAGAATAAAGGCTGGGTGGATTTTTTTTTTTTGGAGGGGGAGGGAAGAATGCAGTGTTATTTAGCACAAACTCCAAGACAATGCTTACAGCATTACCTTGAGAGAGTCTCACCAGCAGAGCTGAAAGAGCCAGTGCAAGAAAAAGCAACAAGATTTGGGGTTCTTCAATGAGTCTCTATAGATGACCATGCAGGGATATTATCCGAAAGCAAGGCTTCTCTGAAGTCAATTATATGCAGCCTCCAATATAGAGGAAAGGGAATTCCAAAAATACAGGTACTATTTAACCATCTCAACAGCAGCATTCTAATGCTGAAGAATTTGAGACTACAGTGAGTGTCAAGTTTCACTAAATGTTGTCAATAAGCAGAATAGAAATTCCAAGAAGGAGTTGAGATTCTGGTCTGTCCTATATTTTTGCAAAGCAGCAGCCATTTAATTATATTCCCAATGCTCTCCTATTGTTCCTTAAAACCAAAGAAATTTAGATACCAGTTCTGGAAGACACCTGAGAACACATGATGTTGAGAGACAAAGAGAAATAAGAGATATACTCGTCCCAAGTCCATGACTGAACATTGAAATAATAGTGATTTCTGCAGCCTTTCAAAAAGAAGGGTAAAAGAGAGAGGGCTACAGGATAATGGGGCAGAGGAAGTGGAAGGAAGGGGAATATAATGGGAAAGAAGTATTTACCTGTTATGGGAGACCACTCGTTTGTGCATTGAAAAGTCATTTTCTCTATGTGTTATATTTCCATGGAAGGTACCCCACACCATGAGAAGGGATGTGAATGCCCAGGGGCAGTTGACATGAAAAGAAATCTTTGCAGATGCTGTGACAAGGGGAGAAAAGATTATATGAACTATGGAAAGGAGACTAGTATTGGTAAGGGTAGAATAATGTCCAGACCTCTCAACTGAGGATAGAGAATCACTTCTGCCATACATAATAATCCCTCCCTCATCAATTGATATTTCAAAGAGTGAGATGCAGCAGGAAAACAAGGAGGATAGCATAAGAGCTACAGAAGTAATAACATAAGTAGGAAAGAAAATGGAGCTCAAAACTGGAACTTCAGAAGCTTTAACCCAGGAGAATCATAGAGAATAAAGAAAAAAAAGAATATAGAGTATATGAATCAGAAAACAAAAATCAAAATAGGCTGGAAAGAAAGAGAAATACTGAGAATAAAGCAAAGTAAAACTTCTTGGGAAAGGCAGCAGTAATGAAGAATTGCTAAAAACAAGAGGTTAGAGGAAAAAAAGGGGAGGGCAGATTTTGAACTTATTGTTTAAACGGTAGGAGAAAAATAAAGGGCAAAAAAGGAGTAAAAGTGGATAACTAAATTAATAATAAAAAGGTAAATCATTTATTAATGACATTTTTAAATGCAGGGTAGAGAAATAGGAGTTAGGTGTGTTTGGGATGAAAAATAACCCTCATCCTTAATTTAGTGAAAAAATAAAACACAGAGATCTTTTAGGATAAGAACAGGAGTTTATTCTCTTCCCCGGGAGAAGAGGGTAGTCTTCCCCATGACTCATCACACCGTCTCTTCTCTCATTGGTTGAGAGGAAGACTTCACCAAAATCTTCCCCAAATGGGACAGCAAAAAAAGGGGGGGAGGATCCCAAAGCAAGGGAGGAAAGGTGAACCTGGGCTGTCCCTGACTCCCACTGGCCAGGAGGAGGGGCCACCAAAGCCGGAAAGCAGACAAAGAAATGAAAGTGATTGACAGCAGCAATGGAGGAGGAAAAGGGAAGTTAACAATCTCAAACTGCTTGAGAAATTTTCACTCATTCCATACAGGTGGGGAGGGGGGAGGAAAATGTGAGGAAACTCGTTTTAAATTAATTTAAGAAGCATTAAACACAAGGAAATAATACAATTTAGAAGACTAAAAAGGAAATACCAAAAAAAGGAAAATAGAAAGCTACCAATCAAAACTTTAAAGGAGAACAACCATCCTATAAAATGAAAGATGACAACAGAATCAATAAGGAAAAAATACCAAAAAAACATCTAAAAAGTTAAGACTCGGGCTTTATGAGGAATTTAATCTGCAAAATGAGCAAGAAAGAAACTAAAAACCTAAGTAGAATTTTTAGAAAAATGACATATGATTTACCTCTGATGATTATTGGAAATAAGTGAGAAGATGCCTGTGTGTATATGTGTGTGTGTGTATATTTCTTTAGCTACATGTGTGACAGTTTTATAAAAACTGATTGTCTTAAAATGTAAAAAGTTCACAAATACCAAAAAGCAGAACTATTATATTCATTATTTATTGATCACAAGGCAACAATAAATTATATTAAATAAAAGCCTTCTGGAAAAGTATTAAAAATCAATTGGGGGGCAGCTAGGTGGTGCAGTGAATAGAGTATCCACCATGGAGTCAGGAGGACCTGAGTTCAAATGTGACCTCAGACACTTGACTTACTAGCTTGTGTGACCTTGGGCAAGTCACTTAACCTCAATTGCCCTGCCTTCCCCCCTCCAAAAAATATCTGTTAGAGAGAAAAGCCTTTTGACAAAATACAACAAAGATTTCTGCTTAGTTTTCTTTTAAGAACTAGAAAACGAAAGTAAATGAATCTTTCCTTAAAAATAATAAAGAGTATACACATAAACCAAAGCTACAATCATGTGCAATGAAACTAGAATCCTTTATAATAAAATCAGAGGTGAAAAAAGATGGCCATTATCACCACTTCTATTTGACATAGTATTAGAAATGCCAGCTATAGGAATGACAAGAAAAGAGATATTGAAGAAATAGGCATGGGAAATAAAAGAAAAAATAAAATTATCAGTTTTTATAGATGATATGATGGTATAAAGAAAGCTAAAGAATGAATTAAAAATTATTTAAAACATAATTTCAGCAAACTTTCAGGATATAAAATAAATCCTCACCAATCTTCAGCATTTACATATAATATCCCCCCCTAAATTATTTGAGAGTCTACCTAACAAGACCAGAATTACATCAATGCAACTATATACGTCTGTTTAAAGAAATAAAGGTAGACCTAAATAGTTGGGAAAAATATTAATTGCTCATGAATAGAATAGGTTAATATAATTAAAATAGTTTCTATTATCTAAATGAATTTATTTATTCAATATCATACCAAACTATCAGAAGTTTACTTAATAGACCTAAAAATAAATTATAATGAAATTCATATGGATGCAAAAGTGTCAAGAATCTCAAGAGTAATAATTGAAAAAAGTGGGAATGAAATGGGCCTATCAAAGATCTCAAACTTTGCTACAAACCAGTGATTTTCAAAGGATTTTAATTCTGATTAAAAAAAAAAAACAAATTGATCAGTAAAACAGAATATGTACACAATTTACAGAAGCAAATGTATCTAGTACCCTTGTGTTCAATAAATGAAAAAAAAAAACAAAACCTCAACTACTTGGGTAAGGACTCATTATTTGAAAAAAAAATAGTATCTCTATGTCTTCAGGGAGGAAAAAGGGGCTTTCCCTATGTTTTAGGCTCATTACCATATTCTGAAATAACTTGGGGGTATGAGGGTGGGGGAGGTAGATCTCTGCAGCATGATATCATTTCCAAGATACATGGGGTGTCCTGAAAGTCTCAGCGAAGTTTTAAGCAATCATTTAAAACTTTTAAGTTACTTTAAGACTTTTGGAACACCCTGCATAAGGAACTGATTCAAATTTATAAGAACAAGAGTCATTTCCCAATGGATACATGGTCTAAAGATATGAGCAGACAATTATCAAGGGAAGAAAAGCGGGCTATCTATACCCATATGAAAATATGCTCCAGATCACTACTAATTAGAGAAAATTAAAACTAAAATCCTGTGATTAATATATTGCCAATTTGATTTGCAAAGATGATTATCTAAAAAGAAAATTATAAACGTTAGGAGAGTTGCAGGAAAATAGATACAAGATGAGTACAAACTTTCTGGAATATAAGAAGTTACTAATAGCATGCCTTTTGACCATTGCTAGGCCTATACCCCAAAGAGAACAAAGAAATAGGCAAAGGTCCTATATGTATAAAATACATTTAACAGTTATTTTTATGGTGATAAAAACAAAACAGAACACAATTTGGAAATGAAAGGGATGCCTATCAGTTCAGAAATGATTCAATAAGTTTTATTATATGAATATGATGGAAAACTTTTTGCTGTGGGAATTGAATAAGTATATGATTTCAAAAAGACCAGAAAATATTAGTATGAACTGAAACAAAATAAAGTAAGCAGAACCAGAAGAAAAAAAAATTATAATCATTATTAGTTTTGAATACTTTTATAAACTAATGAAAAATGAAATGAGCAGAAGCAGTTTGTTATACGAATCACACTTTACATAGTAACAGCAACATTGTAAAAACAAATAATTTTGAAATCTGTAAGAATTATGTTGCATACAGTAACCAGTCCCAGAGTACTGATGATGAAACATTCTATTGACCACCTCCCAGACAGGAGACAGAGTTAGGATGCAAAATAAGACTTAGATATTTTTGTGTACAGTCAATGTAGGAATTTGTTTTGCTTAACTATGCATATCTGTTACAAGGAATTTAAATTTAGAATTTTTAATTTGAACTAAAATTTGGGCTTGAATTAGTTTCTGACTTTTTTGGCTATCTGACTATGAACTGATTACTGAAAATGAGGATAATAATATCTGGACTAACTTCATAAAGATGTGAGTAAAGAGCTTTACAAACTTTAATCCATGATCTCTTCAGTTACCTTATTTTCACTGCATAATTGTCATTACTGCATAATCATCTCACTGTTTTTTTCAGTCCAAAAATTGCTTTATAACCTTTTGTTGAGTAATCTTTGCATGGTATAATTCTGTTTATCATGCTGCTTAAAAGGTAAACAGAGCAGTAATGTATTTGCCGGTGGTATAAGAATATGCATATATCTCTCAGGCATTGCAAGGTGCAAGCAGAGAATTTTCAGACAATGCACATTGTCGGTCAGTATATTTCCAAAAGCTGATTTGAATAGTTTGTTTAGAGCACTGCAGCACTAACAGTATTGTCACTCAACCCAATGAAGAGCGATAGGTGTAAGGGGAGCAAGCTGGCAGGCAAAGCTGTCATGAGTAAGTCACATGATATGGAAAGAACTGCATCTTCCCATATTTAACATATATTCATGAGTATTCTGTACATCCTAATCTTGCACCACACAGTTTAATAATAAGTGACTTTTAAGTAATACTGTCACAATTTTTTAAAAGCTTCACATAATGGTTGCACCCCACTTTAAAAAAAATTTGGCATAATATCTTCCATGATTATGTTGTGAAATACAATAATCCTCACTAGAATGTTCCCCCCTTAGAATATATGTTATTTGAGGACAGGACTGTCTGTCTTTCTTCTATGTGTATTTTCTATTTATTAGAACAGTGCCTGACAAATAGGGAACACTTTTTATAAAGTATTTTAGCTAGCTAGGTAGCAAATTACCTATGTAACTAGCTAGCTAGCTCACAGCAGCCCAGTAAGGCAGATCAAGAAAAATATTTCCATTTTATAGATAAAGTAACCAATGCTCAATGTCACACATAGCTCTTAAGTGGCAAAATCAGGATTCTAATGCAAATTTCCTAACTTTAAGCCCAAGGCTCATTACATTGCACAGGGCTTTCAACTCTTCTGAAACCATATACTCTGTACATTGTTTTGTTCTCATTCCTTCTTTGTTCAGAAAATTTAGGAAGCTCTTCTACTCTCTAGTCTTGATCCCCTCTCCCCACCTAGAATATTTGCATTTGGTAACCTGGTCAGCTGTTTTGTGCTCTGAACTGACATTCAGAGGTGAAGCGGCAACCAACAAATTCTTGCAAGCAAAACACATATGTAACTGGGACACTTTATGAATAGTTATGAATCCAACTTCCTTCATCTTTCTCACTTGCTTTAGAACTTACTGCCCTGTACAGACATCTAATTCAGAGGGGCTAGGAACCCCCATCTCTTCTTTGTTTCTGCCTCTTAGTGCTGCTAGGTCTCTTGGGGACATCCAGCCTTGATTTTCTCTTCCAACTGAGTTAGGTCTATCAAAGGGACCAAACCCTCCAGCCAGTGAGTATGCATAATTCACTTTAGCCAATTTAATCTACTCCAGTGGGTTTTCTCTTTCTGCTGAGACTTGGCACCTGAGGTGGCTTGATACTGGAGCAACAGTGTTGAGAATTTAATCGAGATATATGGACTATGAAGGAACATCCAGTATTGGCCCATGTGCACACTGCTGCTGCAGGCATCAATCATTTCTGAGAGCTTGCCAACAAGGTAAAATGACCAGATGTCTTATTTTCACAACTTTGTAATTCTCTTTGAAGAACAAAAAATAATGGGCTCTATCCAGAAAATACATTTCTCTTCTAATAGATGTCACATCCAACTACCACAATCTATGGAACAAAATACATTAGGTGTCCTCTGCAGCTCTTTCCCTTCAGATCAGTTTAAGAACCAAATAATGTGGCTTCTGAGAATGGAAATGGGGGACAGGAGCATCATATATTATGAATAATATAACTAGCATTTTCTAAAAAAATATAAGAACTAGGATTTTTTTTAAAAAAACACCAAGTTTTAAAAATTTTGAAATTGTTTATATTAAAGCTCCTTAAGAGTCAGAGCATTTAAAAAAAGATTAAATTTTTTACAGCAGGTGATATTTAAGATGTGATACTGATTATCACATGAAACAATTAAACTTCAAGTCTGCAATGCATCATCACATCTCTGAATTCAGACTGACTAACGATTTGTGCTTTTTTCAAGGTTGAATGGAGCTAGGGATGGAATGAAGGACAGAAGACACATAAGACAATTTGTAACAAAAGATTGAGGGGGAAAAGCCATTTTTTCTGAATATGTTGAAGCATACATTATTCCTGCTTTCATGCTTAGTTTATCCTCAAGGTTGAAAATCATGACAAGTTTGTTGGACGTGTATAACATTAGTTGAATACCGGTATATGTTACTTGTGTGGACTGGCTAAAACAAAGGGCCTAATGACAATATTGTATATAAAGTCACCTTCTCTCCTCTCACACAGTCACCACTCAGCTGTCAAAGTCATTTTCTAAAGCATAGGTCTGATCACGTCACTCTCCCCCTCTCAAGAAACTTGAATAGCTATTACCTCCAGATGGAAATGTAACGTCAGTCAATCATTAAGTAATGCTTTATTATCTGTCAGGCACTGGGCTAAGTGCTAGGGATACAAAGAAAAGAATTTCTTTTTGTCCTAAAGGAGTTTACATGGTAAAGGGGTGGGGAGGGAACCATACAAAAATAATTATGTACATATAAGTTATATAGAGGGGATCTAAGATTAGAATATTATCTCAGAGGGAAATAACTAAGAATAGGAAACAGAAAATGGGGAAGTCATAAAAGACTACTTGCAGAAGGTAAGATTTGAGACCAGTCTTGAAGGAAGCCAGGAGACAGAGATGAATAGTGAGAGCTTTCTAAGCAAAGGAGACAGCTAGTAAAAAATAATGCCCAGAGGAAAAGATGGGGTATTGTGTGCAAGGAACAACAAGAAGGCCCATGCTACTGAATTATAGAGTAGGAGGGGGGAAAGTACAGCATCGATTTTATATTTGATTCTGGAGATAAGAAGTAATTAGAGCTCATTGAGTAAGAGAGTGATATAGTTAGGCATGCACTTTAGGAAGATCACTTTGGCAGGTGGTTTGAAAATGGACTGCATGGAGAGAGACTTGAGGCAGTAAGACCAACCAGAAGGTTATTGTAATAGTCCAGACATGAGGAGATGAGGACCTTCACCAGGATGGCAGCTGTGTGAGTTGGGAGAAGGTAATGTAGAAGAAAAAACATAAAGGCCAAAAGGACAAGATGTGACCACAGGTTAGATATATGGGGTGAGTGCGAGTGAGGAGTCAAAGATATTCCAAAATTGTGAGTCTGGGTAATTAGGAAGATAGTGATGACCTCACAGATAATAAGGAAATTTACAGGAATGGAGTGTTGGGGGGGTGGGGCAGAAATAAGTTATGTTTTGGACATTTTGAGTCTGAGATGTCTATGTGACATTCATTTTGAGAAGGCCAAGAGACAGTTGGTGAAGTAAGCCTGGAGATCAGGGTAGAAATTATCTTCTATCTACTCTGGATACATCTTTTATGTACCTAGCTAGCTATCCATATGTAGTCTCTCCCATTAGAATATAAGCTCTTCAGAGGGGAGGGAAAACAGTTTTGCTTTTTTAAATTTATTTGGTTCCCCAAATAGTAAGTGCTTAATAAATGTTTACTATCTGTTTACTGACTTGTGTAGTCAACTTTAGGCTTTATTTAAGAGCTTCTCAACAATTAGAGTTACCCCAAAGGTGAATGGTTTTAATCATGAGTTTGTGGGTTCTTTTCACTGTATGTTTTCAAGCAAAAGTTCATTGATCCTTTGCTCAATATGATGAAGAGGGGATCACTGTTCAGACACACGTTAGACTATGTGATGTCTGGAGTCTTTTAAACTCTGAGTTCTATGTGATTGTTGGTGATTGTATGACGTCTGATTCATAGCCCTAAAGCATTACCAGAAGAATGTCGCTTTTAAAGATACGGGCTCAAGTGACAGGCAATAGCTTGTGGTCATTAAAACTGCTGTGTAATTTGCCAATGTGATTCAACGGAATCTCTTCTGATTTGGGTCCAAATGTGATCCAAGGCAATCTCTTCCTATTAATATCATTTTGGGCCTAACTCATTATTATCCCCAGCACCTAAGATATTTATGGATGCCATTTGTAGTTCAACCTAGTAGTTCATACTCTTAGCAATGGGAAATTAAAGTTCACTTTATTTTTCAGAGGAGATAGAAAAAAATTATGAGTATCTCTTATATGTGGGTGACCTGTAGCTACTGCATGTGTGTGTGTGTGTGTGTGTGTGTGTGTATGTGTGTGTTTTAAATAAACTGGTCCAAGTAGGGCAAAATTACACCGTCTGGGAGGAAAAAATTTGCAATTGAAGGACCTTTTGAAATCTCAAAACACCATCTAGAGGAGGCCTGGAATCTAATGTGTCAATAGGTTACAAAACCATCAAACATCTCTAAACCACCCACCAGGTACACTACTGGTACATGGGGTGGAGTGGGGGGAGGTGAATTTTTGGTCTGATTTCTACATTTCACCATGTTACAAGGCATGAAAACCAAGAGCCTGATACTTTCTTCTACAAACCAGAATATGGGCTTTCTTCTGAGCAGCTAACACTTTTGTCTCTCTTATTGTCAACAAACTTTGCAGCTATTCTGTCTCCCCTAGACCTCTTATACTTTACACCTAACCAGTAAGTTAGAGATGCCTGCAGTCTATTTCAGGTAATCCTAAAAACCAACACATTACCCTCACCCAAAGGGGAATGTGCTTCAAATACACTTCTATATCTCCATTTCCAGTTCCTTGTGTCCTTGAAAGGGGCCAGTAATAGCTATAATGATAACTGCTATTATTAATTGCAAATAATTTTTACTTGCATAGCATTTTAAGGTTTGCAAAGCCTTTACAAACATCATTTTTTTATATCTTCACAACAATCCTGGAAGCTTGGGTATTATTACTGTCTCCATTTCACAGATGAAGCTACTGAGATAGAGTTTAAGTGACTTACCCAGAGTCATGCAACTAAGTGCCTGAGGTCATTAGTTCTTTCTGATTTCCACTGAGCTGCCTCTATAGAAGAGAGATGTTGCATACCCTTTCATGGCCATAGACCGTACCAGATCGTGTTTGAAACATTTACCTGGGACTTCAGGTGACACCAGTTCAGGAATAAAGTCAATTTCTATGTAAAATTGTGTAAAGTATTGATTCAAGAATCTGGGAGGAAAACTATTGCAGCCCCTTCCCTATATGTTGGAAATCATAGGCAACAAAATCCCTGGAGTAACTCATACCAAACCAGGGCCAAAAGTAATGGTTAATGCACTGAAAATGTTGGCACATTTTTTCTTTTACAGAGGTCCACTCAATAGTTTGAACACAGCTACTCATTTATTGGAAATAATAAGATCATAGGCCAATATCTCAAAGGGAGCTAGTTTGATCCCATCATTTTACAGATGAGTAAACTGAGATTAATTATATCACCTAAGGTCACACAAGTCAATGATTCCAGAACCCATGTCCTTTATATGCTGGTTCTTTATCCCATGTAATTCTTGTTCAAATATTTAATTGAATCATTCACAAATTATCCATTTCATGTAATAAAGACCTTCCTCTGGAATTTTTACGATTATGTGGCTAATCAAATTGGCAAAGGTGATAGAAGTCAGAAATAGTCAATATTGGAGGGGCTGTGAGAAGACAGGCACATTAACACACTGCTAGCAGAGCTGTGAATTAGAACAACTATTTGAAAAGAATTTGAAAATATGACAGAAAAGCGACTAAACTATCCCTATATTTTGACCCAACAATACCACTATTAGGCATTTGACTCAAAAAGGCCATCTAGATCAAGAAAGGAACCATATAGTAGAACATTTTTACTTGTAGCTGTTTTTTGGTAGCAAAAATCTAGAAACAAAGAGATACCTATCTACTGAGAAATACCCAAGCAAATTGCAGTATGTAATGAATACAATGGTATGACAAAAAAAACAAAACAAAACAAAAATGAGAAATTAAAAAAAACTTGGGAATTGTTTAAGCTGATTGAAAGTGAAGTAAATGGAACCACAAAGCTAATAGCTACAATAATATAATGTAAACTGGGGAGATACTAACAAATAGAACTTAGATAAACGTAGGCTCCCATTTGACAAAAGGATAGATGATGAGATATACCTCTTTCTTCATAAGGAAGTAATGGATTATAGATAGGGATTGGGGCATATGTTGGTTGGCATATTCAATGTATCATCTTGTTTTACTTAACTGTATTTTTTTTGTTATTATAAGAGATGATTCTGTGACAGAAAGGCAATTATTGGGAAGTGACAAAAATATTAAAAAGTGTAAGAAACCATTTAATTAATTTATGTTGTTTGAATACTAGCATAGTGCTCAGGCTGACCATCTGTTACCCTTTATTCTCAGTATATAACTGGACCACTTCCTTTACCAATCATATACTTCTTGGATGATATCTTTTAAGCCAATTCCTGAGTACAAGTCCTTGTTAGTAATATGTTGCCACCAATTTTCACCTGACATATCTCTATTGCAAGGTCACATGTAATTTGTTTCTACAGAGATTGTAGTGTTTGAACAAGCCAGTTTGGCGTTGTTATCATTGCAGGTCACATCATCTTCTCAATCTTTATTTGTTCTCCTGGGATGACCTTGCCCTTAAATCACCCTTACTTGTGTCTTGCTGAACACAGACAGCCTATTCTAAAATGACTCTCACAAAGTTTATCAAGTTGTTTCCTGTCTATTGAAATAGTCAATTTCTTTTTTTGTAATGCTGCTCAGAGCTCAACATATGCAGTGCCTTCCATCTCTTTTCTTGAAAAAGATATTCATGATATATACATATGAAGATATATACATATGAAATAGTCAACTTGATCCATATTATATATTGTTTTACCCTCCTGTCCTATTGCATTGCAGATACCAAGCATTAAGATGTATGTTGACTCTGTTTGGAAGACCTTACGGAGCTCCTCTAGGCAGTGAGTGGCGCTATCGATGGGGTTTTGGGCAGGCAGTCAAGATGACTCATTTTTCTTGAGTTCAAGTCTGCCTTCAGACACTTGCTAGCTGTGTGACCCTGGGCAAGTCACTTAATCCTGTTAGCCTCAGTTTCCTCATTTGTAAAATGAGCAAATCATTCCAGTTTCTTTGTCAAGAGCACCCCAAATGGGGTCATAGAGAGTCAGACATGACTGGAAAATGACCAACCAACAATGAATTGAGTTCCTTATAAAATTTACTTCTTCAATAGATGTAGGCAGATATTCTATAATTATGACGCTTATTATATATCTATCTTGTCCATAGCACCTTATTCCAACTGGTACATAAAAAGCTCAACTTATAAATACCACACCAATACTCTCCCCAAGTGACTGTTGATCAGAAAGAAGAACTTGTTGATGAAATAATTTTGAAATTTCAGAGTTTCAGGACCACTTTCAATACCTCATTAATTTGGAAGGTTACAGATATATGTTCTGGAATTAGACAAAGCTAGTACTGTCCCTATTGAACCAAGACCAGTGACTGATGAAACATGTTCAAAGAGTGGCAGAGCCAACCAAGACCAACAAAGAGTTAGGGAAGGAATACAAGCATGTCTGTGCTTTCATTGTTATCCCAACCTATTAAAAGGTATGATGCAGCTACACTGAATGTGTTATGACAACCTGATATTTTATTCTTTCAAATCAGTCTCTTAATTTGAGACATTTAATAAATATGATTGTGAGCATTTCAAAATATTGACAAATGAAAAAGAAACATCACCCTTTTCCTATGAGCAAGGGACCAGGGTCATCTTCTGTACCTTGTCCTATTCCATTCTAACCAAATCTCCTGTAACTTGACTTCTCTTGCCTAACACTGATATTCGCCTCTATATTTATGTGGTTATATTTGTCTTTCTGTAATCTGCAATCTTAGAGGCAGACCTCTGCCCACTTACAACAAGATGGTCTTAGCTAAAATAGCAACCTTAATGAAAATACAAACTTCTGCCCATATCTTAAAACCAGTCTCGGCCCTGTGGTCCAGAGAACGAGTTATCTTACTTCATTGAATCTTAGCTATATCACCTAAAAAATTGGTTATATGTAAAAATATTTGTATTCCCTACTTTTGAGAGATGTGGTAAGGAAAATATTTTATAAATCTTGAAGTTCTTTATAAATATCACTGTGAGTGATTAATATTAATATTACACAGCTCACATATGGGGGACAGAGAATGGTACCAACTATGTTCAGGTACCTAAGCAGGAATAAACTTTAGCAGTGTCAGTCCATAAGCAACTCAGTCTATAAACCTTGTCTGGGAGAAGTCAGGCCAGGAGGTTGGTAGAATAACTATCTACATTCACATAGAAATGTGAAGGAAGAAAGTCTATCAGCATTTCAATGGAAGTATGGCAAAGTTCAAATTCACTAGGGAGAAGAAAAAGAAAATGGATGAATGAGATCTTAGAATTGATCCATTTTTAAAACCTGAACTGACCATTTAATTCAGATAAAGCAATCATATTGTCTTATGTGAATGTATAACCTACCAAAAGGCAATTATACATTAATTGCATTTGGCTTAACTGAAGCACATTCCCTCTTACTTCAGGGATATTAAATCTGAATGAATTAAAGGAATATTTTTACTTTGACAAAATCAACAAGGTTATAGAATGCTAGGAGGGGGTCTATTAATAAGAAAACTCTCCCAACTGTTATCATATTAACAGTTTTGAAAAGAGATTTTCATAGTTATAAAAGATCTGCTCTAATCCTCTACTCCAGAGCCAGCCCTCTACAAATGCACCTCAGGGTTTTAAGGTATCCTGAGGAATCAGGGTGTATCTTCTCTGATGCCATCAGCTAGAGTATAACAAAGTTGTATACGCTTTGAAGTTACAGAAATCATAGAGGAACAAATATTTCCCTCCAACATCTCAGAGGAAAATTCTGTCTTAAATTACCTCAGTCTCTAGGAAGAGTAGGCTAAAACTTAGCTCAGTTTCTACAAAGCATCAGTCTCACCAAGATCATTTCCAAAGGCAGCATTACTCACTGCCAGAGGAGGCCTTTTCTCACTGCCAGAGGAGGCCTTTTCTCAACTCAACTCACAGGTTGAGTTTTGGATGAAAATCTTGGTCTCCATAATACTGGTCTCCAAGGTACCTTCTTGACCCTTTGAAACTCAATATTGAAGGTTTCACCTAGAAGGTTACTTGAGTTCATTCCAAAGGACCATATTGTCTCAGATAAGAGAAAACCCCAAGATCTTTTACATTTTTACCATTATCTCTCACAGAACACTGTGAGCAACGGAATCCAAAAGATCTACCAAAAACTAGGTGAATAGAATAAGGCAAGAGAAATGGTAGAAGCTGACTAAGGTATTTTGAATTTCTTGCACAATTAAAGAACCTTCCATTAACCCATGTGGTTAGCAGACCAAAACCAGTTACAGAATGTCCACAAGTACTTCAATATCTCTGCAAGATGCTTCCATCATACATCACCATCCCTTTTCTAGAAGCAGGATCCCCCTGTAAAAAGATGCCACCCAAAATGCTCCTGAGCATGCTTTAGTTTCCTATTACATCATAATAACTCATATTAATGGAAAACTTTAAGGCTTGCAGAGTACTTTCATTATAAAAATAACTCTGTGAGGTAAATAAGGCATTCACCTCTTTCTATGTAAAAGGAAACTGAGGCTCAATAAAAGTAAGTGACTCACCCAAGATTTCATAGCTAGCCATGAACAAGGCTGGGATTCAACTCCAGGTATTTCAGAGGCCAAGTTCAGTTTGGCTTTATTAATAAGCCTGTTGTAATGGTACTGAAATTTGAAGATCCCTTTATATTGGAAAGCTAAGAGGTGCTTAGTACCTAGTTCAAATTAAGCCTCCGTTAAAGAAACAGAAGGCATGAATCCCTGTTGCTGACGTAACAGGAAAGGGTTGAAAGGAGAGGAGCAATACTGTATATAAAGAAAAGCCCCAGAGAGGAAGAGTCAGAATTTCTTGGAATAAGCTTTGTGGAGGCAGAAGCAGATGTTTCCTGGAAGGCTGAAGAGAAAAGGCCCAGGCTGGAGAGAATGATTTTGATTTTGTGAACCTGGGTGAAGCGATTTTGATTCTGGGAACCAGCTGGAGTTTCTACTGGGGACCTACTAGCTTCCCTGGGGAGCTGCCTAAGACTTCCAAGGACCAGCTGGAGCTACAGAAGACTGAGGAAGCATGGCTGGGATGCTGACACTTTTTATGAACCATTTGTGGTTTTGTTAAGTCTTGACTTCTGGGAACAGAGACTTTGAAGGATTTAAGGTGGACTGTATGCTGTGAGCTTCAGTGTGGTACAGGAACTGCAAGAAGAACTGGACAAGGAACTGGGAGCTGTCTGCCATTGAACCAGGTGACAGTTTGGTGAATCCAGGTAGGAGCTGGGACCATGGAAAGGGATCCATGGAATCTGAGAGCCTACCTCAAGTCAAGATGAAAAGACCTTTTCTTGAAAACTGAGTAGTGACTGACCCTGATGTGGGGTTTTGCTTTGGGACTCACTTTGGAAAGAGTTGTATGATTTGGCTAAATGAGAGTCTGGGTAGCCATTGAGCCCCCTGGCTTTGAAAATCCAAATGTTGGTGCTTCCCTCTCTGGTAACTATGTATGGATGTAATGGTCAGACAGCTAGAACCCCTGTCTGCTGAATTGTGTAATTTATTTCTGATTGTACTTTGTAATTGAATTAAGGACTCTGTAATTGACTAAATGAACGTACTACCCAGGGGTGGAGTACTTTGACTTTTGTATTTTATGTCCCTTAAGGATGGTTGAATGATTGAGTTGATTGAATGATTGAGTTACTAAGTGATTGATTTACTAAATGATTGTACTTTGTTCAAATCCATGTGACCACTGTTGTGAAAACTAGGTGGCCATTTCTGTGATAAGTTGTTGTGAATGCTGTATTTTGATTTTCTATGATAAATTGTAACATTGTGAATGCTGTACCTTGATTTACTGTGAATGTTTCTCTCTGATTTGTTATCGAATAAATAAAATGTTTACTATACTGTATAATCAAGCTGTTCACAGTAGCATTTTCCTAGAAGGCTGCTCATGCTTGGATTTACACCTGTCTATTACAGTTATGTCATTTATTCCTGTTTCTTTCATCTTCTACACGTCAATTCCAAAAACATCTTTTATAATCAGTAGTCAATATCTTCCTCAAGCATATATGAAAAACAATTAGGGACTTCTATCTGTGTTCAAATTCCTAAATATAGATTGTACACCAGTTTCAGGCTGTCTATCTCAATCTCAAAATGCAGAATGAACAAAGTAATACCTTAATAAGTATTCTCCGGGAATGGGGAATATGATTTTCTTATCAGCTGGAGGTTGATCCCAAATCATTTTGGGGAGGCAGACTAGTCTTCCTACATCAACCAGGCTAGAAGTATAGTAGCTACTCAGAAGCCCAATCCCAATACTAATAGACATATAAGCTTTAACTTGCTCTGTTTTTCCACCTTAGGTCAATTCATTGTTCACCATATTGTTGCTGGAATTAGTACGTATACCTGTTAGGTTTTAGAACTCCTAATATCAAAGCAATCCATCAGTCTCAGACTCCCCAACAACAGGGACTACAAATATGTATCACTGTGCTTGACTGCTTTCTATTTTATTTACAGAATCAGAAAATGTCAGAGTTAAGCAGGACTTCTATAACACCATGCACAAGCAGCTTCCCAAAAGAATGCTACTCTGAACAGCTTTTAAGGTTCTAATTACACAGTATAGTGAACACTCCATTTATTCCATTACAAATCAAGGCAGACATTCACAACTAATCAAGGTACAGTATAATATTCACAACATTACATCTTATCACAGAAAATCACAATATTGTGTTCACAACAGCTTAACATTAGAATGGCAACATAGTTTTCACTACAGAGGCCACAATATTTAAAACAAAGAACAAAAGAATAATCATCTGGTTTCCCTAAGAGGGAAACACTCCTTACTTAATCATTCAATCAATTCACAATACAATAATCCATCTTCCACTCATGGGGCAAACATAGATTAACTTCAGTCACTTATCTAGCAATTGGTCATTAAATACAATCAATAGAAAACCTCACAAACCCTCCACCCCTCAGTGTCCAGTAAACTTCAATTTCATCAGGCATTCTATATCCAAGGAGAGGCCTTTTCTTCATCTTGACTCAGGATGGTCTCTCAGATTCCCTGGATCCCCTTCCATGGTCCCAGCTCCTACTTGAATCCACCAAACAATCACCTGGATTCAGAAGCAGACAGCTCCCAGGTCCTCATCCAGTCCTCCAGGCAGTTCCTGGTACGCACTGAAGTTCACAGGGTCCAACACATCTCAAAACTTTCACCACTTCTGTTGTCAGGAACTCAAGGATCAACCAAGCCACAAACAAAATCTTAGCATCCAGTCATGTTTCTTCAGTACTCCAGCTGTTCAGCTGGCCCTAGGACCCAGAAGGAATTCAAGCCTTCCAGAAGGCCTTCCAGGTGGCCCTCTCAGCCTTCCAGGCAACTTCATCCTTCACCAGATTCTGGTCTCATAGAAAACTCCAACTCAGTTCTCAGTCCAGCAATTCCAGATCCCAAATGCTGGGATCATCCTGCTTCCCCCAGGCCACCAGGAGGAAAATTACTGATTCTGTCTCTCTGTCTCTAGAATTCTTCTTATATACACACACTGGCCTCCTGTCTCAGCCAACCCCCTCCTGCCACATCAGAAACAGGAGACAGAGTTCATGCCCTTAATTAAGGGCCAAGTACCTGCTAAATTAATTACCATTACAACTTCAGAATTTGAGAAGGAATTCCTGCTTTAATATTCTAACCCCCACTGACAAAAACCTCATTACCTTAAGGTTATTAAATTTTAGTTCCACAGAGATCTCATTCTCCTTGCTTGTAGTTTTCCCAAGTCTCCAAGAGTCTTCCTCAGACCTGTATATTAAACCATCTATAAGTATTTATTAAGTACCTATTACATACAGGCACTATGCTAAGCACTGGAGCTACAAAAACAGACAGGAGATAATCCCTACCCTAAAGGAGTTTACAATACAATGGGTGAGACAACATGTAAATAAATATATGCCCCCCAAAAGTTAAATACAGGGTAAATAGGAAATAATTAAGAAAGAGAAGGCACTAGAACTAAGAGGCATTGGGGAAGGCTTCCAGTAAAGGTTGGGCTTTTAGTTGGGACTTAAAGCAAGCCAGGGAGGTCAGTAACAGGAGAAGAGTAGGGAGAGTATGCTAGGAATGGAGGGCAGTCAGAGAAAATGTCATGAGGTGAGAAATGTAGTCTTGTTTGTTGAATGGTCAAGAGGCCAGTGTCACTGTAATTGAAGAATATATGGCAGGAGGTAAGATGCAGGAAGACTGGATAGTCAGGAGAGGATTAGGTTATGAAGGACTTTCAATGCCGAACAGAACATTTTGTATTTGATTTGGAGGCAATAGTATTGAAATTTATGCTGACTCAATTCTAGTGACACCACTGTTTCTAGTCTTGTTTCTCTTCCTGCTGCGTGTTAGGTATTAATCATTCTGTTAGGAGAGTCATCTATCACTCTGCAGTAGGTATTTTGATTCCATCCCTTGTCTTTTGCATTACCAGCTAGCCAGCAGTTAGTAGCCCACACCCCTTGCCTTTAATCACTTTTCTCCACGATAAAGCAGTGGGGGAGGAGCTGAGATGAAATGGTCCATCCCTTTTTGTAAGTATGTCCTATCATGATTGTCTTCTCTTATCACAAAATTCATCTTTAAGATCAGGGAATGGTTTAAATTAGGGACCTTGGCCACATTCAATGCTTTTGGTTTTTGTATTTTGCCTTTGATGATGTAATAAAACCCTATTAATTTTAATTTTCTCTACCTGAGTTTGCTTCATTTTTGAGAACTAAGCCCCACTCCACCCCCCAAGATTTTCTCTTAGCAATTTGAAGCCACTCGAGTTTATTGAGTTTGAGGGACAGAGGGGGAAGATGATCAGACCTGCTCTTTAAGAAAATCATTTTAGTGTCCAAAGAGGATGGGTTGGAGTGGGAAGAGACTTGAGGCAGGCAAACCCACCAGCAGATTATTGTAGTAATCAAGATCTCGAGGTGATGAGTGCCTGCAACAGTAGAGGCGGTGTTGGAGAAGAAAAGGGGGCACATGCAAGACATGGTGCAAAGGTGAAATCAACAAGCCTTGGCAACATTTCAGATATGAGGGGGTGAGAGCAGTAGAGGACTGAGAGATAGTGAGGAATTGAGAAATTCAGGGTGACTCTTGGTTGTGAGAATGAAGGATTAGGAAGATATTGTTGCTTTCTATAGTAATAGGAAAGGTAGGAGGGGGAGGGTATAGGACTAAAAATGATTAGTTCAGTTTTGGGCATATTGAGTTTAAAATATCAACTGAACATCTAGTTTAAGACACCTGAAAGGGAGAGATGTGAGATTGGAAAGTCAGCAGAGAGATTAGGGCAGGAGAGGTAGATTTAAGAATCATCAGCATAAAGGTGGTAATTAAATATATAGGAGCTGATGAGAACATCATATGAAGTGATATAGAGAAAAAAGAGAAGAGAAGAAGCCCCAGGACAGAACCCTGAGGGACACCTAACAGTTAAAGTCATGACCTTGAAGAGGTTTCATCAAAGGAGGCTGAAGAAGATGAGTCACATAAGCAGAAGGAGAACCATGGAGAGAGAAAGTTGGCCTAAAAACGCAGATAGAAGACTGTATCAAGGAGGAAAGAATGGTCAATGGTATAGAAAGCCACAGAGAAGTCAAGGAGAATGAAGATTGAGAAAGAACATTGAATTAGGCAACTAAGAGATCATTAGTAACTTTGGAGAAAGCAGTTTCTGATAAGATCAGAAGCCAGATTGTCGGGAGTTGAGAAGAGAGTGAGAAGAAAGAATGGAGGCCAGTATCATAGATGGTCTATTTGAAGAGTTTAGTTACAAAGGTTCAAAGACCACTGAAAGCTACTAATGGCTCACATCCACCAATCTTGAAGTCATTTAGGGCAGATAGGTCCTCCTTGCTATAGACTGAGTTTCTCAGTACTTTTCTGTTACAAAGCACTTGACTGGGTATAATCTCCTTTTATCTTCACAGAAGTCCTTTGGATTAAAGAAGCTAAGTGCTACCATACTTATTGTATCAATGAAAAAACTGAGGATCAAAGATTAGGTGGCTCGTGGTGAGGCTGGAGTTTGAACCTAGGTCTCCTAACATCACATTCACTTTTCTTTTTCCATTTCCTCACCTTCTATCATTGGTTAGTCAGCTGTCTAACTTCCTCTGGCAGAACTTGATAGTTGAAACTTTTCTAAGATGACTTAATAAGACATTCTTAACAATTTTTTTTTTCCCCTGAAATAGTCCATAAAACATTCTCAAAAGATAACATTCAGGGGGAAGGGGGAGGGACTTCTTTTGAAAAGTTACTGAAAATGGTTTCATTATAACCTCTACTTCCTTATTGGAAGATATCCCCAAAATTCTGGTCAGTTGAATGTTCTGGTTGGTTGGACTGGATTAACTAGTGCTGTCTACTTTATGGTCCATTCAGTGATCTATGACTCCTTTTCATGAAACTTACTAAAGTGGTTTTACTAGAAAAGATGAACTTCTGTGTTAAAGAATTGTTAGTAATTTTCTCCCTCTAATTATTATACAGACACTATTGTAATTTAATCACAGAAGGTTTAAACTGGCAGAGAATTCAGAGGAAGGAAACTGAGGCACAGAGAGATGAAGTGAGTGAATTGACCAAGCTTATACAACTGAGATTAGAATTCAGGCTTCCTAATTTTCAGTTCAACTATAATATACTCATTATTAATAAAGTCACTGGGGAAAATGTTTCTCAGATTATTTTTCATGATTCACAATGAAATCAAATTTACTTTGAAACAGCTTCCTGAAACCAAATACTAAATAATTCAAATGATCAGCAAAGGCCCAAAGAGATGAAACAATGTACTTCCTATCTTTCAAGAGGTGGAGGATTATAGGTAAGGAATACTGAATACTACCAGATGCTGTTGATGTGTTGATTAGTTTCACTAAATTCACTAAATTAGTTTTGCTATTTTCCCCTCTCTTAAAAAAAAAAAAACAAAAACCTCTGTATTGTAAGGGATGGCTCACTAGATCAGAGACAAAGAGGACCATGTTTAGAAGTTAAAGGTGAAGTAAAAGCAAAGAAATATAAAAAAAAAATTTAACATTTTACTAAAAGATTTTATCAAATATTGATTCTAAATTTGCAAACTGATTCAATGGAAAGTACATCAGATTTGGATTCAGAGAAATTGAGTTTGAAAACATTTGTCACTTCTTACCTGTATAACACTTATGCCTCAGCTCCTACTCAGGAGTCTTCTCTACCGTTTATACCCATGCACATATGGGACCTGATCGATTGAGAATGCTGTACGTATGTAAAGAGAAGTTCTAGGAAAACACTTTAAAATGATCAAATTCCATCCCTAGAGGCACCAACATGTATGGGACTCAGTCTCATCACATTCCTTGACATCTGGCCCTTGAAATTATGTAGATTACCGAGAATGGACTTCCCATGGTTGAAATAATTCTCTGTCTCCTAGTTTAAACTTATATCACTCCCAGTTGAAGGAGTTGTTTACTCTTTTGACATTATTATACAGACACTATTGCAATGAGTCCTTGGAATTTCATAGAGTGGAGTATTATACTGAAGTATTATACTCACTTTTGCTAGGTAGGTGATTCTTGGTTTTAATCCTATCTCCTCTGACTCCAGAATATCATATTCCAAACCCTTCAATCCCTTAATGTAGAAACTGCCAGATCTTCTCTTCCTATCATCCTATCAGGCTGCCTTCAGTGGGAGATTTGTTTCTCTCTGTCATTTTGTGGATTCTGTAGCTCTGTAATTTGCTTAGAGTCATTTTTTTTTATATAGTTGTTGGAGGCAATAGGGGGATGAGCTCAAGTAAGTTTCTACTTTTACTCTGCCATATTGACTCCACCCCTAACAGTATCATTTTTAGTCCCAAGGGAGGAAGGGCTCTAAGGAGCAGTATCTATTGCAATCCCAAGGGATCAGGGGCCCTTTCTTGGTAAGGACCAGAGTGAAGACCAAGAGAGCAGTGACTATACCTTTCCCCAAATCATACCACTTGGGAAGCACCAAAAACTTCCACACCCCAAGAACTAGCTCTGAAAATATTAGTACAAAGAGTCTTAAGCTTGAGACAGAGCCCCTCCCCCACCTTTCTGGGAACACAAAATTAACATCAAGTTTCAAATCAAGAAATAGGGTGGGAAAATTATTTTTAAAAAGAATCTTACTATAAAAATCTACTATAGTGACAGGGAAGATCAAGACACAAACTCAGAAGAAGACAACAAAGTAAAAAGATCTACAAGCAAAACCTCAAAGAAAAAACTAAGAATTGGGCACAAACCCAACAAAAATTCCTGGAAGAGCCTTAAAGAATTATTTTCAAAATCAAATATGAGTGGTAGAGGAAAAAATATATTAAGAAATGAAAGCAAAGAAATAAAACTATGAAAATACAATTAGCAGCATTTTAAAAGAGAATATAACACCTTAAAATAACACCTTAAAAAACAGAATTTGCCAAATGGGAAAAGAGTTACAAAAATCCATTGATGAGAATAACTTCTTAAAAAGCAGAATTGGCCAACTGGAAAAAGAAGTATAAAAGCTCACCACAGAAAATAATCCCTTAAAAATGATAATTGGGCATCTGGAAAGTAATGAGTCCAAGAGACATCAAGAAATAGTAAGACAAAGTCAAAAGAATGAAAAATATGAGAAAAATGTGAAATACCTCACTGAAAAAAACAAATTACCTGGAAAATAGATTGTGGAGTGAGAATTTAAGAATTATTGGATTACCTGAAAGACATGTTCAAGGAAAAACCTGGGCATCATATTTCAAGAAATTATCAAGGAAAACTCCCCAAATAGCCTAGAACTAGAGAGCAAAATGGAAACAAAAGGAAACCACAAACCAACTCCAGAAAGAGACCACAAAATAAAAACTCCTGGATTCTTATAGTCAAATTGCAAAGTTGCTAGGTCAAAGGGAAATTCTTCAAATAGCAAGAAAGGAACCATTCAAATAACATGGAGTTACGGTCAGGAACACATAAGATTTAGTAACTATCACATCAAATGAATTGTTTCAGGTTGGTTCAAAAAGGGAAATAAATGCGTGTACATATATGTACATACATATATACATACATATATATATATATATATATATATATGAACATGTGTGTATTGATAATAGACACCTGTCTTATCCAAAAGGCAAGTAGAAGGAGAAGAGGATAAAAAAGAAGGGAGGTGGTATAAAAAGGAACACAGATAGTAGAAGGCAGTGATCAGATATAAAACAGACTTTAGCAGAGGGCTAATATAAAAAGAAAGGGAACAATTAATAGAAGAAAATGGGAGGGAGGAAATGCATAGTTAGTAATCATAATTGTGGATATGAATAGGGTATACTCACTCATAAAACAGAAGCAAATAATAGAATGGGCTAAAAACCAGAATCTGACAATATGTTGGTTAGAAGAAAGACACTTAAAATAAAGAGACATAAACAGAGTTAAAATAAGGGGTTGGAGCAGAATCTTCAGCCGAAATTTAAAAACAAAAACAAAAAAAACAGGTGTAGCAATCATGTTCTCAGACAAAGCAAATGCAAAAAGGGACCTTTTAAAATGGATAAGCAGAGAAACTACATTTTGCTAAAAGGAATTGTAGACAATAAAGTAATCCCCATACTAAACATATATGCAAGTTATATAGCATCCAAATTCTTAAAGAAAAAATTAAATGAGTTATAGGTGAAAATAGTAAAACTTTACCAGTTGAGGATTCAATTTCCCTTCTCAGAGTTAGATATATACAGTCATAAAAACAGACAAGAAAGAAGTCAAAGAGATGAATAGAGTCTCAGAAAAATTAGCTATAATAAACCTTTGGAGAAACTGGGAGGGAATAGAAAGGAGCATACTTTTTTTTTTCCTTAGCTGTATATGGCACCATCACAAAAACTGACCTTGTATTAGGGCATAAAAACCTCACAACCAAATGCAAATCCTTTTCAGAACATAGTGCAATAAAAGTTAAATTTAATAAAGAGCTATAGGAGCATATATTAAATCTAATTAGAAACTAATCCAATCCTAAAAATGAGTGGGTCAAAGAATAAATGACAGATATAATCAATTATTTTATTAAACAGAATGACAACAATGAAACAACATACAAAAATTTGTGGGATGCAGCCAGAGCAGTACTTAGGTGAAATTTTAGAAAAAGATGCACCTCAATAAATGAAAGAAAGGACAAATCAATGAATTGGGCACACAACTAAAAAATAAACCAAATTTTAAATTCCCAATTAAACACCAAAATGAAAATCCTGAAAATCAAAGAAGAGATTAATAAAATTGAATACAAAAAAATGAACTAATAAATAAAAGTAGGAGCTGGTTTTATGGGGGAGGATACAGTAAAATAGATAAACTATTTGATAATTTGATTTTTAAAAGGAAAGAATAAAAACAAATTAGTAATATCAAAAATATTAAGGGTGATTGCACCACCAATGAAGATAAAATTAAAGCAATTATTAAGAGCTATTTTTCTGAATTATATGTCAGTAAAACTGACAATCTAAGTGAAATGGATGAAAATTTCAAAAATATTAAATGTCCAATTAACATAAGAGGAAAAAGAATACTTAAATAATTCCATCTTAGAAAAGAAATTTTAAAAAGCCATTAATGATCTTAAGAAAAAAATTCCCAGGACCAGATGGTTTCACAAGTGCATTCTACCAAACATTTAAGGAGTAATTAATCCCAAAATTATATTACTATTTGCAAAAGTAGGTAAAGAAGATGTCCAACAAAATTCCTTTTAAGACAAAAATATGATGTTGGGTCTAAACCTGGAAGAGCAGAAACAGAAAGTAAGGTGTAGATTATTTCCTTAATGAATATTGATGCAAAAATTTTAAAGAAAATAGTAAAATGGTGATTATAGCAACACATCACAAACAGTATACACTATGACCAGGTGAGATTTATACCAGGCATGCAGGACTAGTTCAATATTAAGAAAACTATCAGCATAATTGACTAACCAATAGCAAAAAACAACAAAAATTATACAATAGATGCAGAAAAAGCCTTTGACAAAATACAACACCCATTCTTTTTTTTTTAACTTTTTTTCTGTGCTTAATTTATTTTATTTTATTTTGTATTTCATTTTCTCAAAGTTATATGTAAAAACAATTTTTAGCATTCATCTTTTTTTTCAGGTTGTAAAAAAGTATTATAACTGATGGAATGATCAGTGGGAAAGAGGAAACAAAACAAAAAAAGAAAAAGAAACACAGCAAGTAGTTTGTTTCAATCTGCATTTCAGACTCCGCATCTCATTCTCTGGATGTGGATATCTCTTTCAATCATGAGTCTTTTGGAGTTGTCTTATAAACTTACATTGCTGAGTGGAGCCCAGTCAATTGAGGTTAGTCATCACACATACATTGTGTCTGTGATTGTGTACAAATTTCTCCTCATTCTGCTCTTCTCGCTCAGCATCAGTTTATATAAGTCTCTCCAGGTTATTATGAAGTCTGTCTGCTCCTTATTTCTTATAGCTCAGTAGTATTCCATTACATTCATATGCCACAACTTGTTCATCCATTCCCCAATTGATGGGCATCCCCTTGTTTTCCAATTCTTTGCCAAAACAAAAAGAGTAACTATAAATATTTTTGTACATACAGGTCCTCTTCCCACTTCTCTGATCTCTTTGGGATATAACCCTAGAAGTGGTATTGCTGGATCAAAGGGTATGCACTTATTCATAGCCCTTTGGGCATAGTTCCAGATTGCTCTCCAGAATGGCTGGATCAGTTCACAGCTCCACCAACAATGCATTATTTTTCCAATTTTTCCACATCCTCTCCAGCATTTATCATTTTCCTAATTTGTCGTCTTAGCCAATCTGACTGGTGAGATGTGGTACCTCAGAGTTTCTTTGATTTGCATTTCTCTAATCACTAGTGATTTGGAACATTTTTTCATATGCTTATAGATATCTTTAATTTCATCTTCTGAAAACTGCCTGTTCACATCCTTTGACCATTTATCGTTTGGGGAGTGGCTTGTAGTCTTATAGATTTGACTCAATTTTTTGTATATTTTAGAAATAAGGCCTTTATGAGAGACCCTGGTACAACACCCAATCTTATTAAAAACACTAGACAGCATAGGAATCAGTGGAGCCTTTCTTAAAATAGTAGGTACTATCTATCAAAGTATCTACCAAGAGCAATCATTATCTGCAACAGGGATGAATAGGAAGTCTTCTCAATAAAATCAGGAATGAAACCAGGATGACCATTATCACTTATTCAATACTGTACTCCAAACACAAGTTATAGCAACAAGACAATAAAAAGAAATAAGTAATAAGAATAGACAATGAAGAAACAAATCTAGCACTCTTTATAGTTGATATGATGGTATATTTACTGAACTGTAGAGAATCAACTAAGGGCATCTAGGTGGTATAGTGGATAGAGTTTCAGGCCTGGAGTCAGGAAGACCATCTTCCTGAGTTCAAATCTTACCTCAAACACTTAATAGCTGTGTGACCCTGGGAATGTCACTTAACCCTGTTTACCTCAGTTTCCTCATCTGTAAAATGTGCTACAGAACAAAATGCCAAACCCCTCCAACACCTTTGTCAAGAAACATCAAATGGAGTCAGAAAGAGCTGGACATGACTAATTAACTAATTGAAATGATGAACAACTTCAGCAAAGTTGAAGGATACAAAGTAAACTCACATAAATCATATACTTCCACCTAAACCCAACAACAAGAGATAGGAAGAGAAATTCTAAATAACTGCAGACAATATAACATACTTTGGAGTCTAACCATCAAGACAAATCTAGAAACAATAGGAACACAATTAGAAAACACATTTCTTTTCTTTTTCCCCACTTAATAGTATTTTTTTTTCTGAATTACATGCAAAGATAGTTTTCAACATTCACTTTTACAAGATTTTAATTCCAATTTTTTCCCCCACCTCCCCAAGCCCTCATGCAATCCATGACATAGGCTATATATGTACAATCATATTAAACACATTTCCAAATTAGCCATGTTGGGAAGAAGAATCAGAACAAAAGAGGAAAACCACAAGAAAGGGGAAAAAAAGAGAAAATAGTATGCTAAAGAACTCCATAGTTCTTTCTTGGAATACCGTTTTTCATTATGAGTTCCTTGAAATTGTCTTAGATCATTGTATTGCTGAGAAGAGCTAATTCTATCAAAGTTCATCATCACACAATGTTGCTGTTACTGTATACAATGTTCCCTTGGTTCTGCTCACTTCTCTCTGCATCAGTTCATTTAAGTCTTTCCAGGTTTTTTTTTTTCTGAAATCCACCTGCTCACCATTTCTTATAGAACGATAGCATTCAGTTACATTCATATACTATGATGTGTTAAATCATTTCTCAATTGATGGGCTTCCCCTCAATTTCCAATTCTTTGCCACCACAAAAAGAACTGCTATAAATATTTTTGTACATGTGGGTCCTTTTCCTTTTTGATTATGCCTTTGGGATATAGACCTAATAGTGGTATTGCTGGATCATAGGATACACACAGTTTTATAGCTCTTTGGACATAGTTCCAAATTACTCTCCAGAATGGTTAGATTAGTTCACAACTCTACCAACAATGCATTAGTGTTTCAATTTTCCCATATTTTCTAAAACATTTGTCATTTTCCCTTTTTAAAAAAACCACATTAGTCAATCTGATAGGTATGAGGTAGTACCTCAGAGTATAAAACATTTTTCACACAAATAAAGACAAATTTAAACATTTGGAGAAATATTCATTGCTCACGGATAGGCTGAGCCAATATAACAAAAATGACTATTCTACATAAAATAAGTTAATTTACTTATTCAGTGCTATACCAATCAATCTACCAAATAATTATATTATAGAGCTAGAAAAAATAGTAATAAAATTCATCTGGAGGAACAAAAGGTCAAGAATATCAAGGGGATCAATGAAAAAAATGTGCCAAATCTCAAACTGTATTACAAAGTGGTAAATATTAAAACAATTCAGTACTTGCCAAGAAATAAGTGGTGGATCAATTGAATAGATTAGGTATATAATACATAATAGTAAAAGAACATAGCAATCTGGTATTTGATAAACCCAAAGATCCAAGATTTGGGGACAACAACTCACTATTTGACAAAAATTTCTGGGAAAATTGTAAATTAGTTTTGCAGAAACTAGGCTTAGACCAACATCTTACACTTTATACCAAGATAAGGTCAAAATGGAGAAATAAATTAGACATAAAGTGTGATTTCATAAGTAAATTAGGGGAGCATAGAAAATGGTACCTGTCAGATCTATGAATAAGGGAAAATTTATGATGGAATAAGAGATAAAAAAGATCAGATGAAGTAAAAGAGATCATTTTCATATCATTAAATTAAAAGACTCTTACACAAATCAAACTAATGCTGCCAAAATGAGAAGGAAAACAGGAAACTAGGGGAAATGTTTGCAGCAAGTTGCTCTGATAAAGGCTGAATTTTTCAAATATGTAAATAAATGAGCCATATTTTTAAAAATAAGAGTCATTTTCTAGTTGATAAATCCTCAAAGGATATGAACAGGTAATTTTCAAAAGAAGAAATTGCATCAAAGCTATCAATTGTTGTTCAGTTGTTTCAGTTATGTCTGACTCTTTGTGACCCCATTTGGGATTTTCTTAGCAAAGATACTGGAGGAATTTGCCATTTCCTTCTCCAGCTCATTTTACAGATAAGAAACCTGAGCAAATAGGGTTAAGTGATTTTTCCAGGGTTACACAGCTAGTACATGTCTGAGCCTAGATTTGAACTCAGGAAAATAAATTTTCCTGACTTCAGGTCTGGCTCACTTATGCTGCCTGGGTGAAAAGACACAGTTCTAAATCTCTGATATACAACTATACATGTTTGCTAGTTTTCATTCAACAGCCATCAGAAAATATTTAAATTCAGTACTAAATCTCTGATTTTCCTTTTGAATTTCTTAAACGTAAAATATAGAAACCACAAGGAAACAAAGATGTAGCTTATCCAATTGTTTCACTAATGCACATTCTTTAAACATACTATAAAAGAAAAAAAAAAGACTGATAGCTTTTACATGACATATACCTTAATGGGGATAAAGCCCAAAGACTTGCAACATACTAACTCATATTTTTTCAATTTTGATAAAAGACTCTTGAATGGCTGAAATCTTATGGCAATGAAGGAATGAAGTGCTGAATGGAAACATCCTTACATAGCAAAATACAGTTAACAATACAGTTCTGCACCATGTTACATAATGCTTTTGTTGAGTTTACCTGCTATCCTGAAAGGAACTGTAGAAGCTTCTTAATATCTATCCCTAAAGTCATGTTCTCTAAATCTCTCTTGAAAAGTATCTTCAAAGGCCCATGGAGGATTTCCAAGATCTTTGAAATGTGTTGCAATGCATACTAAATCAGGTTCTATTTGCAAGTTCATTTTTTCTTTTTAGACTTGCTCCAATAACAACATGACTGATAATATTTTTCATTTTTCCCACTATACTCTTCATAGCCTTCAATACTGGCAATATATACATATATATTATATACATAATATACATATATACGTACATACATACATATATACATATATCTATATACATATACATACACACACATACATATATACACACACACTAACATCAAAGTCTGGTACAGTGGGCTCTCAGAAATCAGTTCATAATTTTTCTGGGAATAAACCCTACTGCAATGTGATGTGCAACAATGTGACTACTGTGTAACAAAGTCATCTGTGTAGCATGATCAGTGTTTATTGGTCAGTTTGAGCTTCACTGTTTTGCCATTCTGGTTTGTTTCCAAGGCTCTAGATAAGTTTTCTGCCATCAGCTCCAAATAAATTTCATTGGGATCTGCTGCAATCCCTTCCACTTGAAAAAATTAATAATTGTGTACTTTTTAAAAGGATTCTTCAGAGTAGGGGCCCTATTCCCCCCATCTTTGTAGATTCAGTGTAGAAGGCATGTAAATGTTGAGTTTAATTTTTTTTTAAGAGTTAGATCTACATTCCTTTCAGATGACAGCCCTACCAAAAAAGAACATGGCAATGGATAAAGAAGCAAAAATCCTTGGTTCACCAGCTCAGCATTCTGACTAAACTGTCCATGTCAGCCTTAGGCAAATCATTTAACCTTTGTGAGCCTCAGCTCCTTGATTTGCAAAATGAGGCCATGGGACAACATATTATTTAAGGTATCTTCCAACTCTATCCTTTTATGATTGAAGAGGCAGCTAGGTGTCTTAGTGTATAAAGCACTGGGCCAGAAGTCAGGAAGAGCTGAGTTCAAATTTGATCTAAGATGCTTGCTAGATGTATGACTCTAGGCAAATCATTTAACTACTGCCTCCCTCAGTTTCCTCTTCCATAAAATGTAGATAATAACAACACCTACTTCCAAGGGTTGTTGTACATATAAAATGAGACAATATTTGTAAAGCACTTTGCAAACTATAAAACACTATATAATGCTAGCTATTATGATTATGATTGAATATGTAATACCATTTAATGATAGTTGAATGTACCATCTGCTATAAAAAATGAGGCAAAACCCCACATGGGCAAAGGTACTGTGTTGTGTAACGCTGCTTTTAGTGTAATGAAATCAAGATGATATTAAGAAGAGCAGGTATCACAGCTGAAGAGACATCTGGGAAAGAAGGCAGAAAACAGATCAGTGAAAGGATGCATTAGCCTGATCCATTGACATCAATCATTCTGAGCCAAAGTAAGAAAATGAACTGACATGTATGGGGCTTATCATAAACAGAGCCAACAAAGTGTGATGAAGAGGGTGACTTCTGGGTTTTCTACTCTGAAGCTTTTCTGTAGCTATTTAGAACATTGCACTGCTTTATATCTATCTACTCTTGAGAAAGTTGGAAGAATTTTAGAGTTTCTTCATCAATAAAATGAAAATTATAGCTCTACTCCTCCCTAGTGCTTCCATTTCAATCATTCTATGGTATCTCACTTGGTATAAAAGTGACCCTTTATTTTCAAAAGCTATACCATAACATAGAGAATATTGATGGACGACTCAGAGGTGGGAATACCTAGATTCAAATCCCTCCTCAAACATTTTCTAGCTTGGTGATCTTGAATAAATTGCTTTATCTCTCTGTGTCTTAGTTTCTTTCTTTGTCAAATGAGGGGGATGACTAGATGACCTCTAACACTTCTAATTCCAGAACTATGATCGATCTAATGATTCTAGGACAGTTCAAGTTCTGACAAATCCAAACAAGCTAGACAGCTTTAATTTTTACTAATTTTGACCCTTCTTTGATATGAATTGTTGATGACAACATAATACATGTCGTGTTTTGTGATATTTCTTGGGTAAAAAGTTGTTGTCTTAAGAAACCAGAGTTGAAAGACATCAAAATGTAGTAGAGAGCTGAACTTTAAGTCAGGTAGAGATAAATTCATATCTTCCTTCCAATCTTTGCTAACTTTGTGCCCAGGAACATTTGCATCTCTATGCCTGATTTTCCCTATCTGTAAAATGGGGATGATAAGAATAATCATAATTATAGCTAACATTTACATTAGAGATTACTATGGGCAAGACACTATGCCAAACACCTTACAATTATTATCTCATTTGATCATCCCAACAACCCAGTGAGATAGGCACTATTATTTACCCCATTTTACAGATAATGAAACTGAGATAGAAATTAAGTGACATGTCCAGGGTCACACTCATATTTGAATTATTGAAATATGTGCTAAGCCGGTGCAAATCACCCCTTTGTTTTCAGTCTTGCTTATCTTCCAATAGGTGTTAATTGTACTGTAGGGAAAAGGCTCCATGTACAATAGCCCCAAACCCTTGTGCTTTATATTATCTGCTAGTCAGCAGCCACATGTACTTTCATCTCCTTCAACAGGCTTTGGTCTTGGGTATTACAATAAACTGCTTCAAATTTTCTCTTCTTGGGTTCACTTCTTTATTGAGGTCAAGACCCAAATGAAGATTTTCTTTTAATAGAACTCAGGTCTTCCTGACTGTGAACCTGGTACTCTATCCACTGTGCCACCTAATAATCTCTAGTAGCTAGAGCACAGCATTATTGTGAGCCTCTAAAGTGGCAATGCCCAACAGGCCTCAAACCCATCAGTGAGTTGGGGGATATCTATCCCAAATCATGTGAAGACTTACCCCCCAGTAGAATGGGAAGATGAGGACAATTTGTTCCAACTGCCATGAAGGCAGCTGAAACAGGCACAGTGGAGTACTTAGACTTGGTGAGACATCAAAGATGCCAAGGTCATCCACTGCATCTTAAGCTACTTCCTGTCATCTTGACTTTTATCTTGCCACTGAACTTCAGTGATTCCAGAAGAGAGACTGAGGCTGATGATTTTGTGCAACACTGCTTTGATTAAATCCAATTCATGTAAGTCAAGATGTCACCCTGTGACATGATTGGTCCTCTTCAAAAGCAAAAGGCAGACAACAGCCAGGCGATCATTACATAAATGCTGTTGACCTGGATGTTGGGTTAAAAGAGGCAAGCAGGCTAGGTGGTATATAAATACATACTGTTCATTCCCTTAAAGCTAATAGATACTGTACATGGAGTCACAACTTTAATTCTGACTGCCTGATAAAAGAATGACAAGCCTTTTATATGTTTTAGAACAATCCCAACTCAGGATGTCTATGTCCCTCAGAATTATGATCTCCATATGTATTTAACCATAGCATGAGAAAGGAATTTCCTTAATTGAATAGGTTGTAAATATAATAAGAGACAAAGTGCCAATTGAAAATGCAACTCAGTATATTTGTTTCCTTTACCATTAACATGACATAACATAGTATATGTCCATAAAATATTAAGATAAGAAAAGTCCCATTATTTAAGATAGTGAGTTGGGTTAGGGCACTTTGTCTTTGGTAGTCATCAAAAGAAGAATACTTTGGTCAGTTTCATATGACCTTGTAGTGTTGACACAGGAAGGGATTTTGAGTTCACTTGGAGAGCAAAGCATGTCTATTATGCCACAGCAGTGCAAAGCATTATGGTAGATTAAGCTCAGAGTGGGCCACAATGCCTCTCCTGATTGGCCAATCCAGGTTTTAGACCTTTCTCAGATATTAGGGGTTCAAAATGGTTTGAGAAGAGGTCTACAATGTCAACTACAATTGTTGTTATCATTACCACTATGGTTGGTGATTCCATTGGTCAGTGACATCCTAAAACCAAATCCCAGGGAAAGTAAGAATGGGTACAGTAGTTTTCATGTACTGTATTCATGTTCTAAAATTGGGATTCTTCCTGAAATTCTTTTATAGCTTCCCATTGTACCAGAACAGGGTTTTGCTCTCCATCAATATCTACTAGCTGAACTATTGAAAGGAAAACTGCAGATTGGGGCCTAAGATTATTGAACAATTACTCAAAGAGTCAGAGAATTTTAAAATGAAAAAGAATCTTAGCTATTGTGTAGTCTAATAGAAGGATTGGGCAGTGGGGGAACTGTGGTTGTTTAATCTGATGTGAAGCCTTAATAACCACCTTCAATTTTAGGTGTCCTTAAATGAGAGATTGGTCTGATTTACACTATTTAGTCTCAGTTTGCATACTCTCATGAAATTCCCACACTCCCCCCAAAACTGGAAGTGATTTTTCAAACCTCCTCAGATCTCTGTTATTGCTTTTCTCATGCCTATAGATGAACTTGTCATAGTCTATTTTGTATTACAGTATTTAGTTTATCTCCCCTTCCAGACTGTAATCTCCTTAAGAGCTCAGAATTGTGTGTTATTAATCTCTAGAGCCTAGAGAGAGAGTCATTCAATGTCTTGCCCATAATAGGTACTTAATAACTGTTTGATCAATAGAATTGCATTGAGTTGAAGTCAGAGGGAGGCAAATTTCAACAATACAACCATACAAGGAAGATCTTCCAAACCATTAAGCTACCCTGAGAGGTAATGAGTTAGTTGTCACTGGGATTATTCATGCAGAGTTTGAGGGCCAGTTGTTAGAGATGATTGAAATGAAATTCATTCCTCAGGTTCGAGTAGCTATAGGAGACCTCTGAAGTCCTTTAAAAATTAAAACCTATTTTTCTAAGTATCATAGATTCATAGATTTAGAGTTGACAGGAGCCTTAAAAGTCATAAATGTGAGGCAACCAGGTGGCACAGTGGATACAACACTGGCCCTAGAGTCAGGAGCATCTGAATTCAAATCTAGTTCCAGATATTTGACACTTATTAGTTATATGACCCTGGGCAAATCGTTTAAACATGATCGCCCTGAAAAAAAAAGGCATTGAAGCCAATACCTTCTTGTTCCCCCCCCACACCCTTCTCCCATTCTTTTTGTGTTGTCTTTCCCCAGTAGATCACAACTCCTATCGGTGGTGTCAGTGATAAGGGCACGACCCTGGAGAGACGGGCTGAAGACTTCCCTCGTATTCTCAACAGACATTCATCAACCCATGCTAAAGTCATTGGTCATTTATCAGAGTAAAATTAATCCCTCTCTAGTTGAACTTCCAAATGAAGAGGCTCTGAATGTTCCTATGGCAAAGCATTTGGTGCAGATTCAATTCCAGCAGAGATCTACAAGGCCAAAGGTGGTCCACTGCTCATACAAAAGCCGACTGAAGTCTTCCAGGTGATATGACAAGAGGAAGTTATCCCCCAGGACTTCAAGAATACCTCTATTATCTATCTTCATAAAGGAACAGGAAATAGGTGTCCTGTGATGACCACAGAGGAGTCTCTCTCTTAGTTAATACCAGTCAAGATTCTTGCCCAAATTGTCCTTAATCAACTGATCCTTCATCTGGAAGATGATCATTTACTCAAGAACCAGAAGCTTCAGAAAAGACCAAGGAACAATTGGCATGGCATTTCCTGCCAAATAACACCAGGAAAATGCCAGGAGCAGAACAGAGATCTGAACACAACATGCATTGATGTAACCAAGACCTTTGATACTATCAGTCTTGAGGAACTATGGAAAATCATGGCAAAATCCAGTTGCCCAGAGAAGTTCATCAGTATCGTGCACCATTTTCATGATGGTGTGCTTGCATAGGTTCTAAATAACGGACAATGCTCTCATGCTTTCCCAGTCATGAGTGGAGTGAGGGAGGGCTGTGTGCTTTCTCCTATACTTTTTTGCGAAATTTCAGCAATTTTGTCAGATGCCCTCAACAAAGACAAAAACAGTATTAAACTTAACTACTGTGCTTATGGTAAATTATTTAACTTGAAAAGTCTATAATTGAAGGTTAAAGTGGAGGGAGAGCTGGTCGACTTTTTGGTTGCAGATGACTTTGCACTCAATGAAGTCTCTGAGACTGAGATGCAATGAATCTGTCCTCTGGTGCTTGTGCTAATTTTGGCCTGACAATTAACCCCAAGAAAATAGAGGTTTTCCACCAGCCAGCACCTCACCACCTATGTATGGCACCATTGGTTGCAGCAAATGGAGAAAATTTGAATACTGTGAATGAATTACCTTGGGAATATACTTTCTAGGGATGCCCACATAGATGATGAGGTTGATATACATATTGCTCAAGCTAGGTCAGAATTTTGGAGGCTCTAAAAGAATGTGTAAGAGAAAAAAGATATTAGACTATCTATCAAATTGAAGACCTATAAAACCATTGCGTTGACCTCATGTCCTTATGCCTGTGAAACCTAGACAAGCTACCAGTGCCATGCCAGGAAACTGAATTGTTTCCATTTGAATTGTTTAGGAAGATTCTGAAGATCACTCAGCAAGATAAGGTACTGAACCCTGAGATAATTTTTCAAGACTAACTGCTAAGCATTCATACTCTACTGTAGGGAGTATAACTCTAATGGGCTGACCACATTGTTTAAATACTAAATGTATATTTACCTAAGAGACTATTTTAGGGATACTACAAGCAAGGTAGGTGCTCACATAGTGGTCAGAGAAAAAAATACAAGGACACTCTCCAGGTCTCTCTGAAGAACTTTGGTATTGATCGTGAAAGATGGGAGACACTGGCACAGGATCATCCAGCATGGCATGTCCACATCAAAGCAGGCACTGTGCTCTATCAGCAAAGTAAAATAGCAGCAACTAAAATAATGGAAATGCACAAATTTATAGACACTTTCTATGGGCTATTTGTGTCCAGATTGTTGTAACACCTTCCAAGTTCATATCGGTATGATCAGCCACAGGCAAACACACTGTACATTGTCCCCAACATCATGATATTTCTTTGGTCCTTTTCAAGCATGAAGGACACACAGCAAGATTGTAAACTCCTTGAAGGCAGGGGTTGACTGTCTGTGTTCTTATTATATTATTTGTATCCCTTCCCCTTAGTACAGTGTCTAGCATATAATAGGTTTTAATAAATATTTATTAATTTGAACACCTTCATTTTACAGATTAAGTTAACGAGTCCCAGAAGGGTTCAGCGAATTACTCAGGGTCACACAGTTAGTAGATGTCTAAATTGGTATTTGGTCTTAGTTCATTCCTACCACATTTCCTCTCTAAACTGAAGCCCAGAATGGTGATCCATCTCCCCATTCCATAATTCTGAAATTCCTTCATTTGATCATAACTTCCTATCCTTCCATCTAGCCCTATGATGGATCCTTCAATCTCTCCTAAACCTATTTCTCCACCCTCACTGCAACCTTTAATTACTCCATCCCTCTCATCTTCCACTCTTCTGCTCATTACTTTCTCCTTTCAAAATCTTGGCCCTTTACTTAATCTTTTTTCATTTGCCTTTTATATCCTGGGATTTCCCAAAGCTCTGGAAGAAGTCTTGCTACTAGAAGAAGTCAAATATTGGTGCTGCCTGGGCCCACTACAAATTTGTTATCCAAACCCAAAAGGCACTCATAGCCAGTCAGGCAACAAACATCTGTTAAGCATCTACTCTCTGCCAAGTGCTGAGTTAAGTGCTAGGGATACAAAAAAAGAAAGACAAAAGACAATCCCTGCCCTCAAGGAGCTCACAATCTAATGAGAGGAAATAATATATGAAATAATTTTAATGATGACAACTAACATTTATATAGTGTCTATTACTGTGCCAATCACTGTGCTAAGCACTTTAAAGATATTATCTCCTTTGATCTAGAGAAAAATTCAAAGTAGAGAGAAAAGGAGGACATCATGAAGTCCTGCAACAGGTTGGGAATTCATAAGACAGCTGCCCTGGATGCTTGCCTTAAATGGAGGATCTGAGCAGAGCTCTCCAATGTCCACCTTCCACCTGCTCCAATCAGAGGGAGGGAGGGAGGGAACCAAGTATACTAAGGAGATGTCAGTTTCAGGATTTTACAGTAAAGTTCTGGTAACAACTATTGAAGTCTAAGACAGCAACTAGGTGGAAATCGATGAGGTGGTTGCCCTGGACCCCCTCCTTAAATGAAGAATCTGGAAGAACTCTGATGTTCACCCTCAATTCTCTCCACTTAGAAGAAGAGAGGGACTCAAGAGCTATCCATAAATTCTTCATTCCATCCTAATTATCTAGTCCAGGCCTGCACAGCTTACAGACAGCCAAAGGATTTCTGGAGGCCCACAAAAATGTATAAAAAACATCCTCTACATTTTTCACAGGCTGCCCCAAATCCTCTGACGTGCTCAAGGGCTGTAAGCAATGTGCAGGCCACAGGATGTGCACAGTTGGTCAATCTCCATACTATACATGGAAGGTTCTATTCCTTCCCTTCTCTTCTCAAGTGATCTACATACTTCCCTTTGCCAGGGAGTCAAATGCTTTCAATGAGGACAAACATGGCATCAAGGTCAGGTACTGTACTGATGATAAATTCTTCAACTTGAAAAGGCTACACGACCAAGCGGAGAGAGTAGTGGTGCATGACTTTCCGTATTCGGATGATTGTGCATTCAGTGTAGCCTCTGAAGCTGAGGTGCAACAAAGTATGGATCACTTCTCTGCTGCTTGTGTTAATTTTGGTCTAACAATTAACACCAAGAAAACACAGATGCTCCAACAGCCACCACCACCACCCCTATGCGGAATCATTAGTTACAGCAAATGGAGAAACTTTGGATACTGTGGATAAGTTCACTTACCTTTGTAGGGATGTACATATTGATAATGATGTTGACATACATTACCAGAGCTAGTTCAGTGTTTGGGAGACTCCAAAGGAAAGAATAGGGGAGAAAAGGTATTATACTGACTACCAAATTAAAGGTCTACAGAACCCTGGTGCTGACCTTATTGTTGTATGCCTGTAAAACCTGGACAGTATACCAGCTCCATGACAGGAAACTGAATTGCTCCCATTTGAATTATCTTAGGAAAATTCTGAAGATTGTCTGACAGGATAAGTTACCAGACACTGAGATCCTTTCTCAAACTAAACTGCCAACTATTCAAACTCTCCTTCAGAGAGAGCAACTCTGATAGACTGGCCACATTGTTGAAATGCAAAACATTTGCTTGCCAAAAAATACTATTTTATGGAGAACTCACGCAGGGCAAGTGTTCACATGGTAGTCAGAAGAGATACAAGAATGCTTTCAAGGTCTCTCTTAAGAACTTTGGAATTGATTGTGTGGCATGGAAGACACTGGCACAAAACCTCTCAGCATGGCATGCCTACATCAGAGAAGGTGCTGTGCTCTATGAGCAAAGCAGAATTGAAATGCATTCTGAGCTTGTATTGGTCTGCTCAGTCACAGATGGACACACGGAAACTTGACTCTAGTAGAGCGATGTCATTTTGGTCCTCTTGGAGAACTAAGGACAGCAACCAACATAACTCCCTACTCCTTTTCTCTCAGCAGAGAACCTCATCTCCTACTTCTGTTAAAAAAAATATCGAGGGCATATATGGAAACTCCCTGTTCCACCAATTCAATTCACTTCCCGATTCCCTACTGGTTCCTCCTTTTCTAGAGGTTCAGAGAATAGGTTGAATCTTCTCACTAACATGAGCTTTTTGTTGTATGTATCCTTAATTCCATCCACTCTAATCTCTTTCCAAAGTTTGTCCTTTCAATTATCTCTTTTTTCCTAATTTTTAACCTCTTCTCACACACTGGCTCCTTCCTGCAACATGGAAATGAATCCATATTCTCCTACTCTTAAAATAATCTTTACTTAGACTGACTATTCCCTCAAACTATTGCCCTATAGCCCTCCTCTCCTTCATAGCTAAATTCCTTTCTCACTCACTTCATGATCTTTTGCAATCTGGCTTTTTGTCTCAAAGTATGGCTATGCTGAAACTATTCTTTACAATGTCCCAAATGATATCTTTACTGCTAAATCCAAACATCTTTATTCACTCTTTGTACTTTTTGACCTTTCTGTAGCATTCGACATTGTTGACCATTCTCTCTTTCTGGACACTGTCTTCTTGGGTTTGTATGACATTGATCAGTCATGGCTCTTATCCTCACAAGATCCTTTAAAATTCAGAACTTAGGGGGGCAGTGCCAAGATGGCGGC
>CM053587.1:277981116-277997364 GCA_028646515.1 Pseudochirops corinnae
TGGGGCAATGGGTGGGGGAAAGAGGGGGAGAAAATATGTAACTCAAAATCTTGTGGAAATGAATGATGCAAACTATAATAAAATTAAAAAAAAAGAAAAAAAATATCAGAACTTATTATTCTGAAGGTCATAGGATCATAGATATATTTATAGTGGAAGTAACCTTAAAAGTCATTGAACCTAATAGCTTGTTTGCTTCTCTTTGTGTTGTCTTTCCCCATTAGATTGCAAGTTTCTTGAGGGTAGGGACTATGCTCTACATTTATCCTTCTAAATCTCCACTTACTCACACTCTGTTCCCTATGTGTGGGCTACGCCAGAGCTCTATCTTTGGACCTTTGCTCTTCTTTCTATATAGTGACTCTTGGTGATTTCATCATGCTCCCATAATTTTAACTATCATTTATAGATTACTCAGAAGTCTATATACAGAACCATATCTTTCCTTAACTCTATTCTCCCATCTGCCTGCTAGACATTGACTCCTGGATGTCACATAAGCACCTAAAACTCTGGCATCCTATGAGATTGGTAGGATAAGTATTATTTCCATTTTATAGATAAGGAGGCTCAGAGATGTGCTCATCACATAGCTACCTTCCCAGTTCATACCCTGCCTACTTCATGTCTCTCAATCTTTTTATAGATTATATTCCATCCCCACCATTCCTGACGCCCAAATGCATTTTGCAATCTAGCTACTAGCCTATTTACTATTCTACAGACAAAACACTCCATATTCCACCTTTGTGCCTTTGTGCTGGCTAACCCCCAAGCCTGATATGTACTCCCTTCTTACCTCTGCCTTTTGAAATCTGAGACCTCTTTTAAGATTCAGCTCAAGTGCTACCTTCTACATAAAACCTTCCACAATGCACCACTGTCTTCCCTCCAAGGGACCCCTTTCCCAAATTCTGCATTTAGGTTTCCTACAACTGTCAGTCCTACTGGGGGCAGACTCATTTCCCTATGGAAGGTTCTTTCCTAGTTAAAGGGATTTTAATCTTCATTCACCATGTGGGGCAGGATTTGGGAATGATAATAGGGAAGGACTTTCCCTGGTGCCCTGAAATCACACTTTGTCCCAGTATCCTCAACTGACACAGAAGACCCATCTTGCTTCCCATTTCTCAAAACTCAATTTAGAAGTTTTACTCTTCAAAATCTTTGATCCTTCCCTTTGAATCCCAGTTAAGAGGGATGCAGCTTGGATAGGTAAATCCTGAAGTTAATTCTCAACTGTTTTTGCCAAAGGGCAAAGTCAAGGCCAGGATGTATGGGTTGGGAGAAGAGGGAGGAAGTGAGGGGAGTAATGTGTTTCCATTCTGTCACTTGAAGTAATTCTAAATGTCTCTACACTTCCCTTTCAGATGTCAGAAAGCAAGGCCACTGTTAAAAGACAAGGACTTCTATTAAAACCAGAACACAAAGGAACCAGGCATATTAACATCTGACTTTGTGGAAGGAGAGACAGACACTGGCCTTGGACATTCCTGTCCATAGAGAAAAAGACTGCATTAGGAATTATATGAGAGGACGTCTTCTTTCCTGGACTTCTTGTACAGAAAGAAACCCAAGAGTCTGCAGAGAAAACTCACATAATAATAATAAATTTGTGAAGTATGCATTTGTGAATATATGTATTTGTGCATATAAAATAATGCATTTGTGAAGTATGTTACAGAATACAAATTTTTTCACACACAGTATTTCACATGAACCTCAAAACAACCCGACTCAATAGAGCAAGGATTATTACCCCCATTTTACTGAAGAAGAAATGCTGAACAAGAGCAGTTAAGGTATCTGTTGAAGGTCACATAGTTTGTCAGTTGCACAATGGGCAATAAAAATCCAGAGCTCCATGCAACCCTATCATGAGGTCTTTCCCCTACAAATGAGTCACTTCTTCTTACTCATAGAAAATTAAGGAAAATAGACCATATACACAAATACTGACAGACAAAATAAAATAAATGAAAAGGAAATGTGTGAACAAATACTATGTGAACAGACTGTTACAAGTGGATGGAAATGACAAGAGGCAGATGTTATCCCATTATAAGAAAGCTTTTTATCAACTAGACATGCTGAATAATAGAATGGACTTAACTATGGAGTGTAGTGAGCTCCCCTTCACAAGGAGATATTCTGGGAAAAGGGGTATTTACTCATTGGAAGGGAATGAATAGATGACTTTCAGATTCCCTTCGACTCTAAGATCCCTTGAGTCTAAAAATCTCAATCAGCAGAATTTTGTGGGCTTATCTCACACTACTATTTCCTCTTTTCCCTACCTTTTCCAATACCCCACCCCCTTTCCTACCGGCCCCTCCATCCCAAATTCTAACTTTGGGTTTTCTGCATTGGTCAGTCCTAACCTAGGCAGATCCTTGTCTTCTGTTACTCATTCCTCATTATTACCTTCTGCCATTCTGATTAGGGTGGAGGGTGGAAAGATAACTCTTCCATATAAGAAGAGGGAACAGGACAGACATTTCCTCAGACATCTCATTTCCCACTCAGCTACACTCATTTTGTACTTCTTTGACCATATCCTCAAGCTAGTTATCTAGTATCTCCTTCCTCTTTTTTCCAACTTTCTTAGTTTTCTTTTGTGTGTTGTCTTCCCCCATTAGATTATAAACTCCTTGACAGACCCTTCTTAAGAGATTGTCTTTTTTTATGTATTTGCATATCTAGCACTTAGAACAAAGTCTGGCATGTGATAGGAACTTAATATTTATTGGCTTGTTAAAATCAATTCTTCTTTATAAAACTATTAGAAATATTCCCTATTAATGAAGTTAGAGATGGGGATCAGCAGCTTCTGGGTCCCTCTTTAGTTCCTCTATAATGTCTAAGGTGAGGGGAAACAAGGATTGCTTCTGTATCTCTAACGAGAGTCACAACTACTATGGAGGGATGAGCTATCTTTTATGACAGTGGAAATCCCATTAATTGGCTAGGAGGTTCATTAGAAATACAACAGGGACCTTATTATCTGCACATGGTTTCTCTGAAGGACCATTGTTGAGTCTTCCAACCCCATCATCATTGTTCCTCCTCTTGCCATGACCTAAGATCATCAAGGCTCCCCAGATTCAGCTCTCTAGCAACTGACACTTGGCAGCTTTGGCCTTTGATCTAAATTCGTCATTACCCTTACTCTCCCATACGTCTACCCCAGAATCGTATCATGTGAAATAGACTGAACTAGGAAGCAGAAGACTTGGATTCAAGACACTTCCTAAGTCTAACTTTGAGCAAGTCAAATAAATTGAGGCTCAATTTTTCCTTCTGTAAAATGGAAAGAATAGTATCTGTAACACCTACCTCAAAGGGCTATTGCGAGGTTCTAACATAATAAAGAGGTTTTTTTGCCAAAGTTAAAGTTAAAGCTCTTTACAAATGATGATGATTATTAATTACCAGACTCCGAGTTCAACACTTTGTCCACTACTCAATGATACTTATTGTGGATTAGGTGATCACATAATTAGCTGTCATTTCAGGTAAGGGATCAAAAAATTTGAAAAGACAGTGAGATGGAGGACAGAGGAAAGGAAAAGTGTAGAGTCATAGAGCACTTTGGAAATGCTCTCTACAAATGATGATGATTATTAATTACCAGACTCCGAGTTCAACACTTTGTCCACTACTCAATGATACTTATTGAACCTTAAACATTAAAACTGGAAGGGATGTCAGAGATCTCTGGGGGAAAGACCTGTATTCTAATCCTAACTCTGACAATGACTAGTTGTGTAACCTTGGCCAACTTACTTTCCTTTTCTGAGCCTCTATTTACCTATCTCTAAAGTAGATAGGATATACCTGTATATTGAACACAGTGCCTGATATAGTAATCAAATATAAATATTATGACTCTTATTAAGACAATGTAGTTCTAGGAGAGTGATGTGGAGAGAAGAGCACTGAAGTTGGAATCAGGAGACATGATTCTGAGACCTGGATCTTCGTTTTAGTAAGTGTGATATTGGTCAAGTCACTTAAGTTGTTTATACTCTGATTTCTTCACCTATAAAATTGAAGTGGAAGGCTAGAAAAATGTTATGTGTTCTGAGAGTCTATGAAGTTATCACTAAATAAATGGGCATGGCACTGAATTGGGACTCTGGATGGAAAACAAGAGGATAATCTCCTCATTTGGATGTATAAAGAATGCTGGGAGGCAGTTAGGTGGCTTATTTGACAGAATGTAGGGCCTAGAGTCAGAAAGACCTGAGTTCAAATCCAGTCTCAGAAACTTATTAACTGTGTGACCCTGGGTAAATCACTTAACATCTGTTTGTCTTAATCCACTGCAAGATGAAAGGGCAAAGCACTCTAGGGTCTTCATCAAGAAAACACCATGGGCAATATTGACATACTATGACGCGAGGGGTCACAAAGAGTCAGACTCAACTGAAGAACAACAAAAAGAATGGTACTGAGTTTTCCTAGATCCAGATTATTGGCCAAGAGAAACAATACAGTGTCGTGTAGTGTAATAAGTAGTCATTTAGGAATAAGAAGACCCAGTTTCTTTATCCTGCTTCTATGACCTTTGAGCTTTGTCTTTGGGCCAGTCTATTTCTATCTCTAGACCTCAGGTGGCTAATCTGTAAAATGAGGGGGTTGGATTTGATAATTGCTAAGGTATCTTTCATCTCCCACATTCTATTTTCTTCTATACCATACATGCAAAATACATTTTAACCCTAACATGTAATAGAAATATGAGTTATTATTATTGTGTGTGATATGCTACTATGGAGTATAGGTCCAGTAGCTGGATCAATTGATAAAGGTCATAAATGGCCTCAGAAGGACAAAGATGAATTCTGATGGGGGATGTATCCTTAATAATTTTTTCCTGACTATATCTCTATACATTTGATGTCAGGAAATTTTAAACTATAACTATCCCAGAAGGTGACTTAGGAATTTAGGGCATAGTTGCAGCCATTCTGACTAATGAAAACCAGATCAGAAAAACCAAGATGGTGACAGGACTAGAGACTTTGTCATACAAGGCACTAGGGTATTTTGCCTAGAGGAAAAAAAAGCTGAAGCAGGGATCAAATGTTGTTGTTGTTGTTGTTGTTGTTGTTTAACCATTTTAAAGTCATGTCTGACTCTCCATTTGTGATTTTCTTGGCAAAAACACTGGAGTGCTTTGCCATTTCCTTCTCCAGTTCATATGACAGATGAGGAAACGGAGGCAAACAGACGAGGAAATAAGGCAAATTGCCTAGTCACAGAGTTAGAAAGTGTCTGAGGTCAAATTTGAATTCAAGTCTTCCTGAATTCAAGTCCTGTGCCACCTAGCTGCCCAGGGAACAAATATCCATATGCAAACATTTGAAAGGCGGAAGAAGAATTGGAAGGAAGTCAATGTAATAAATATATACACAATGAATAATATCTGAGTTTTAGAATTAAGAGTTTGATCTTAAATACGCTTAGTCTCCATAAGCAACTCAAGGAGACCAACCTACCAATGAGAATTGGACTCAGAGTCACACTACCTGGCCTGAAACCCCAGCTGTGACATCGGGCAAGTTTCTTTCACCTCTCGTACCTCAGTTTCCTCTATCTGTTATATAAGGTCATTGGACTAGATAACGTCTAAGGTCTCTTCTAGGAACGAATCCTACAAGTACCATGAAACCATTTTCAAAATAAACGTTGGGTCCTATGAGTGGCATATAACAGGTTCCTGCAGAACGTTTACTGTGTCAAGTCCTTTCTGACAGAGAAGAGATACAGTCAAAAGGCAGAATGAACATTTGGGGATGTGATTAAAACTGGTCTTTGTTTTGCTTGACTGTGCATGCTCATTCTGGGTTTTTTCTGTGACTTTTTCAATGGTATGGAGCGAGAGATAAATACATCTTAATTTTTAAAAACAAGAATAGTTGCTGAATTGAATTTAATTTCCTGGCATAGACAAAGCTTGGAAATCCTCTGATAAAAATCCAAAGTTTTTTGTTAATGTCACAAATGGCATAAATACATTTAAAATTAGCACAGTAGCTGAATGGATTTCATTGCAGGGATGCCTTGCTGGGCTTCAAAAATTTGGGGGAGAATGTATATAATTTGGTTTTTTTTTTAATATCCTAAAAGAGAATGCTTCTTTATTACAGTGAGCTGTAGGAAAAGAGGTCATCAATAAAGCTATAAGCTATGAAACAAACCTTGTCACCCCATTATCCCTTTGATGAATTTAGCTTCCTTGGAATCCTTCTAAGCATGTGGCAGTTATGCTTCATCACTGTCCAGCTCTCTGCCATGTTCAAAGGCTTCTATTTATCGGGTGAGGTTTCTGTGTGAGTGCCTGTGTATTTGTGGTTCTCTGATCTTCAGAGATCTTCATCACTTATAAATGAATGGGTCATTATTGGTCTCTGAAGCATTCTTAGCAAACTATCAAGGCCTTCATTATTCACAGTGCCTACCACAACAGAGACCCCAAGTCCCAAACCATAGCAGTCTTCCTAGAGGGTTCTACCTGTTTGTGGGGTTTGGATTTTTCTGTATCCTGGGGAGGAAGTGGTTTGGGGGCCAAGAATAGGGTGTGCAAAGTTATTGTCAAGAAGTCCTAGAAACAGAAGGGAGGTGCTTGGTATGGAAGTTCTCCACAGCAAAGAAAGAGTAACTCTCAGAAACAAGCTGTCAGAAATCCCCCAAGAACCCCACCACACACACACACACACACACACACACACACGCACACACACACACACACACCCCAACTAATTTAAAGCTCTTCACAGTCTGGTTCTGTCAACTACCATCTCTATTCAGACAACTCTCAGATCTACATATTCAACCCTCCTCTCTTTTCTGAGCTCTATCCCCACATCTCTAACTGCCTAATTTACATTGCCACCTAGATGGCCTATAAGTGTCTAAAACTCATTCATATCCAAAATCCAAATTTTCCCAAACCCCATAAACCTGCCTCTTGCACTAACTTCCCTATTTCTGTTGAAGCCACCACAATTCAGTTTTATGGAAAAATGGAAAGAGCTAGATAAATTTTTCAGTCTTACCTCTGCTATCTACTAACACAATCACCTTTGGTAAATCACCTCATCTCTTTGAGCCTCAGTTTGCTCAATTATAAGATGAGGACAAGCAGCATAGTGGAGATTGAGGGCTGGGACCAGAGTCAGAGACTCATCTTTGTGAGTGCAAATCTGGCATCAGACACTTACTAGCTGTGTGACCCTGGCAAGTCACTTAACCCTGGTTGCTTTAGTTCTTTATCTGTTTTTCATCCTTCATTTTCTAAAAAGATCAATGACATGGGGGGCGGGGAGGAGGATGCATTGATTTGCATATGCATGGCATTTGTGAGGCAGAGTTGCACAAAGTCATCAGCCTCTCTCTTCCTGAGTCATTGAAGTAGCAAGACAAAAGTCAGGATGACTGGTGATGGCCCAGGATCCAGTGGATAATCTTGGCATCTTTGATGTCTAACCAAACTCTAAGTGCTTCATAGCACTTGCATCAGCTACTTTTTTGGCCATTGGAACAAATCATTCTCATCTAGCCTTTCCGTCAGAGGAAATCTTCCCAGACTTGGAGTAAACAACCCTCAAATTTGAGACCTGTTGACTAACCCTCAACCCGGTTTAGCCCATCTGCTGAGACAGTTTGAAAAGAGTGTGCATACTGCACATGCTACAGCTTCTTGGAGTCACAGATGAGAGATGTGTGGCAGGTAAACACCAGTGATGGATGAGCAGCCTTGAAAAGGGCTCAACCAGCCCTCTCGCCAAAGGTGCTAGTCCTCCGTGAATGCTTCATATATTCCTCTTCATCTATAAAATGAGCTGTAAAAGGAAATGGCAACCTATTCCAGCATCTTTGCAAAGAAAACCTCAAATGTGGTCACAAAGAGTTGAATGCAACTGAAATGACTGAACAAAACAAGATGAGGACGATGCCATTTGCTGAACCTACTCTGAAGAGTTATTATAACATTTCATTATTCAGGGTGGCATACATAGACAAAGTATGTGGCATGATTTCTGCTCTTAATGAACTCTGAGCTAATTTGGAGGAGATCATGGGCATGGCAGCAAGAAAGAATAGAAGTGCTCAATGGATCACAATTCAGGCAGTTTGTTACTCACAAGCATTCAAGCAACAGGCTCACCAACCATAGTCTCCCAGCTCCACAGGCTTGGCTGCATATAGTGGGATGCCTACCCCAATTGGGAACCCAGATCTCTGGATCTTTCCTCTTATATCTGATGGTTTTTGCTGGACAGATTCATGACGGTTGAATGGGAAGGGTAATTTAGGGGCAACTGATCAGCAGATATTCTCAACTGAGATCCATCATATTAACCACAAAGGGCATTGTGCTTTGGAAAGGTGACCTTGCATACCTGGATTTGATGAATTTCGCTAAACTGATTTTGATCAGTAGAACCTTGAAATTTTTTTTTTTTTGCCTAAATGAAGCTTACTCAACTAGTATTGAACACATAGGAGCTTCCCAGTACATAGGTGAATCAGTTGATGATCAAACATGTAGTCACTTCTGGTCTACCTAGTCTAGCAATAAGCCAGTCCTCAGAGTCATAGTATAAGATTTCATTTTCTCAATCACAGAAAGGAAAATTCAGATAAATGAGATGAAAAAGAAGGTAGGTACATTTTAATTCAATGCTATGGGCTGCCTAAGAAGGGAAGGAGAGAGGGAGCTCTCAATCTCTGAAGGTCTTCAGGGACTAAATGACCCCTCCTTGGAGATGTTGTAAAAGGTATTTAGAATTCAGGTAAGTTTTAGACTAGATGACCTCTGAGCTCTCCTCTGAGATGTTACTATTCAAATGTCCATGCCTACTTCAAGTTTCCTCAGGCCAGAATTTCAAGTCCTCCACAGTTTGACTCCCATCTGCATTTCCAAACATTTCATACAAACTATGTAGTCAAATTGATCTATAAGCCATTCTCCAAATCTGTACTTCAACCTCTTGACTCCATGCTTGGTCATTCCCCATCCCTGAAATTTGTCATCTGCCCATGTTAATAATAAAAGGTAGCATTTATACAGAACTTTAATGTTTTTAGGGGGTGCACAGGGTATTCAAGGGAGGCTACCACCTCTGATGTGAGGGCTTGCTGAGCCCTTTTCAGGGCTTCTCATCCACTTTTGGTGTCTACCTTCACCCAGCTTTTACCTGTGCCTCCAAGAAGCTGTGACATGCACAGTGGACATACCCTTATAAAACTGAAGACAGGCTAAACAGAGTTGAAGGTACCTCCAGGCATCAAACCCATTAGTGAATTAGTAGATTGTCTACCCCAAGCATGTGACAACTTCCCCCAGTGGAATGGGCAGATGAGAAAAATTTGTTCCAATAGCCAGGAAGGAAGATATCTAAAACAGGCACTGTGGAACACTTACAGCTTGGTCAGACATCAAAGACACCAAGGTCATCCACTTCATCTCAGACCATCCCCAGTCATCCTGACTTTTGTCTTGTCACTATACTTTAATGACTCAGGAAGAGAGAGTGAGGTTGCATAACTTTGTGCAACTTTGCTTCACTTAAGCTCTCATACACAAGTCAAGCTATTTCCCCATGATATCATTGGTCCTCTTCAAAATGAAGGACAAACAACATAAGATTTGCAGAGCACTTCACATATGTTCTCTCATTTAGTCCTCACCTAAGGGTCCCCACAAAGTAAGTGCTATTGTTATCCCTGTTCTACAGATGAGGGAACTGAGGTGCCTGTGGGACATCCTAGTAAGGAAATTCCTTCCAGTAATCAAGATCACTGTTCAGCAACTAAATAGCACTGTGAGAATGACTGACCCAGAATGACACAGCTCTAGCCACTACGTCATGCTGTCTTACTCAATATCTTATGAAAGATGAGATTGTCCTGTAGTTTTCTAGCAATGGATCATGCTTAGGTAAGCTAACCTGATGTGGCAACTGTAATACCACAAGTGTCAAGCTCAGACAGAGTGGTCAAACCAGATTAAAATGAAATGGAGATGTGTTCAACAAAATGAATGAAAATATAATGCAACATATAATATTAAATATATGGTTTTCTAAGTCTATAAGCAAACTGCAGGGATCCATTTTTACTTGAGTTTAACACCACTGCTTTAACCCAGTTTCTTTCCCTCTCATTCCTTAAATGATTTGCCAAGCAAAATTTTTGGCATATTCTGAGCAAGAGTACCTACAACAATGAGACCACATATCTTCAGAAGTATTATTTTAAGACCTCAGTGTTTCCTTGATCCCATCATAATCCATCTTTTCTCCCCCACAGAAAAGACAAACCCTAAACTTTCAAGTCTTTTAACACTCATCATCTGTATCAGGTGTATTTGGGATAGCTGAGAGTACAATGGTTGAACCACTCTGGAAGAAGGTTGCCACAATGATGAAGAATTTTCCCTCCTGTTCCTACCTTCCTTGGTAGCATCAGGAGTGTCACTTGTGAGATCTACTTTCATAGGAATACCAGAAAAATTGCTGCTAAAAATATTGCAACAAGTTATATGGAGCACCAAGGGATATTCCTGACTTTATCAAGAGTGAGGCAATCATTTCCACACTCATAAAAGCACCTTGGCAAGCAGAGACAATAAATGTAATAAAAGGGGAGAAAATGTTGTCTAAGCTCATAAAGGAGGAGGTGATTGTATTGTTACAGGCTTTCATAAAATCCTTCAAGGTATGAGAGGGAGAGAATTGGGTCAGGAGAAAGGTACACAATCACCTCCATGGGGTTAGTTCATCTAAGCAAGATCCACTGGATAGAAAACAATGGAACAATCTTATTATCTAGGCATAAAAAGAATGGTAACATGTCACTCCGGATCCAAAGCAACATGTACTCTAGGGCAACATGGTCTGGAAGAAGTTACTTTGAGAATAATATAATTTTAGATGCTCAGGGTTGGATGGGACCTTAGAGATCTGCAAATCCCACTTTCTCACTGAAGAATACATCCTCTCTACAAATCCTCAGCTTCCAATGTCATATATTACCTTCTTGAACACTTGTAATATCTGGGAGTGCCAACTCTTATGAAGTAGTGCATTGATCTGAACATTCTACCTAAAATGAGCCAAAATCTACCAAATCTACTCATTGGTCCATACTCTCCTCTCTGAAGTTACACTCCCTCTCCAATGTGACAAAACACCAGCTATATGAAATTCTTACTTTAGAAAATTTACTAAGGACCCCCTCTTTTGTGGAAATTTTCAGTGATATGGGTTGAAATTTGGATTATATCCAAGGTAAGGGTGTCTAAGTTTTATCAGCAGTGGTTCACATGATTCAATGCTTATGGGTTGGGAGCATAATAATAATTAGCCCATCACCTCAATGATTAAAGAGCTATGTCCTTGATCAATCACTAAGTCAAACATTTATTAAAAACTTTCTGTGTGCCAGAGAGTTAGGTGATACAGTGGATAAAGAGCTACAGTTGAAATCAGGAATACTCATCTTTGTGAGTTCAAATCTGGCCTCAGACTCTTGCTTAGCTATGTAACCCTTGGCAAATCACTTCACCCTGTTTGCCTCAGTTTCTCATCTGTTAAAAAAAGAACAGCAGAAGGAAATGACAAACTGCTCCAGTGTCTTTGCCCTGCCCCCAAAAAACCCCAAATGGGATCCCAGAGTCAGGCACAATTGAATACTTCCTGAAAATGTGTAGCCAAGAATCTTAGCTGTATTAGCAACCAGACCATGGATTTATTGAAGCAATGATCAAAATTGAGACCAAAACTTTTAAAAAGGATAAAGATGAGAGCCACAGACACATGGAAGTAAGTTGTTACACAGAAGACCTGCCCCAACGCAAGTCCTTGGGTGAAAAGAATGGGGAAAAAAGTAGCCTCTACCATGATCACAACCCAAATCCAAATCCACTACTGCCCCTCAATGTCCAAGACTCAGGAAGTCAAGTATATTGTCTCTGTGTATCAGTGAAGAACCATGTGAAGCATTGTCAGCTACTGGGAGTTGGAAACAACTAGACTACCATCCATGTAACAGGACAACTATTTATCAACATGTCTTAGAAAGTCTACATCAGCATGGAAGATGGCTTGGTCATTGTGAGGGAGAAGCCTTCTCACTGACAGGTCAAGCATATGCCATAGCTGAAATGATCTTTGCCATAATGCCTTTGTTCTGGGATGGCCAGTTGGAGTATGAGAGGCTATATTTGAGTCTTCCTGAAATGTTGTTGAATGTCTCTATTCCTTTTTTTAAGGAAATAAATAAAATACACATTTTTATATCCAAAAACTCTCACTTAAAAAGAGAGAGAATTTGATTTCATCTCTTAAATAAAAAGCTAACCTCCAAAAGGGGGAATTTTTGAACCCTTAACTCAAAGTGATTTCTCATTGTTTCTGGATGTTTGGTTTTCTGGGGATACTAAAAGCCCAGTAGATGAAAGGTCAAGCAAGCAGCCCTATGATGCCTCATTGGAATTTATGTAGGATTTTTTTTTATTCTTTTCTTCTTTAGGAGTATGTGTATGTGTGTGTGTGTGTGTGTGTGTGTGTGTGTGTTTAATTTATATTTTATTATTATACAAAACTTAGTCACATTTTTAGATAAGATATATAAACCTATAGAATCAAGTACTGTCCTTGATAGTGATCTTCATGAACAAAATATTTTGGCCTCAATAAAGTTACCCCTCTGCCAAGGTAAGGCCACTCACAAAAACTGGCAGGCATATGAGCCCTTGGCTTCTCTGCCAGGAAGAACTTATACAACACAGCCCAAGTATTACTGTGAGATGCCTTTATTTCAAAGTGATTTTTTTTGTCATTATCTATTTTCTGGATTCATCCTACAGTCAATTGCTCGTACAACTAGGCATCATATGTCTCCTCTTCGGATTTTGTGTGTGTTGAAACAAAACAACTCAGTGCCACTTCAAAAAAAAAGGATAAAGATGAAAAGAAGATATGATGTTGTGAAGACAACTTCAACTTGACCTATTTAAACAAGTTAATAACTTGTTTACACTGAAAATAGGAAGTAGATAAAGGAACAGATGTTTAGCATAATTACTGGCTTAGAGTAAGTATTTAATAAATTTGTAGTTTGATTAATTGATCATAGACATTGACATGTACTTTCACCATTTCCTAAGAAACTTCAATCTGTGTATAGCAATGCCCACAATAACAACAACACCAAAAGATCACAGAAATATCTTCAGTTCCTCAATATTTGATTTTCTTGTCAGAGTGCAGGGAGATGGTAGCTAAGGGCAACACCATTCTAAAGTACAAGTTCATTTGTAAAACGCAGTAGAGGATAGCATCAACTCATAAAACAGTGAAAAGCAGTGCTGAATCAACATTGGAGGTTCTGACAGACTGTAATAAAATGATATCCAATTAAAGGATTCCTCAAAACCTGAAATATTCATGGAATTTTAAATTTCATCCAAGGTATCACAAATGCCACATTGAAGAGCTTCCTCTTTGATTTGCTGGAGCAATACATTTTTAATAGCAACTTCTTTCACTTGATTTGGAGATAACTATAAGTGTTCTTCATATATTGAGATATAGATAGATGTAGATGATACAGATATAGATTGAGTCATATTTTGACATAGTTTATATTGCATGCCAAGAAACACAATGCTCATTCTCATGGGCAGTATACCAATGTTTCTCCTATACTTTGAAATTTATGTTTTGCCAAATTTAGTTATGCAACAGTACAAAAAATTCAGATTATTTTCTCTCTCCAAGTAGCTTTTCCCCAGGTAAATCATATTACCCTCAAATAATTCTTCCTATATCATTTCAGGACCCCAAACTCTGGGAAAAAAAACTATTTGCATCCCATCTGCCCATGTATGTCTTCTCCCTCCCCCGCCCATTCTAAGGATCAATTAATGCTTGGGGAACTTTTAGTAAATGGTGCTTGTCTTGAACACATATGCCACACTGAAAGTCCTTGTCTTTCCTTTTTTTCTTGTGTGAATGGCCTCATTCAAAGACAAACTTATACAATTTTTTTAAATCATTTTTTTCTCAGAGATAGAAGTACTCAAGGAAACCCATGAGACAAATCAAGCTTAATATCATCAACAGTTTTTGCTGTTGGCCTTTCACTTGGTTAGTACTAACATGATTGACTGGTCTGCATACTACTACTTGATCTATGTGATTAAGAATGTTTTCTTCTTTTATATGCATCAGACTCAACCTTTGAAACCTACTTGTCCCAGAAGACTTCTACATCCATAAAAATGAACCACTCAGAGCCCAAGGAGTCAAATAAACAATTTCTTTTCTGTAAACTTACTTAATGACTCCTCGGTAAAAATGACCCATGAGGAAGTTCTGTGGAGTCTCAGAAGCCTCCTGATTAATCCATAAAATGGTCTTTGTAGACTTCTTGTTAAAAGGGCCCATAGTTGGTTTTTAGGTTATTTTACCTGGGTATAAAGTTAAGTTAGGCTGCCCCAAGACTGCATTATGGCCCAGGATATTACCTCATGTCACCTCTTCCATGAAGTATTGTCTAATCATGCCAACAACCCAAAGTGGCTTCTCCCTTCTGATCCAGTTCAAGTGCAAATACCTCTGGCAATGGTAACGTTATAATCATCCAATCAGCAAATGTAGTAGGTATCTGATATGTGCAAAGCACCATTCCAAATGCAAGGGAATACAAAGGCAAAAATGAAACATTACTGCTTTCATAGAGCTTACATTATATGGGGAAGACAATATGAATAGACAGATATTATATACATACAGAGAGAGATGTATAAAGATGAATATAAATTATATGGATGTAAAGACAAAATACACAAAATGCAAGGTAATGTTTAAGGAGAAAGATCAAGAATTTGAAGAAGACATTCATTATCTGCTGCAAATATCTCAGTATAAATGAATTCTTCAAATAATAGCTCATATTTTTGTAATATTATCAGCATTTTCTTCATAACTCTGTAATATAGATTGTGCAAGTTTTAGTCTCTTTTTACAGATGAAGAAACTGAGGTTCATAAAGGAATTCATAGAATAGAGAGATAGAAGTAGCTGTAGAAGTCACTTAATCTAATTCTTCATTTTACACACAAGGAAACCAAATCCCTAAGAAGTTAGGGGACTTACCACGGGTCAAAGAACCAATAAGTCTCAATACTGACACTCAGATTCATGTCTCCTGATACTGAGGCCAGAATCCCTTATACTACAGCAGCTGCCTCTTCAGGTCATTCAGGACTCCAGGTCAATCACGTAGGATGCCCCTGATTGATCCATGTGGGATTTTTTTCTTGGAGGGAGAGGCACAAATCATCAGTATGTCCTTTGAAATCTGGCCAGCACTACAGACACACAAATGATGAAAGCAGGAGCAAGCCTGGTGAGCTGTTGGATCATTTGAAAAGTACCCCAACCTGAGCCTGAAAAATTCAGGAGAAAACCATAAGCCATCTGGGCAGTTTGCTATGAAGTTCAGTATAATGGCACCTTTTGGAATCAAAATACCTTGACAAAAGAGAAAGCAGAGGTCATTTAGCTCAGTCCTCACAGTTCATCACCCATCCTCTAATCTGAGACCCTAAAGGTCTTAGACCCTAAAAGTAGAGAACTCAGTACTTTCTTTTTTTAATTTTTTTATTATTTATTTTTAAAATTTTTTAATTTTAGTTTACATCATTAATTTTCACAAAATTTTGAGTTACAGATTTTCTCCCCATCTTTCCCCTACCCACCACCCCAAAAGAGCCAGCCCATTGTATCCCCCCTTCCCCAATCTATTCTCTCCTGTGTCTTGCCCCCTCACTCCTCTGACTTTCCGGTAGGGCAGGATGGATCTCCCTACCACAGTGCCTATGTATCTCAAGTTCCAGGTGGATGTAGTTAATAATAATAATAATAATAATAGTAATGGTGTATATATATATATATATATATATATATATATACACATATATATATTTTTAACATTTGATTATAGAACTTTAAATTCTAGATTCTTTCTCTTCCTCTCTCGTCACCCACCCCCACTGGAAGTACAAGCAATCAAATACAGGCTGTACATGTGAAATTATGCAGAACATCTCCACAGTGAGCATATTGTGAGAGTCTGATTACATGTCCCTTCTTCCTATCCACCCCCCCATCCACTCTCTACCCTGTCCCTGTCCCTCTACAAAAGTGTCCACTTTCATCAGCCCTC
>CM053587.1:277997864-278016021 GCA_028646515.1 Pseudochirops corinnae
CCAAGAAATTCTCCAAGAATGCTTTTTGGGCTGGAAACCAATTCACATTTCCTTCTGTGATCTCCAGTGTGTGTGTACAGTCTATCTTGCCTTCTGAGTTTGGTTGTTCTTGCTCACTATGGAATGATTTGATGGTTCTAGCCTTTGCAATTTCCTTCTTCCCCATTGTGGTTGCCTATATCCTGTATTTTTAGAGTGGATATCTGCTTCCGGGGTGCAGGAGTACTGAGTTTCTCAGTTCTCTGGGCTGCTTCTCAGGCAGGCTCACTGTAGTAGAAGGGCAGGGCTGTAGTTTGCTGATTGACCAGGTGGTTCTAAAGCACACCTGGGCTTTTGTTGTTAGAGCTTGCTGGCTCCACCCTCCTGGGTTTAGGCTCCTTACAATCTCCCTTTCCCCTTCCTCGGTGATTTCCGAGCCTGGGGCTGTTTACACTTTTGCAAGAATGTACTCTAGGTGGGGCTTTTACCTCTTGATTTTTTTGTGTGTGTCAGGGAGGGGGATGAGAGCCCCTAGATTTCATTCCTCCATCCCAACTTCTGAAAGTCTGGTCATGTAGCTTCAAAAATCCAGGATGCAGGTTGCTAGCCCCAGGAAAAACCGCTGACCCTGCTATGCGCCCTGTTTCCTCCTACCCAGTTCTGTTGGTCCTCTGCTCCACGGGGAGATGGCTGCAGAAGCCTCTAGCTGGGTGAGTCTGCTGGGTGGGGCTTCTTAGTCTGCCGCACTCTGCTGTCAGGTCCATGCTGGTGCCACTCCTGTGTGCTCCATGTTCTCCTTGCCCCGACCTGAGTAGGCACTTTTCTGGGCTGGGAATCTGTCACTCTCTGTCTCCCAATGGGTTCTGTCACTCTTAAATCCTCTCAAATTTACTTTTTAGCTTTTAAGGACGAAATTCTTGGGGAGCTTGGAGAAGTTACTGCATACTTTCTGTCATCTTAGCTCCGCCCCCCAGAGTCATGATTTTCAAATTACTCAATAATTCTTAAGATTTTCTTTGCTTGGCCTTTTTTCCAGGTCAATTGTTTTTAATATTGTATTTTTAATACTTACATTTTTTCAGTCTTTTGATTTTTTGTCAATGTTTTATTATTTTGTGGAACTACTATTTTATCTCTGACCCACTCTAATCTTCATGAAATTCAGTTCATCAGTGATATTTTGTACCATTTAAGGTATTGATTCTCCTTCTCATTCTTTCCTCTCTGTTTCAACTTTTATCTCTTCTTTCATTTATATCACATACTCTTTTCATGCTTATGCAATGAAAAACTCCAAATAATCAGTGTTTTCCAGACATGAATAAGATGATCCTTGTGTCTATACTTTTTCTTCTAAGTTTTAATTTGACATCTGGGGTCACTCTCTTCCTTGGAGGTTAGTCTTTGGAAATTTCTCCATCCAAAGTCCTGCCTCATAACATTCAGAATTTTTGTCTGTTTGCTTATCTCTGCAGCCTCAGTTCAAGAAGTCATTCAAGAATACCATATCCACACCTGCTTCCCATAATCTCCCCATGATCTATGATATTATCACCAACTCCCATAGCAAGCACACAGTTCAAAAGGCTCAAAAAATAAACATTTATTCACCTATAACAGAAAACAAATGTGGTTGATTCAGAGTTCAAAATAAATAACAACACCTAATGATGAGTAAATGTCTCCAAAAGTCTGTAGACTCTTGCTTATAGAAATATCCATGGAAATCTCCCAATAGGTGCTGCTTCTGGTATCATACCTATCTTCTACAAAGGCTTTCATGTTCCCTTTTCATCTCTGTAATTTCACTTGCTGATCTGTCTGAAGTGCTCAGAAAGTGCAGTAAAGAGTTTATTACTCCTTAGTTATAGTTCATCCACGCCACATAGCATAATTGCCTGCTCTCTGAGATTATTTCTTATTTACACTGCATAAATATTATATGTACATAGTTGTTAGCATGTTATCTCTCCCATTATAATGTGAGTTCCTTTTGTCCAATGACTGGCTTCTTAGTAGTTGCTGACTGATCAACAGAAGATAGATGCCATCCTTTCTGACTATCCTGTATAATAAATTTTCAATCTTTTAATTTCTGAGAGAAAGAAGGAGGAGGAGGAGGAGGAGGAGGAGGAGGAGGAGGAGGAGGAAGAAGAGGAGGAGGAGGAGGAAGAGGAGAAGAAGAAGCAGAAGCAGAAGAAGAAGAAGAAGAAGAAGAAGGGGAGGGGGAAGGGGAAAGGGAAGAAGAAGAAGAAGAAGAAGAAGAAGTGACTGCAGATAAAATTCTAAAATAAAGAGGGGGTTATAACACTGATAAATCAAGAGGTAAATTTCTATAACATCTATATTGCTGCAAAACATTTGACAAAGTCCTTTATGCTCTTCTTATGAAAAAGACTGAAGTTTGAGTTAGACAATAGTATAATCAAGTATATTCAGAATGGTTTGAATGACCAGATACAAAGAATTTTTCCATGTTAACTAGGAAGAATGCTTCCAAGAAAATGCCTATGGATTTATGTTTAAGTCAAACTGGTTATCATTTTTTATCATTACATATAAAGGTATAGAAAATATACTTATCAAATTCTCATGTAAATACAATTGTGAGAGTATAGCTTATATGCAGGATGACAGTCATGATATGAAAAGACCTTAATAAGTTAATCCTTTAGGTCAAATCAATCAACCAATACACATTTATTAAGCACCTACAAATTGTCAGGCACTGGGGATACCAAAAAGCCAAAAAAACATATTCCATGCCCTCAAGGAACTTGCAAACTAATAAAGGGAAATTTAATAGTGATAAATATTATCTGTATGACCTTGGATGAGTCACCTAACTTCTCCAGGCCTCAGTTTCCGCAACTATAAAGTGAGTGAGCTGGACTACATGGCCTCTGAAAGCCCTCCTAGTTCTAGAGCTATAACTATATGATCTTACAATAAAAGTCAAGCAGCAGAAGTATAATTGGAGAAGCTTGGCTGGAGAAATATTTTGTTTAAAAAAAAAGGTCTGACAATTTTAATATGCCAAAAATTCAGAGGGGGTCAATACAATAGTATAGCAGCCAAAAAGGATAATGCATTCTACATTAGGAGAGGAATGGTGTATGGGATTTTGGGTATCAGGCACACCACAGCTAAAGTATTGCATCCAGATCTAGTTGCCACATATTCGGAAGCATATTGATGAGTTAGAGAGCATCCAAATTAAGATGACCAGAATGGTCATATTACACACCATTAAAAGGAGTGAGGTTATTCAGCCCTGAAGAGAAATAATTTAAGGGGAATATGATCCCTGCCTTCAAGTATTTGAAGGAGTGTCAGTATAGAGGTTCCTTCCAAATCTAACTTCGTGATCTATGATCCTAAAATAGATTAGACTTGCTCTGTTTGGTCATAGAGGGAAGAACTGAGAAGTATGGATAAAAGTTGAAGAAACTTGAATTTAGTCTACACATACAGTCTATACTTGACACGCTTCACACAGAATATCCTTCAATAAAGGACATCTCAAACAGTACTAGGTTCCCTCAAGAAACTATGGGTTCTTTATCACTGGAAATCATCAAGGAAAGACTGAATTATCACTTGTTAGGTATGAAGTAGAAGAGGATAAATGTTTGGGAAGGGGTTGGATCAGGGTTTCTGAAGGCCTATTTATATGAGATATTTATGTTTTTCCTTACATGCTGCTGCTAGAAAAGGAAATGCATAATAGAAAACTGTGAGGAAAAAAAGACTGGATAAGTTTGTGATAGCAGCATTTTTATTATGGTGGGACTTGAAGAACAAAGAGAGGAATTGTGACATAAGATGTCATTATATAGGAGATTGATTATCCTGACTGATGCCATACTCCTTTTCAAATCTGGTGATGCTTCTCCCTTTGCCAGGCTACCTCTGTGACACAATGGATAGAGTTCTGAGTTTGGAATCAGGAAGACCTCATTTCGAATCTGGTCTCAGACACGCACTAGCTGTGTGGTCCTGGGCTGGTCACTTAACTTCTATGTACCTCACTTTTCCTAACTGTAAAGTGGGGTTATTGTGAGGACCAAAAAAATTGTCACATGCTTAGCACAATGCCTGGAACATAGGAGGAGCTTAATAAATGCTTGCTCCCTTTCCTCTTTTCTCCTGAAATTTTATCCTCATGCAACAGTTCAAAAGGGTCAGAAACAAAACCAACATTATTTTAGCCTGTACTTATATAGAACCCTCTTCTGCAAAACCAGATGGAGATTGGCTTGCTTTGGCTCACCCCATCAGCCAGATATTTGGGCATATGTCATCTTCCATCTGCTATCAATGAACATACCAGTAAAACTAGGCAATAACTGACATCATTTTCATTTGGCTAAATTCCTAGACCCTTGGACTACATGAGGTGAAATTTTAGGTAGAGATTTTGTCTCCGGTGTTCCTTTTTTGACGTCACCTTTTGACACATCTCCTCTGCCCTTCAGTACTAGTTAGCATCAAGCCTTCATTTGTCTATTATGTGTCTATTATGGGAAGTAGGGACTAGACCTGTGATTTCAATGGCCGAAGGAACTCCCCACTTAGAATGTCCTGTAACAATACGGATGAGAACCTTCCCTGTCACTTAGAGGCTGATAAAATTTCTCAGAGCCCTGAGAAGTCAAGTGACTTGCCCAGGGTCACAGATTCAGTATGTGTTGGAGATGGAATTTGAACTCAAGTCTTCCTAGATTCAAGGGTAGTTTGTTATCCACTAGGCCAAGATGCCTCTAATATTTATCTGTGACTAGAGTTAAACCACCTTTATTCTTCAGAAGGGTTATGATTAATATACATTGGTGCATGCATCTTCTTTAGTCCTATATTGAAGGTTCATGTTATGGTGTTCTGGCTGATCTATGGCTTTTGTATGCTTAAAAAAAAATAATAAAGTCATTGACTTACATCATGAGCAAACACAAATAAAATCAATAACATTAATAAAATTAGCATGATTTACTGTTTTTAATTTAATTTCTTTAATGGACTTGTGGAGGTGGAGTCAAGATGGCAGAGTAAAGGAAGCAGCCAAGCTCTCCCAAATACTCCAATCAACTAAAATAACATCTCAAATTGAATTTTGGAGTGTCAGAGCCAATCAAAGTTTGAAGTGAGACATTTTCCTAGCACAAGATAATTTAGGAAATCAGAAGGAGAGGTCTGTGACACTGGGTTAAAGGTTGGTCCAGAGTCCATGTGATGGTAACACTGACTGTAGGCCTTGGAGGTGGCAACAATAGCAAGAGTAACTTCAGGAGCTCTCAAACCAGAAATGGTAAGAGAATCAGGCAACTTGTCAGAAAATGACTTCAGGGGACCCATGTGCTAGCACTGGGCACAGGATGGGGCACTCACTGCCTATACTTACTTCTGGGTCACAGTTTCAGGGTGGAGAAGAATACTTACTAACCCAAGGGAGCAAGGACCCTGAGGAGCAGTACTGTGTCTGGTTACAAGATGTTAGTGAACACACCTCTCTCCAGATCATACCATATTGGAAGCACCAAAAACTTCCAACGCTCCCCCCAAAATAGCAGCAAAATAAACCTGAAACTTTTAAGCACAAACATGGTGAGATTTTTGTTGTTTTCCTTTCTGGAATTTAGTTTCCCAGGCTCATGTTAAATTATAAACATCTGAAGGATCAATCTCTTTTGAACCATGGTAATTCATATTTGTGCTGAGTTACATAAGTTGTGATGCTTTCTGGCTCTGAGCTTATTAGTTGAAAACTATATATACTACGAGGTTGGTATTTTATTTTGGGACTCACTCATGGGAAGAATGTTTCTTTGTGATTTGGCCAGATAATACCCTGGGTAGCCATTTTTAAGAATCCCCTGAATCCAGATGTTGGCACTCCCTGGTCTGCTGATTATGCATCTATTACTTTGTTTAGATAGTTGGAACCCTGTCTAGTGGATATCTGTGCTAATTTCCCTATGTTCCTTTGCTTGTATTTTCTCCACATTCAGGGTTCAGACCCTTCCTCTGAACTACTGAATGACCTTTACCTTCTTTACTTCTCTGCTTGTATTTTCTCCATGTTCAGGGTGATGACCTTTCCCCCGAACTGGTGAATGACTTTTATGTTTAATTAAAGTAAGATTGTTGACCCCTTTAAAGCTATCCTCTCTTTAGAAAAGCAGATCAAAGAACCTGTGCTATCAGGCCATCCTGGGTGTGCTAGGGTGCTTACTAATACAAAGTTTGAGACAGTGCTCTGCAACCTGCATGCCAGGAACATAACCCAACTTTAACATAAAGTTCAAAGTCAAGAAAGAGACTGGGAAAAAGGGCAAACAACAAAAGAAAAGAACCTGGTCATAAAAATCTACTGTGATAACAGTAAAGTTCAAGATGCTCTCAGAAGACAATAATGCCAAAATAGCAATAAGCAGTATCCCAAAGAAATCATAAAAATGGGGGAAAGGATCCCTGTGTACAAAAATATTTAAAGCAGCTCTTTTTGTGGTGGCAAAGAATTGAAAATTGAGAGGATGTCCATCAATTGGGGAATAGATGAACAAATTGTGGCATATAAAGGTAATGGAATACTATCATTCTATAAGAAATTATGAGCAAGTGGACTTCAGAAAAACCTAGAAAGACTTATATGAACTGATGCTGAGTGAAATGAGCAGAACCAGGAGAACACTGTACACTGGAACTAACACATTGTGTGATAATTGACTTTGATAGACTTAATTCTTCTCAGCAATGCAAGAATCTAACACAATGGAAAATGTTTTTCACATCCAGAAAAAAAAAAAAACAACAAAACTTTGGAGTGTGAATGCAGATGGAAGCATATTATTTGTTCTCCATTTCCTTTGTTGTTTTGTTTTGTTTCTTCTTTCTCATGGTTCCTCCCTTTAATTCTAATTCTTCTTTTAAACCATGACTTATGTGAAAATATGTTTACTATGAATACATAAGTAAAGCCTATACGAGATTGCACTCCATCTTGAAGAAAGGGAAGGAAGGTAAGTGAATGTTGAAAATTAAAAGTAAAGAAATTAATTAAAAATTTTTTTTAAAATGGGAATGAAGTCTAAAAAATATCAATAAGCAAAGCCTCAAAGAAAAAAAATGTGAATTCAACACAAGCCCAACAGATATTCCTAGAATAGTTTAAAAAATAATTTCAAAAATCAAATTAACATAGGTAGAGGGAAAATGGGAAAATAAATGAGAGTGATACAAGAAAATCAAGAAAAATAATTAATAGCTTGGTAAAAGAGGCACAAAAAATACTAAAGAAAATATTTCCTTGAAAAACAGAATTGGCCAAATAGAAAAAGAGATACAATACCTAACTGATGAAAATAACACCTTGGAAAGCGTAATTGGTCAAATGGAAAAAGAGGTAAAAAAAAAAAATCTCATTGAAGAAACCAATTCCTTAAAAACCAGCACTGGTAAGTAGAAGCTAATGACTTCACTAGACATTAAGAAACAATAAAACAAAGTCAAAAGATTAAAAAAGAAGAAGAAAATGTGACTTTGGAAAAACAACTGGAAAACAGAAGAGACATAATTTAAAAATTATTGGACTAAAATTCATAATCAAAGAGAGACTAGACATCATTTTTTTTAAATTACAAAATAAAGCAGCCCTGATGATATAGAACTACCCAGTAAAATAGAAATCAAGAGAATTCACAAATCACTTCCTGAAAGAGAACCCAAGATAAAATATGCCAGGAATGTCATAGACAAATTCCAGAGCTCTGAAGTCAAAGAGAAAATACTTCAAGCAGCCAGAAGGACACCATTCAAATACCATGGAGCCACAGTCCAAATCACAAGACTTAATAGCCACCACACTAAAAGAATGAAGGGCTTAGCATATATTCCAGGAGGCAAAGAAAGTAAGATCACAACCAAGAAAAACCAACCCAGAAAAACTGAGTATAAATAGCCCTTGCTTTACTTAAGTGAGCTGTTCCATAGACCTCTATGTAAAATTATTTTCATGCAATGCTAATTTGACTGTGGATGTGGGAAAGGGAGACCAACACACTCTTCAAGGACATGTGGGGGCTGTGACTGAGAAGTGAGAGGAGGAAAAGGAATGTTTGGGGGTCAGGACAAGTCACATGTGACCCTACCTGGAACTGAAAGGAAGAACATGTAGAAGCCATACATGTAGGGGTAGGGCATAGTTACAGATAGGAAAGAAAGGTTGACACACAGGAGCCAGAGACGGACATTCAGTACCTGACTATGGAGGACTGGAAGACAAACACATGGAGCTGTATATGTGGGTAGGTGGCTGGAGTGGGACAAGTGTTTCTTCTCTTAGAGCTAAATGCCTTAATGTAAGCCCTCCATCTGGCAGGGTAGTGGTGGTCTGCTTTCACTTGGAAGATTGTTGTTGTAATTTTTTTTTAATTTTGGGGTGGAGGGGAAGAAGACCATGGAATACTGAGCTAAGGGGCAAGAGCAGAGGGGAAGAGAGCATGTAATATCCAGTAAAGTTAACATAGGTGTTTGTTTGTTTGTTTGTTTTTTTTGGAATACAGATTTCTTTCAGAATACTTTAAATAAAATCAAATTTGTGTAATATGAGTTTATGTAAAGTGAGGATTGTCTGCATAATCCTTTGGGGGAAATGGATATTGAATGAAATAGAGGACTTTCAAGCATTCCTAATGAATAGAAAATTTTACTTTCAAAAACAAGACTCAAGAGAATCATAAAAAGGTAAACACGAAAGAGAAATCATAAGAGATTCTATAAGGTTAAGCTGTTTACATTTCTATATGGAAAGAAGATACAAGTAACTCCTAAGAATTTTATCATTATTAGGGCAGTTGGAAGATATATAGATGCTATAAGAAGGAGTCAATTTTTTAGAATGATCTAAAAAAAATGGATAGGTGAGAAAGAGGAATATACATAAAAGAAGACAGCAAGAAAGAGCATTTACAGTGGAAAAGAAAATGAGAATGAGAGAGAGGGGATGGAGGCAATTCTTGAGCCTCACTTTCATTTGAATTAGTCCAAAGAGGAAAGAATACACATACATACTTGATTGGGCATAGAAATCTATCTTAATGAATAGGGAAGTTGAAGGAGAAGGGAATAAGAGAAGGGGAGGAGAGTGGTAAAAAGGACAGCAGATTAAAGAAGGCAGTGAGCAGAAGCAAAGCAGTTTTTGGAGGAGGGACAGGATAAAAAAAAAAAGGATAAAAAAGAAGAAAATGAGAAGAGGGAAATGTGCAGCTAGTAATCATAATTGTAAATGTGAATGGGATGAATTCATTCTTAAAACAGAAGCAAATAGAAAAATAAATTAGAAACCACAATCCAACAATATATTGTTTCCAAGAAACATACTTGAAACAAAGAGACACTCAGAGAGTTAAAAGGAGGAGCTGAATCAGAAGCTATTATGTTTCAACTGAAGCAAAAAAGAGTCAGAGGTAGTAATTATGATTTCAAAAAAAAGCAAAAGCAAAAACCGAACTAATTAAAAGAGATAAGCAAGGAAACTACATCTTAATAAAAAAAAAATACCAGAGATAATCAAGTATTGTAAATACTACACACAGGCACTAAATAGTATAGCATTCAAAATCTTAAAAGAAAAGTTAAATAAGTTACAGGAATAAATAGACAATAAAACACTGAATAGGGGAGTCAACTTTCCCCTCTCACAATTATATAAATGTCATCATAAAATAAATTAGAAAAATATTAAGGAAATGAATAAAATTTTAGAAAAGTTAAATATGACAGAACTCAGGATAAGTTTGAATAGAAGGAGAAAGAATACTTTTTATGTACCATGCATGGCAACTTCATAAAAAATTGACCATGTATTGGGACATAAAACCTCACAACCAAAATGTAGAAAAGTAAAAATATCAAATGCATCTTTTCCAGACCATACTGCAATAAAAATTGCATCCTATAAAGAACATAAATTCAAAAATTTATCATAAAGTAAATAACCTAAATCTAAAGAATGAGAGTGCCAAAGAACAAATTAAAGAAATAAACATAATGATATCAAAATCAAATGAGATGAGCATAGAAAATTTTACCTGTCATATCTATGTATAATCAAGGCATGTATAGTGTATAATTTTGATTATATTAAGGTAAAAAGGTTTTATATAAACAAAGCAAATGAAACCAGAATTAAAATGCATGTCAGAAACTAGGTACAGTGGACAGGGGAAATTTTCTAGTGAGTTTCTCTGAGAAAGGTCTCATTTCTTTCATATATAGGGAACTGAGTAAATTTACAAAAATTAGAACCATTTCCCAATTAATAAATAATCGAAGGATATGAACAGGCAGTTTACAAAAGGAGAAATCAATGCTATCAAGAGTCATATGAGGGGTAGCTAGGTAGCATAGTGGATAGAGCACCAGCCCTAGAGTCAGGAAGAACTGCACTCAAATCTAGTCTCAGACACTTCCTACTATGTGAGCCTGAGCAAGTCGCTTAATCCTGATTGCCTAACAACAACAACAAAAGAGTCACATCAAAAAATGCTCTAAATCACTACTGATTAAAATTAAAACAATTCTGAGATACTACCTCACAACTATCAGATTGGCTAATGTGACATAAAAGGAAAATTACAAATGTTGAAGGGCATGTGGAAAAATTGGAACACTAATGAACTGTTGATGAAATTGTATATTGATCATTTTGCAGATCAATTTAGAACTATACCAAACAACTATCAAATTCTACATGCCCTTTGACCCAGCAATACAACTTCTAGGTCTGTATCCCAAAGAGATTGAAGAAAATAGAAAAGGACTTATATGTACAATATTTATAGCTTTTTTGTTATGGAAAAGATTTGGAAAATGAGGGGATGTTCATCAGTTGGGGAATGACTGAACAAGTTGTGGTGCATGAATGTGACGGAATACTCTTGTGTTATAAGAAATGACAAGGAGGATGTTCTAGAAAAACCTGGGAAAATTTATATGAAGTGATACAAAGTGAAGTGAGCAGATTCAGGAGAATTTTGTACATAATAATTGCAATACTGTAATAATGAATAAATTTGAAACACTTACCTACTCTAACCAATACAATGATCCAAAACAATTTCAAAGGACCCCTGAAGAAAAATGCCTTTTACCTTTGGAGAAATAACTGATAAACTCTGAGTGAAGATTAGAGTTTATTTTTTTATTTTCTTTATATTTCTTGTTTTTTTTATTGTTTTGTTTTGTTTTTCAGCATGGCTAACATGGAAATGTTTTGCATTATTTCACATGTACAATTGATATCATATTGTTTGCCTTCTCAATGAGTAGAAGGTTAATGAATGTTAAAAAAGTAAGTAATTTGTTTACAATAAGTAAACAAATGTAAAATAAAGTAAACTTTTTTAAGGGATGCATATTATGCAGGAAGATGGAGATGATGGCATTTTTATACTAAACTCTGATGAGATCACTCTTGGAGAACTGTGCTCACATCTGAGTCCCATAGTTTAAGAAGAAAATTTGCCTAGCTGGGAATGTATCCATAAGGAAATGAGAATGATGAAATGTCATATATATGCTAAGTGACTGAGTTAGAGATGATTTTACCTTTTAGAAGAAAAGACTTGTTGGGAAGGGAGTGGGGGCAAGATCATATTCTTCAAATATTTGAAGGGTTGTCATGTGGAAGTGATTAAACTTATTCCATGATGCTCCAGGAGGCAAAAACAGTGGGTAGAAGTTACAGGGATGGGGTGGAGGGAATCATCAAAATTTATCTCTCATGTAGAAAAAAGATTAAACTTATCCTTCAATGTTCAAGTGTACATGTAGAAAAATGTAGAAAAAAAATTCTCACGTAGAAAAAAGATTAAACTTATCCTTCAATGTTCAAGTGTACATGACCAATGGATAAAACTTATGAGGAAGGGTATATTTTATTTCAATATAAAGAACTTTATAATAATTTGAGTGAATCAATAACAGATTGCCTCATTAAGTATAGAATACTCTTTAACTGGAAGTATTCAAACAAAGCCTAGAGGATCTCCTGCCAGAATTACTATGTAGAATACTCACATCTCAGGTAGCTGGTGGTTTTGATTATTATGGGGGTCTGGGAACAGGGGACCAATATATGAGATAGATTAGCTCTTCTTAAAACAGTAGAAGTGAGAGAAGATGCTTTGGGCTGGGGCAAAGAAATGATCCAAGGAGGGAAACTGAAAGTCAGAATAAGAGTAAATATAGGAGTTGCAAGAGGAAACCCATCTACTCTGTTAGGCAAGAGTTGTGAACTGAGCTGTGAAAGCAAAAAAAAAAAAAAAGTCTACTAAATGAAAGGGAAAGGTGAGAAAACTGTATGGCTCAAGGTCAGAAAATGTAATGTGATTTGAGTATTATGAAGTATCAAGAAATGTACACAGGAAAAATCAGCCAGAGACAGTATTCTTTTTTAGTAGTCACTTTGTCCCTTCCTAACATAGCAGCATGGGCAGCTAGGGGGAGCAGAGGATAGAACTCTAGGCCTAGAGACAGGAAGACTCATCCTCCTGAATACAAATCCAGCCTCAGACTCTTTCTAGTTGTGTGACCCTAAGCAAGTCACTTAACCCAATTTGCCTCAGTTTCCTCATCTGTAAAATAAATTGGAGAAGGAAATGGCAAACTACTTCTGTACCTTTGCAAGAAAATCCCAAAATGGGGTCGCAAAATGTTGGACAGTACCAAAAAATGACTCAACAACACAGCTGCATCTGACCAGTGTGGACCTGGACATAAATGATCTCAAAATGCCTTCTGTTACTAACATTCTAAAATTCTATTAATTAATTTTCAACTTAACAAAGCTTTATTGAGCATGTTCAGTGGTAAATGTGCTTAAAGTTGAAAGAAATATGACACAGGGTCTGCTCTCAAGAAATTTAGAATCAAATTGTATATATGTGGAGAGGAAAAACAAGGTGGCAAATTCTAAGAGTGGGATAACATGCTCACCTAGGGTAAGTCACAGCAGTACAGTGCAGTGGTGTCCAACCCAAATGTGTATTTGGAATATTTGGAACTTAGAAAACCACAAATTAATATTATCTAATTCAATTTTAATTTATTTTGTCAAACGTTTCCCAATTACATTTTAATCTGGTTCAGGTCATAGTCACGAGTGGGAGTGATGCAATGACTTCCTGGTCTGTGGCTGTGAGTTTGAAGCCTGTGGTGTAGAAGATGGAGAGGTTCACCTCTAAAATAGCCTAGGGGAAGGAAATGAGATTCCAGAAGGTTCCTGTATGGAAGGAAAAACTGGCCAGGGGAGTGATGAGATAGGCAATGTAGTCACTGGAGAGAATTGCACCTTGGGACACCCCAAGACAATGCAATCACTAGAGAGAACTGCTTCCTAGGACATCCCAATGTTTGTACACGCTAAAAATGTAACTGCTAAGAGAAGAAAATATGCCATCATCATGAGGAGTGGGATGAACAATGGAAAAAATATACCCAGTAAGATAATGTCAGCACCCACTAAATTTTTTAACCTGGGACAAATTTCATATTGCCTCCATACTAGGTACCGCTATTTCTCTTGAGAGAAGAGAAGTTGTACAAGTACAGTACTATGAGAAACTTGAGCTCATGCTAAGCCATCCAAATATTCTATCCTAGTCTCCCTTGTACCAATTGTCAAGCAATTTCCTGGAGATGAGGGGTACAGCTTGTGATCCTGAAATAGAGTAAAATTAATTCATTCATCCTGGGATAGAAGCTATGATCTTGGACTCATTAGAATGTTGTTCCAATCCTGCCTCCTCTGCAAGTCGTGACAACTAGTGAAACATTACAGAACCTACTAATGCCCATATCAAAGGTGTGCTTGTGTGACTACCAGGTTTATAGACAGTTGATTACATAGCTCATTGGGTAACAAAGGAAGCTCAGAAGTTTAAAAGAAAAAAGGTCTGGAACAATGTGTATGCAAATCTATAAAAAGGCTATTTTGTTGATCTTGTCAGACCCTTTTTAGCTGATATAACAAAGGCTTGAAACAATTTGTTGTCATCCCAGTGTTGCTTATCTGATGTTTAGCTCAGTAGACATAAGAGCAGGACAGATCTGCAAATTGACAAAAGGCAGAAGTGGTCAAGGGAATCAAACAGCTACAATTGGAGGGAGCAAACACTGTGATCTACCTAGGACCAATTGCAGTTATAAGTCATTCTTTCCTGAGCTTTCTCTGGTTTTAGTGAGCAATCTGGTAAACTGTTCAGCAAAGTGGGTCTGCCTCAGTGAGACTTTCCTATTGATACAGAGTGGAGACTTATTCTTCCCCAAATATCCCATGTGTCTGCTACTGGATGGCAAGAGGTTATAGCATTTAATATTGATCATAAGTTAGCCACACTGACTACTGAGATCAATTTCTCTTCCATTTTGTATAAAGTACTTGGGAGTTCCACATAAATATCCAATGAACCACAAATTCATCACTTCCTTAGGAATGAATCACTCATGTGTGAATGACCCTGATCAGTTGTGAGTAGGAGGGAGGGAAGACAGTTTTTAAATGGAAAACGAGAAAGACTGGTTCTTGTCTGGTAATTCACTGCCAGTGTTTGGTGGGTCATGCTCCTAAACCTGAGACTATTCATCTGTAATGCCAATTTTGCTTATGTCCCAATTTTGTTATGAAAATTCAACTTATACATATATTTGTATGTATGCATGAATATGTAATATACATGTGTGTTATGTATGTATATATGTATATAATACACATGCATATATATATATACATACGTGTGTGTGTATTTCTATTTATCTACTTGTCTCCCCTGCTGGAATTTAAGCTCCTTGTGGATAAGGATTTTTTTTTTCCTTCATTGTACTTGTAATCCCAATGACTGGGATGGTACCTGGCACACATTAGATTACAGAGCCAGATTTTAGTCCTGTTCCTGCCATTTGTTAGCTGCATAATTTTGGGCAAGTTACTTTCTCCAACTGTGTCTCTAAATTGAGGGGGTTGAACTCAATGATCTCTCAAGTCCTTCTAACTATAGAAGATCCATTAAAGTATTTTTGTTAATCACACATGAATCTATCATTACATTTCTCCTTGGGACAAATAGTTAGGATCATGTAATATTTATGTAATTGAAGATAGCACCATTGTGCTATGCCTTGGTCAAACCACATTTGGAGTGCTGTGGCTACCACAATTTGGGAAGGATATCAATAATTGAAAGAATATCCAAGGGATAACAACCAGAATAGAGTAGGGACCAGAGTCCTTGCCATAAGATATTATATTGAAGAAAAAAGGGATGTTTCACCTAGAGAAAACAAGACTCAAGGGGTACCTGACAACTGTCTTAAAGGACTTGAATGGTTGTCATAAGGATATTATTAGACTTCAGTCAAAATGTATCAATAAAAGACCTATTATGTGCCTGGTATTGTATTAAACACTGGGGATTTTTTTTTTAAATCCCAAATTGCAAATCTAGGAGAAATTTGGAAATTTCAAAGGGACACATTTAAACTTCAGGTCAGGATTACCTTCCTTACAGTTAGAACTGTCCAGTTCTGAATAGGTCAACCCAGAAGTGGGTCTCCCTTACTGGAGAGCTTTAAGAAAACACTGAATGACCATTTTTCAGATGTAGGGTGAAATATTTTTCAAGTCTGAATTAAGACTACAATATAAGCTCCTTAAGAGTAGAATGTTTCATTCTTTGTTTTTATAACCTTAGTGCTCAGAGAAACGATTATCAATAACCAATGATTTGGAGAGATTCTTTTTCTTTTCTCTCTCCTTTTCTCTCACCTTATTTCAAGACCTCAATCTCTCAAGGTTGAGGTAACCTCTTTTTACAGCCTTACAAGGAATCTCTAGTCTAAGGTGAATTCCATTCAATCAAGCTTGGGTGGAAACAGACCCTTTTTGTCTAAATTGCCCAAGATTGGGGATGATCTCCTTATAGAGATTGTCTTTCTTTCCAAGGGTGGTGACATGATGTCACTCTCAGCCTCTCACTGTAATATTTACTCTCTTATTACTTATTAGCCAGTCAGGGTTGATTGCTACCCTGGGAACACTCCTTCTCCAAAAGGATACACTAACCTTGAGCCTGCTGCCAAGATTGTCTTCAGTCTAAGAGAGAATGGTCAAATGACCATCCTTCTATTAAAACACTGGCGTTATTAATAAAATAATTTAATTACCCACAAATTATGTCTCTTGAACCTTTTTTAAATGCCACAATGCCTAGGCAACATAATGTAGATGAGAAATAAATGTGTTGATTGATAGATGACTACTGAGGTCCTTTCCAACTATGAAATTCTGTGATTCTGAGAAGACTCAACAAAAATCAAACACTGTTCAGACCAAATCAAATTGTTTATTACTGTCTTGCAACTACACTTTAAATGAGCCTGAAATAGTTAAAGTGTTAGTGTCCCACTGCTCACTTACTAGTTCATAAACAAATAGACTTGTTAGGTGGCCTAGTCCCTTGCCATTAAAATGAGAAATATGAAGGTTTGAACTAGTTTTCATCTTGTGAGTTTGGAATGAATAAGTAAAGTACCTTGTAATCAACCATGAAAATGCTATATAAAAATGTTATTATTATTAATCTTCATTCATTCAACAAAATTTCTTTAATGTGCAAAGCACTGGAGGAGAGACAGCAATAATTAAGAAACAGTCACTGCCTTTATAGACAGTATGATACATGTACAAATATGCAACAACAGCAGCTATTTTTATTATAGTGGTTATTATGGTATAGCCCAGTGGTCTCAAAGTCAAATAGAAATGGGGGCCACTAGTCCTTATATATAAGGATCCCTGTGAGTTACATATTGACAGTTTAAAAAAGTAGAGTCATCTTTGTTCTATAGTATATTTATTTATTTTGTTAAGTATTTCCCAATTACATTTTAATCTCATTCTGGTTGTACTCCAGAGTGTTACTGACTACTTGCAGCCTGAGAATCACACATCTGGTACTCCTGGTCTAGCCTATCACAAATCTTCTGACACTGCAACTACCTTCATGTACAATGATGCATATGAAACCTGTTATCAGACTAGTTACAAACATGTGATGGTCATACCAAGGGGTGGTAAAGAAAGGAAAGTAACTAATCCAGATGCAGTCTTAGGAAAGTAATGTTAATGGTGTTTGGGATGAAAAATAACCCTCATCCTTAATTTAATAATAAAAAAAATTAACAAGAGATCTCTTAGGATAAGAACAGGAGTTTAATCTCTTCCCCGGGAGAAGAGGGCAATCTTCCCCATGACTCATCATAGAGGAGAGGCATGTTTCAAAAGACAGTGCAAGAATTTATATCCTAATGCAGTCAAGCCCCCTTCCTGACTGCCTCCTCTCATGCAGGTTGAGAGGCAGAGTTCACCAAATTCTTCCCCAAATGGGACTGCAAGAAAAGGGGGGGAAGGTCCCAAAGCAATGGAGGAGGAGTGAGCCAGGGCTGTCCTTGACTGCCACTGGCCAGGAGGAGGGGCCCACTGAGGTGGGAAAGCATACAAAAGAAAATGGGGGGGGGGGGTCAAAAGATTCCCAAAGGGGCTTGCTGCTGATTGACAGCAGCAATAGAGGAGGGAGAGGGAAGCTAACAATCCCAAACTGCCTGAGAAATTTTTGCTCACCCCATACAGTGGGATTTAAGATCTTCCTCACCCATTAATAGGCCTCAGGTGGAGCCCATTAAGGGAAGCTTGCCTGTAGGGAGGTTTTTACACCTTTTGCTAATTTCTCATTAGGCATTCAGTCAAGAGGGTTGTTATGCCTTCTGGCTCTGAGAAATGTATATGTACTCTGATTTGGTATTTTGCTTTGGGGGCATGCTTATGAGAAGGATCTTGTGATTCCCTGGTCAAGATTCTGAGTGGCCGCATGTTCAGAACTCCCTGACTGCTCAGATGTAAAGGCTCTTTTGATCCAGGGATGTATGTAAAGTGTATAGTTGATTCAGGCAGTCAGAGCCCTGTCTGTTGGTCTTTATTTCTCTGCTTGTATTTGCTCTCTTTGTATTTTCTCTGAAGTTCAGGGTACTGACTTTTCCCCCGAACTAATGAATGTAATTTTAAAAGATTGCTGACACCTTAAACAATTATCTTTCCTAATAAAGCAGAACTAAGAACTTGTGC
>CM053587.1:278016521-278032292 GCA_028646515.1 Pseudochirops corinnae
CCCCCCCCCCAAAACCTTTGTTATATACTTCTCTCAGATACCTCATTGATTCTGAAAAGCACTCAAAAAATCATTCACTAAAGGCTAGGAGATAACAGTCATTTCTGAATTGGGTGATTTATTTAAAGAAAATTAACCTCAAAGAAGGTTCCTGAGTAACAGTGGTGATGGAGTGTCAGAAAATAGCAATGAAGAGGAAAGAATATTCTGACTTCCTTTCTAGGACCAGTTTGTCCAGGAAATTAAAAAAAAAAAAACTGGAAAGGATGCTCAGGGATCTGTATGTTCTATAGTCAGTCAAGTTTTTGTGAGTTCCAGAAAATGGAAGAAACATCAGAGGAAGAAGTCTGAAAGGAAGCACTTTTCTTATCCTTGGATGCAGCCCTTCTGTGTAATATTATGCTGGCCTAGCCATGCTCTCCATCTTTGCTTTCTTTTAAATGATTTATTTTTCTTCATGTAGTACATCATGGTGGTTCTTGTTGCTTTTCAGTCATTTTCAGTCATGTCTTTTTTTCTGGGCAAAGATACCAGAACGGTTTGTCATTTCCTTCTCCAGCTCATTTTATAGTTGAGGAAACTGAAGTAAGTGACTTCCCCAAGGTCACATACACAGCTACTAAGTGTCTGAGGCTAGATTTGAACTCAGGTACTCCTGACTCCCCTGTGCAACCTAACTGCACTTCATGGAACGTTATGTTAAAACCCAAATGTAGCTGTCTCACACTTGTTGACAGCACAGGGAGTTTATTAAAAGAAATCTTTACAGATTTTTTTGCCCATTTTTTTCTTCTGTTCATTGTCCTCTTTTAAATTCCACCTTTAAATGCCCTCCATATCTTGGTACATGAGGCATAGCAGTCTTCACAGCAGTCTTTTTTTGCCTTTTTTGTTGTACAAAAGTTTATTATGAGCCCTGAAAGCTGAGATGGCCAAATGTCTACGAAATTATGTTTCTTGTTGTCTTTGGCTATACCAAAAGAAAAAAAATACTGTTTCCATCAGTTCTTTTATTTGCCTCTCCAATATTGTAACCTCCTTTTGTCTTCTGGCTTCATTGGTACTGAGAATGTCAAGGGTGAAAAGATTCGTTCCTTCCAATAGCGTGTTCCTTTATAAACATTGGATAACAATTTCACATATATAAATCAGCCTCCAAGTTAATTTTTCTATAACGCTTCACTCCCTTCCTCTTTTCCAACTGTGGGGTCAAGACAGAAGAAAGTTTTAAGGATGGGGTGGCTAGGTGGCTCAGTGAATAGAGCACAGGCCCTGGAGTCAGGAGGACCTGAGTTCAAATGTGACCTCAGAAGCTTAACACAAAAAATAGCCATGTGACCTTGGGCAAGTCACTTAACCCCAATTGCCCTACCTTCCCCCCTCCAAAAAGAAAAAAAAAATTTTAAGTACCACTGCTAATTGAAAGAAACTGTGGGGAGAATCAGAGGATTAGTCAGTTAACAAGTTCTAAACATTTATGGTTTGCCAAGCATTGTTATAAGCTCTGAGGATACAAAGAAAAGCAAAAAAAAAATAAAAAATAAAAAATAAAAAACGTGGTCCCTACTCTCAAATAACTCATATTCTAAAGGTAAAGGCAACATGCGAATAACTATGTATATAAAAGATCTATACATTGCAAATGAAATGCAATTTCAAAGAGAAGGCACTAAGAACAGGGGGGATTGGGAAAGGCCTCTTAGAACTAGGAAGAGCCTTGGAAGTCATCTTAAGTAAAGACAGCAAGCACTTATTATTATATTATTATTATAAATGTAGCATTTGCTACATGCTAGTTACCATGCTAAATTCTAGGAATACAAATACAAAGAGAAAACAAGACAGTCCCTGCCCTGCCCTAAAGGAATTCATTCTCTAATGAGGGAAGATAACATAAAATATAGTTGAAAAGAGGGAGAAAGTATTCGTGTGAGAGCAGTGGGCATGTGAGAAAATTTGGAGAGGAGTCTGGGGAAGAAGGAAGATATGGCTGCTCTGGGATCTTTCTCTAAAAATTGAGGTTCTGAGAAAAGTCAGCCAGACAGAGGAAGGAGCCACAATGGCAGAGTGTGCTTCCACTGTGAGAAGACCAGGGGTGAGCGAACATAGCAGGTGAGAATGCTACTGCAGATATGGTAAAGAAAGTCTGGAGACTCAGGAAAAGAGCTTGGAGAGAAATCTCTCTCATTTTGTACACGTGGAAGATGAGGTCCTTAAGAAAGTTCAGTGACTTTCCCAAGGAGATATAGATTAGAAGTATCAAGGCAACATGCATATATCTTAGATTCCAGAAATATGAACTGAAAGGCTCAAGGACAGGCCTGCCAAAGTGGAATGGTGGCAGTGGGTTTGTCTTTGCTATTACATGAACTCCCTCTTCTCCATGTTTGATGGGGATTAGTCAGTGGTCTCTGACAATGCCACATTTGGAATAGAAATATACCAGTATCAGGGCATCAGTTCACATTGAGTCTGGAGCTCATACCCTATTCCAAAGAAAAATAGTCAAGAATCTAGAGCTCCCAAGTCTACATCTAATAACTGTCTTATAGTAGCATAAGTTGAGCATAATTTAGGAAATATGTTGTGTTTCTTGAATTCCTTTATCTGATCACTGGAGGAGTAGCCATAGGAAACTAAATAAACCAACTTGTGGCTTCCCTAGAACTCTTGATTTCAGTGCATCCATGTAGTGTCTCAGAGGAGCCTGGAAGAATCAGGAGGCATGTAGTCACATAGTAGAGTAAGCAATGTATACAGTTGGGTTTGTTTTCTCTTTTCCTGTGAGGAATAAGATCCATAAGGCCAAGGTCACATTTATAGGACTTAGTTAATTCTAGTAGATTCAAGGAAGAAATGGGTTTTCCAGGAGGATGGGTGCTCAAAGATGATCCTCAGTTGGTATATATCCACATTTACCATACTTTCTAGACTGAAGAGTCAGACTAGCAGAGGTTATAACCTATGACTTACATGAGCATACAGCAAGAGCTGGCTGTGGTTTTTTTGTTGTTGGTCAGAATCAGGTCAGTGGCTAGCAATGCCACCCAGGGCTAAATTTATAAATGGTGTAGTACAATATAAAGGAGAACTTCCTACCAATCAGAGCAATACAAATATTGAAAGAGCTACCCTAGTAGACAACTAATTCCTGTGTAGCATTGGGTAAATTGAGTAATTAGTGAGTTCCACATTACTAGAGATCCTTAAATAAAGGCTAGATGATCACCTAACAAAACTGTGAAAATGAGGACTCATCCTTAACATAGGGTCTGAACTGACTTTTATGGGCCCAATCAACTCATTCATTCAATAAGCACTTATTAAGCACCGCTATGTGCCAGGCACTGAGCTAACCACTGGGAATACAAAAAAGAAAAAGAAAACCAGTCCCTGTCCTCAAGGAGCTTGCATTCTAATGAGGGAAGACAGCACACAAAAGGAAGCTGGAAAATGGGTTAGAGGAGATTGTAGGGGATATCTTGCTCCATGTTATTGAAACCAAGCAGAGCTGTAGATGGAGAGTGGAATGAGTTGGAAAGTACAAATGCTGCCTCTATAAAGGAAAGCTTTGGCAGAAATTTGGGAGGAATTCTCTAGCCCTCCAGAGAGGAAGCTGAGGGAGGTGGGAAGAAGTTTGAGTACCCATGGTGAAGTTAGCAGTGCCCTGTTGATTAGATTTAGAATAAACAGCTAATACTTGGAGGAGCCTAAACAAAGATGCTTTATTGTGTATAAAAAATAAAAACAGTAGCCTTCACTTCCATCACTTTCACTGGCTAAGGGGTACAGGAGAATTACTCCTACAGTTGAGGGAACACCATTGGTGGGACTTGAGGTCATTTGCAGAAGACCTAGACCCTCCCCCCCCCCCACAATCCCCTTAAGGGTATTGAAGAACATTAGGTGAATCTAACACACCTGGCCTTTAGGTATCGTGGACCATATTGGTCTTGTTTTACAGTTACAAAAAGAAAAAATCTGACTCTCTAAAACTTCTGTCTGTTGATTTAGTTCTGTCCTCTGAGGCAAAGCAGAAGTTTAACCCTTCTTTCACATGACAGCTCCTTAGAAATTCAGAGCTATCATGTATCCAGGTATACTTATAGTCAAAGCAGAGCTCTGAGTAGAAACTGGAAGAGTCAACAGTTGCATATGGCCAAGGCCTTAGCCTCAAGATTATCAAGGTTACATGATGCCCTAGAGTCAGACAAGCAAGTCCATTAGAGGGCTCAAGATTCATTTCAGGAATCCCATGCCCCATGGTTCTTCTGTAACCAGTAGACCATGCTCTGCCTTACTGCTCTGAGCCCAGAGAGCAACATAAACTGTGATCGAAATTAGTAAGTATGAACAATAAAACCCCTCATATCCCAGTGTGATGTTAATGAAGTAGAAAAGATGGTTATTTACAATATAATTGGTTGGAAAAAAAATGCCATAAAAGAATGGCAAAATTTCTATTTAAAATAAAAATTTAAAGCATTGACCTAGTCCTCTAGAGATATCCCTGACCTACATAAACAAAAGGATCCTGGGCTAAGTTTTGTTTCCTTTTCCTTATTATATTTTCCAAATCCTCCTTTCTTCCTATCAACACCTCCCTCCCCCCACCCTTTTCACTTAGAGTTGACAAATGTGAAAAGATTTTCTGGGGACTTTGATTAGTAATAAGGAGCAGTGAGGTTCCTGCTGTGTCTTCCTTCTGTCTCTGCCTCTTTTTCTCTCACACAAACCAACTCAGAAAGAAAGGACTGGAAATGATGTGTCAGGAGACATCCAGGAATGCAAACACAAAAATACACAATCTAAAATCAAAACTGGGGTCAGCAGACTTTTTTTGCCAAATTGGGTGCTCAATGGAGATTTCTAATAAAGGGAGACATTTTATTTAAATTTTCCTCAGGGCTCTGGGGGAAAGATATGCCATGATATCCACCCAAGTAATTCCTTGGGTAGGAAAGTAAGCTAATGAGGATATCACTGCTATTTTCCTGAGGCAAATATAGCAACTTAACTGTATTATTGGTATTGGGGGAAGAGAGGGATGAGAGGAAGGCAGTGAGCCAAAAGCATCTTTGAGTTCCTACATTACTTCCAACCACTTTATTAAATTATCCCAGCCCCAAATCGCTCAACAGAGCCTAAAATTGCCTAAGTCTCTTTGTGGCCCTTTCAAAGCTCATACAATTTCTTTTGGCCAATTATTTGGAGCACAGGTATGAAGTTCATTGAATTTTGCCCCAGCCCCAGCTATAATAGGGCCATACAGAGCATCTTTCTTCTGTAGGAGAGAAAGGTACTGATTGAATGCAGCAGGGGGTTACGAAACGGTGGTAAGCCCAACCACTAGCAGTAGGAGGTTATTGCCGTTGCTTGGCAAACCAGATCTGAACTGGACCAGACTCAGAGAGAGCTAGATGGCGAATCAGCTGAACTCATGCTTTCTCTTCTGCCTGATAGCAATGAAGTTTGGGTACTTTTGAAGTAAGACAAATATATCTTCTGGAATGGGGATGGGGCAGGGGAAGGAGAAGAAAAAGTTGCAGAGACTGACATGACAAAGCCCAGGCTTAAAAGCTGCTCTTGCTAGCTGAGAAAAAGGAAGTTAGGACTATCTAGAGGTGGGGTTAGGTGTGTGTGTGTGTGTGTATGTGTGTGTGTGTGTGTGTGTGTATCTGTGTCTGTGTCTGTGTGTTTGTGTGTCTGTGTGTGTGTGTGTGTGTATTGGGGTGGGGGGGTCATATATCCTCAATCTTTGAAGATAATGTTCCAGAGGGCAATTATCTTTTCCCACAGCATATGTCTTTATCACCCATGCCAGAAACTGAACATTAGGCTGGATGGACAAAAGGCTTGTCCCATAGCAGCATTTGTTTTCTTTTGTTACACTCATCTTTAAGGCTATAAATACATGAAAGAAAAAAGGTCTGATGAAAAGAGATGATGCACAAGGGATTCTTTGAACACCATAAAGCACCTTAAGAATGCAAGGTAAAAAGAACAATTCATTTGTTTTGAGGCTCTGAACTCAATTCCAACTTACATGCATCCTCAGGAGCAATGTTTTCAAATATCAATGTATTTTAAAAAGCTATTTTTTGATACTCATGCCCCCTTCTTTTGTAATAAAGTTATTCACACTATGATAAAAATGTTAAAACAAAATCATCATCATCAATACTGCTTTAATATTTTACTTTAGCATATTATAAAATATATTATTGTTTAATGCATAATATTTTGTTAATTAAATAATTAGACCACTTCAGAGCTTCAGCCATCATCCATGTGGTACGGGGAGAAGGTGCAGCAACAAAGTAAGAGAATGCCAATCATAGTGATCTACAAAGGAAACTGTGTGCTCTGAGACCTCTATGGTAGCTGTGAAGGCCTGGCAGGAAGTCTGAAAAACCAACTAATTGGACTCTGGCAGTACTGCTCCAAACCAATGTAACATAACTATTCCTATGAATCAAAGAAACAGAAAAGGAAGAAGTGGATTGTAAGTTGGTCCTAGAGGCATCATTACTATTATATTTCCTTAATCAAGGTTTAGGAATGAACTTTTTTTCATAAGATTACTCTGTGTTGATCTGTAATACATTGTTGTAGAACTGGTTGTATAACTTGTAAAAACATTGCTGACAAAAAGATAGTATGAAGCCCTTGCTTAGAAGTATTTCCAATTTTATTATGATGTGTGCAGTACTAGTGTGTAATAAAAAATCTTTCATTCATTGTGCACTTAATTCAGCCTCTGAGGCTGAGATGCAACAAAATATGAATCAATTCTCTGCTACTTGTGTTAATTTTGGCCCAAACAATTAACACCAAGAAAACACAAGTTCTCCACCAGTCAGCACCACTCCACTCCTACATGGAACCATCAGTTACGGCAAATGGAGAAATTTTGCATACTATGGATAAATATGCTTACTTTGGCATATATGTTCCAGGGATGTATACATAGATGGTGAGGCTGATACATGCATTGTCAAAGCTAGCTCAGTGTTTGGGACGCTCTGAAGGAAAATGTTGGAGTGAAGAAATATTAGACTGCCTACTAAACTAAAGGCCTCCAGAGTTATTGTACTGTTCTCATTGTTATGTGCTTGTGAAACCTGGAGAGTCTACTCATGCCATGCCAGGAAATTGAATCACTTCCATTTGAATTGTCTTAGGAAAACTCTAAAGATCACCTGGAAAGATAAAGTACCAGACAATGATGTCCTTTCTAATCACAAATACCTTAGTTTTCTCTAGGAGAATCCTAAACAGTCAAGAATTCAAACTCTATTCCAGAGAACACAATTCTGATAGACCAGTAGCATTATTCAAATGCCAAAAGACTATTTTATGGAGAACTCACAAGAGGCAAGTGCTCACATGGAAGTCAGAAGAAGCAATACAAGGCCACTCTCAAGGTCTCCCTGATAAACTTTGGAATCAATTGCTTGATATGAGAGACACTAGCAAAAGATCCCCCAGCATGGCATGCCTGCATCAAAGAAGGCACTATACTCTATGAGGAAAGCAGAATGGTAATCACTTAAAAGAAACATGAGATATGCAAATTTAGGGACATCTCTCCTCCATATGTTCACATGTACTACTTGTGCCCAACTTGTGGTAAGATTTTCCAAGCTCATATTGGTCTGATCAGCCACAGTCAGGCACACTGTACCTTGAATCCAACAGAGTAATGTTATTTTGGTCCTCTTTGAGAAAAAAAGACAACCACCAACCAACCAGTTAAAAAAAATCATGCAGGTCTTCAACTTATTTCATGAATATTTTTCATCTTACTAGTCAGTATCATATGAACCAAAACATTTCCAGGAGGTGGGGTATTACTGTTTCTGATTTGTTCTAATGTATCTTTTCTTCATGTGGTACCTGAACACATGAATCACAAAACACACAAAAGAATCCCATTTACTTCTCTGCCACACTGATCAGTATTTTTATAAAGTTAATTATTTCCTATGACCATTCATTAAAAATCCATAGAACATTGACAGATTGCATCCACCTCTAGCAAAAAAAATAGAAAACTTAAGCCTATATTACATGATTAAATGTAAGGACAAAAAAGAAACATATTGAATAGAATCCAGAAAAAACGGTTGACCAGAAATTTTAGATAATTTTTTTTCATCAACTGAAAACTAAAACCTAAAAGTTAAAGTGATACAAGTAGTCAAAGCAAGGAATAAAATAAATAATTGAATATTAAACAAAACTATACTCTAAAGAGGCTGGAGGAACAAAGAAAGTAGAAGAGAAAAAGAACATTTGAGGAACGAGGATTGGGGAAATTTCTGGTCATTTGCATAGTTCAAATAAGTAAAACACAGGGGAAGATCAAGTGGATCAAACTTGAAACCCAAAGCTTATATAGCTTATTGGTAGGAACTTATTTGCTCCTTGAGGGTGGGGACTGTCTTTTGTCTTCCTTTCCCCAACATAACAGTTGGAAAATAGTAGTAGTTGCTTAATAAAATGCTTACTGACAGATTGATATCAACAAAACGGACTGAAATTCTAGTTTCTTTAAAAAATGAAATTAAAGGAATCAGGAAAAGATATATAATTATAGGCTCAAATTCTTCATAGTTGCACATGAACTGTAAGCAAGCATATTATCATCTTTATGATGCAAGCCTGGTCCGATTGTTCTTAAGAGAAGGCATCACTTATATCTATTACCAAAAGAGAACACCAACAACCCATCCAAATATAGACCAGTTATATGTTTATATACTTTATGAAGGATTCATAGTTCATAGCTCTCAAAAAAATCTATGAAGAGATGAGAAACAGTATATTGTATAAGGAGTAAAAAAGATGGACCAAGAAAAACTTCATGAGTATAAAGAACAACTCATTATTGAATTGGAAAGTATTGCATAAAACTCTTGAAAGCATTTTAATGTTCACATTATCTTTATTGACTATCACTGAGTCTTTGTCTCAGTTCCACACTCATAGCTTACTTACTCTTGTACTAACAAAAATATAAAAATTGATACAAGTATACTGAGAATGCTTAAGCATTTGAAGTCCATGTAGAAAACTGTTCTCCCTTTAAATTGTGTCACAAACACAATAATGTCAGGATCAACTGATATAAAGCTGACATCTTTGAATATATTAACTTAGCTTCTAAACAGAACTGAGTACAGGTTTTTATGTGAAAAGGAGAGTCATACCCAAACACTTCATTAATTACTTATTGTACATGAATGACATCGTTGAATATGGCTTCACCGAAAACTACATTAGGCAGCTACTTCATTTCATGGAAACTTTCACTAATGATATTAAAATGTCATTTGAATTCAGTAAGTGATAAATTTTTAATATATATCAAGAAAAAACACAGAATGAAGGCTTCGAGTTTAAATCTAGAGGTCAAACTGAACCAAAGGATACAGATTTAATTACAAATGTCTTAGTTTTGTCTAGGTAAACAAGACAAAGAGCATAAAGCTATCAAGAAGGAAGCTGAAGTCATGCATGTTAGGAAACAGAAAAGCATCCTGAAGTCAAAACTTACTGGAAAAAACATGCACGTAATACAAGTTTCAATGTTTTTTTTTTCTGTCATTCTTTTGAAACAGTAAAAAAGATAAAAACATAGCTAGAAGTAACCCCCCAAAACCTATATAAGTTTAATGAAACAAGGTGTTCATCACCCAAAGACATCTATAGAAAAAAGTAATCTCTTGTCTAAAAGGAGAAAGAATATTGATAGATGTACTCAGAATAGTCAATATAGATGTTAAAAATTTAAAGTAAAAATTTTCAAACAAATGAACCTCATGTGCAAAGCAATTGTAAAGACTGCCAACAGAACAATCTTGGACCTGTCAAATGTAAACAAAAGTACTTTATCTCCATTTGGAGCCAATGAATGATTAAGACCCATGAGTGTAATCAAAAAGCACAACATGGATAACAATCACATGAGCACTAATAATAAACATTAATATGTCAACAAAGAAATAAACAAAGAGCTGAGTCATTTAGATTTGTTTATAGAAATGGGGGTGTTTATGACAGATTCAGGATCAGGGCCCTGATACTGGAAATTATAGAAACATTGATTGATATAAATTTTGCAAAGAAGTGGTAGGCAGCTCTGCAGTACATTATTTATTACTGTTAGAAAAAAAATAGACTCTAGGATGATGAAAGCAGGAAGCTAGAATTATATATCAGAAGCTTGGTATCCTATATAAACTAACAGAAAAGAAATACCAATGTTGTAAATGCAAACCCTAAAAATCTAATAAGCTGCTAGAAGTGGAATATCATTATGGATAATACTGTTACCCACAAATGCCCACACATAACATTGAACCAGAAATATTTAAGAAAATTTTAATTAATGTAACCATACCAGATATTCATGATGTCCAAACTGCATGAAAAGAGAAGATATCAAAATATATAAACTCATTGGATGAAATTATACGGAAAAAAGATGAAGCATCTATCATCGCTGTTGTCTGCCATTGAGTTTGTCCTAAAGATGGTTTTAATGAGTCTACAAAAGATAAACACATAACCTAATATGTTTATTCAGTTATAAAAATAGTAATTTTATCCACCTGTTAAATAGTTCACAAAGCATAAATATAGTAAGATTTTAACTTATCCTTGCAGAAATTTTATCAGAGTCCTATTGAAAAATGTAATAAGAATGGAATTAATAAAAATAAAAATGGAGTCCTGGGATTTGAACTTTCCAGCTACCTCTCTACTTTCTTCTTGGTTTGAACTTCATGGAAGATGAAGTCCCTGTAGCAGGTATCTCCTGTGTAGATTAAACAGATCATAGTTACAGTTGGGAGTCTTGTGGATTAAACAGATAATGGTTGTAATTAAGCATAATAAACTCATAATTCTTCTTGCTAGGTTAAGAATGATGTGCAGCAGAATGGCTAGGTGGTACAGTGAATAGAGCACCGGCCCTGGAATCAGGAGGACCTGAATTCAAATCCAGCCTCAGATATTCAACACTAGCCGTGTGACCTCGGGCAAGTCACTTAACCCCAATTGCCCTGCCTTCCCCCCTCCAAAAAGAAAAAAAAATGATGTGTATCTAGTAGTCAATCAACTCTATCTTGCTTGAACATTTACACATTCTGCTGCTTCAACCACATCTTGCACGTTTCAACCCACTCTCTCCTTCAACGATTTCAGTAAAACACAGAAACAGCTTAAAGACAAAGCTCTTGTACAGATCTATACCCCCAATGCCTACTGACCCTTGCAAAATGTTATTACTGGGATTTCAGTAAGTAAATCTCCTAATAAAGCTTGGACTGATCAGTCTGGCTTTGTCTCCCTCTTTCCTTGAATTCCTGCATCACAAGTGGATATAATAGGGTACTCTAGTGTCCCTTTGGATGAGTGTGAAGGAAGCCCATGTTAATGCTAGGGAAATGGCATGCAGTGTGTTGTGTAAGTCCTTTAGTTCCATTGACCTAATGCAAAATCTATTAGAACTGAGATGAGAAACAACAACAAACTTTAAAAACTAGCTCCTGCTCATTAGAAGAGGGGACCTGGTCTCTTGGCAGGAGTATTGGCCTATGACTTTAAGGAAGCATTGGCCAAGTTGACTGAGATTCAAGATCTAAATTCTGCCAGAGTGCAACTCATAAAAGGGAAGTCAGAAAAGACTTCAGCAACAAATGTGTCAAAAAGGATTACTGGGAATCAAATGTGGCTTGATTTGATATGGGCTGGGGTGTTGTGAGCAGAATTAGATAAGCAATCTAACGCAATTTTACTAAGGAGGCAGAGGATGGGAATTCCCATAAGCACTACAGTCACCACCTCTACTTTCTCTCCTCTCACCATATTCTAAAATCTTTAGATCTACGAAGTCCACAATGTTGCTTCCTTTCCTCCTGCTTTCCAACTTCCCTTTATGTCTTATCTTCATCCACTAGACTGTAAATTCCCTGAGGGCAAATGTCTTTCTCTTTCTTCTTTGTATTCACAACAACTCAGCACAGTACCTGGCACATAGTAGGTGCTTAATAAATTCTTCTTACATTGAATTATTGAATTGAAATCATAACAAATCAGAATATTAACGTTGTACTCACAGAGGTTTGAGAAGAATCTTTCTCATAACATTCCTGGGTGTTAAACAGTAAAAATGTACTACTCTTGCTCAAGGCCATACATCTAACAATAATAAAAATCTACATTTATATATCACTTAAAGATTTATAAGATATTTTCTTCCCAATAACCTGGTGAGGTAGGTGATAAAAATATTAATAATTCTCATTATTATTAATCAGTTAAAGGAGGTAGCCTAGAGAAGAGAAAACTTGGGATCATTATGGTTGCCTTTAAATATTTGAAGGGCAAAACCAGGGGAGGGATTAGATAGAGAGGAGAAACAAAATCACAGTCATTGCAATTGTACCTGAGACATTATTTTTGCTATATTTAGCCCATGTGTTGACTCAATAGTATCAAGTGCTGGTTGTTAAAAGAAGTAGAAGTTTGAGAATGAGAAACCTGTAAATCCTGACAGGCAGGATGGATTATCAGTGGAAAATTCTTTGGGTGATTCTGCCAGAAATGTAATTCTGCAAAACTATAATTACATGAAGAATTTTGATCTGACTAATGACTGCTTTCTCATATATATCATCTCTTCTTTCTTTGTCATTGTCGTTTTGATCTTAGATTACCTGAACTTTTTCAATGTCCAAGGGTCCTTGCCTTCTTTGTCATATCCTGTTTTATTATGATGGGAAAAGTATCTTTCTCATAGCACATAAAAAAGATCCATCTGTAATGGACCCTGATAACATTTGGCAAGTCACTTCCAACCTTTAAACAATTTTATGACAAGTACACCCTGAAACTAACATTCATCAGTGGGAAAACCAAGCAGCAGATGGAGAAAGAGTTTATTAATTCTACTGCAAAATTTTTAACAAGGGTGAGATGCTGGTCATGGAGGCCTACAAGCCCAGGATTTCCAAGCTCTATGATAGCTTCAGCATGGAGAGTGAAATGAAATCACTCCTTTGGGATACAACTATCTTTTCTGACAGGATCATGCTAAAGATAGAAAAGTACACTTATGTACACAAAATGAAACAAAGTAGAAATAGCCCACAAGTCAAAAACTAACTCCTATAGAGTAAAAAAAAGGATATTAACATTTTTCATGTTTTGTTATGAAATCTTATTCCTTTCTAAATCAATAGGATTTCCTAATTCAAGATGAAGAATTGAAAAGCTGACATCTAGCTCAAACTCATACTTGGTCTATATGGCTGCAGTGTTTAGTCTGTTGATCTGGTAGTTCCCTGACCTTTGTAATTGGATAAAAAGACCCTTGACTTACCAAGGACTTTTGGAAGGAGATTTTCCTTGACACTCTATAGAATTCCTCTTTTATCCCTGGCAGAACTTTATATTGTTACTGTTTCCTGCCATGACTGCCTCTTTTATTTTCATTTTTAGCTTGCTCCCCATATTGCTGACTTTGTTGTATCAGTTCAAATTTTTAAAAAGTCTCAGTATCTGCTTTCTTTGGGTGTTTAAGACAAAACCCTGGAGTACAACAGTCTCCATTCACAGACCTACTTTTTTCACATTTAGAGTTTTTTGACTGAATGGGGGATGAGTATAACAACAAAAAATTTGTGAAGCCTATAGATTTTAACCTGTTGAAAACAAAACAGAGGGTGGAGAGAACTTCCTTCTGTTTGTCAGATTTTGTGCACTTGATCAAGAAAGAAGGAAGGAATTAAGTATTTATAAAATTCTTATTATGTGCTAGGCATTGTGATAAGCACTCAAAAGACCTTAGTCTCAAGGAGCTTACATTTGGGTGGGGGAAGTCAAAACAAAAGGTGGAACAAAATGAAGGGATCTGACCAGAAGACATGGTTTTGAAGTATAGAAGAAATCAGGAATTGAGCTTGGAGGAAAATAAAAATAAATCAACTTCAGACCCTCCTCAAAATGGAGGCTCCAGGAGGAACTTGCCAATGGGAGAAATGGGGAGATGGTCAGGTCTTGCAGAGGAAAATTCCGTATGAAATGGGCCATGGGGTGGCAAACTGTTGCAGGCATGGAAGCCCCAGGTACTAAGGAAAGTTTTAGGATGTCAGCATTAGAGGGTAGGAGAACATGGATTTGAAGAGCAGAAGAAGTCAAGAATAGCACCAAGAAAGAAAAATCAGTGAATGCCTCTCATGGCTGACCCACACTCAGTGTTGTTTTTTTTTTTTTTTAGTTTCTGTTCTATGTATTTTTATTTATTATAATTTTCTAATTTTTATAAAAGAAAAGGAGAGATAAAAATAAGTTAATAATGTATACTTTTCTGTTTATCCTCGGAAGAAAGATCTGGAAATAATTCAAGGAGGCAAATTTCAGCTTAGTGTAAAGAAAAATTTCCTAACAATTAGAACGATCCCAAACTTGCCTTTGGAGGTAGTGGGTTCTCTGTCCCTGGAGGTCTTCAAGAAAAGGTTAGGTCACCATTTTCCAAAGATATCATAGGGGAAATTCTTATTTAGACATAGCTTAGATTAGATAGCCTCAGGAATCTACTCAAAATCCAAAATTTTGTAATTTATATAGTACCTTAAGGCCCAGAAAGTGTTTTCTTCACAAGTAGTACAAACATCATTATCTGCAGTGATTTGCCCAGAGTCACATAGCAAGTCAGTGTCAAAGCCAAACCTCATACTTGGGTCTTTGATGCCAAGAAAAGTGCTTTTCATGTCAAATCATTCTACCTCGTAGGTTTCTCCTGCCAGAGATAGGAGACACTCTTTCAACCCAAAGCATTTGATAGGAGATACTCTTTCAAGCCAAAGGAATAAATCTTTATATTCTTCTTCCATACTGCAACCTCCAACCCTCCATTCCTCAGTTTCTTCCCAGGCCATCAGTCCTACATTAGCTACACCCTCCTTCCTTACCCAACTTTACTCATAGTTGAAGCAGTTTAACTTTGTATTGCACTGTTCTTTTGAGTCCTTTGCTTCATTATCATATTGCCAGTCTTGCCCCGCCAAGCCTCTGCCTTGGATCACTCGCACCATCTGCTGTCTTTCCTCCTACATACTTGCTGCTGAATGAAGCTGAAGAAAATCACGAAACTGTGCTGACTGGGGTCACTATAAATGAATGTTACATAACCTCAATTTGGCCCTCACTATGGCAAGGCAATCCTTTTACATATCCCTAATTAATTCACTATCCTACTCATCATAGCAACTTTTCCAAGCCTTTTTATTTCTCCTCAAACCTTTCCTACCCCTCCTCCACCCACCTTCTCAGCTGAGAACTTTGCCTCACATTTTACTAGAAAAAAAAGTGTATTCACTGAGGGCTCTCTCTTCTCCTCTCTTCCTAATGTCAAATCACCCAGATGCCTTCTGCCATCATCACTTTCCTCACCCCTATTTCAAATAATGAGTTGGCCCTTCTTATTAGCAAGGCAAAACTCTATAAGCAAAAGTGATCCCATGCCATTCACTCTTCTCCAGAAGACTGCCCCTTTTATCATCCCTACTCTCTCATTTACATTCATTCTCTCTCTAAGTACTTGTTCCTTACCCACTGGTAACAAACATGCCTGTATCATCACAATTCTCTAAAAACCCTCACTTGATCTACCAACCTCTGATAACTATTGCCCCTTATTCCTCTCCTCTTTTAGGTTAAATCCTTTGAGAAGGTTATGCTCAATAAATAGGTTGCCTC
>CM053587.1:278032792-278070307 GCA_028646515.1 Pseudochirops corinnae
ATGTGGAACCGGATTTAAAGGTATATTTGTCTGGTGTTGAGCCAAATATTTCTAACATTTGTTCAAATAAAAAAGTCCAATATAATAATTAATTTTATATATGATTATTATATTGTGTTTGATACCTTCCAAGTTGTAACTTATTTCATTCAAATATTATCTATATTCAACAAATTTTATAAAATATATAAATTTAATATGAATACTTGCAAAAATAGTAGGCATATGAGGTTTTGCTGGATTAATTCTTTTAACTCTTACAGAATATCTCACATAAATATTTATAATTATTTTATAATTACAGTATGATTTGATATTTACAGTTATAATTATGGAGAGAATAAAATTTTACAATTATAATTATATAATGTAAATTTTAACTTGTAGCTTTTTGGGTAAAATTATTATTATAGTTATCATAAACATTAAATGAATATATCTAAAATAATATTATAAACAGTATATTAAGTTGTTAGGGGTTTCACTGCACACTTTTTGGATGCTGTTGAAAGGATTTCTCAAGCAAAAAACATGGAGAACAAAAAGTCTAGTACCAACACTTCTGACTTGTACACTGACTACTGCTTCTGACCGCACCATTTGATACCCAGTATCTTGGATAAGTTATCCTTGGGCATAGCACAACCAATCTGATGGTTCTGACCCATACGTTGAGGAAGGACTTATTGCTTCTGGCCTTCTCCATTGGTGATCCTCTCACAAAAGTCTTTTTTTCAGTCCAATCCCTGAATGTGAAAAGAAAATTTTAATTATGAACATAAGTTGTAAATATTTTCATGTCTCCTATGTTCTAACACCTATAATCAAGGTATTGAATTATTATGAAAGGAGACTATGATTGAGAGTCAGAGTTTCTGTTAAATATTTGTTACTTCCTATTTTGTTTGATACTGGGATAATAATTTCATCTTTTTTTCTCATCTATAAAATGAGTCATTTGGGCTAGATGGCCTTTAAGGTTCTTTGTTTGTTCTTGTTCATTTGTGACCGACTCTTTATGACCCCATTTGAGATTTTCTCAGCAAAGATACTGCAGGGGTTTGCCATTTCCTTCTCCAGCTCATTTTATAGATGAAGAAACTGAAGTAAATAGGGTTAAGTTACTTCACAGGAGAAGAAAGAGAAGAGATAGAAGGGGATCAACCAAAGGAGAAAGAGAGAGTATTTGGAATGCAAGTGGCAGTATTTGTTATCAGAATAACAAAATATTCCCTGTGCAAAGGTAAGAAGCAAACGGTCACAGATCTAGTAAGTGTCTGAGGGCAGATTTGAACTCAGGTCTCCATGACTCTATGCCCAGTGCTCTGTTGACTGTACCACCTAATTGCCTTACCCAGCTTGAAATGCTAAGATTCATATGGTTAGTAGAAAGTGGTGGTAAAGTGATACAAATATTATGGTGAAAAAAAGCACAAAATTTGGAGTTAGAAAGCATGGGATAGAATCCTGACTCTGCCATTTACTCTCTGTGTGACCTCAAGCAAGTGTCAAGGAATTCTTACCTCTCTGGAGAGGCATATCCATGGGTCTAGTGACTCTTGGTCAAAGGTAGGAGGAAAAACTGAAAGCAAAGGGATTTATTAGCATGATAAAGCATCTACTGTCGTTGACAGCAGATTCTGCTTTCTAGGATACAGATTTGGTTTATATAACCTTTCAGATTCACTTAGGAAAAACATCTGATTAGCATCATTCTGTGGCAGTTAAGGATAGAAAAGTAAATAAAGTATTTCACAGGAGAAGAAAGAGAAGAGAAAGAAGGGGATCAACCAAAAGATAAAGAGGGAGTATTGGGAATGCAAGTGGCAGGATTTGTTATCAGAATAACAAAATATCCCCTGTTCAAAGGTAAGAAGCAAAGGGAAGACACCAAATACTTTTTACAATTGTGAAAGAAATTCTTTTAGACAGACCTGCAGGATCTCATTCAAAGACAACAAGTAGTTGTCAGAGCAGTGGATGAACCCATTCACTTTGCTCTGTGTTTCTGTATATGTGTGTGTGCACTTCAAAGTTGGGGATTTTCTCATTTTAAGCCTCTAGTGATTGGAGAGATTTCCACATTGTTAAGTTTGTCAAGGTGTTGTAAAATAATTGTGGTTCCTATACTTCCCTTCCTTTCCCCTAAGTAGCTTCAATTGCTATTTACACTCACTTTGAGTCATCAGAACCCAATGAGCAAGTGAGGCTTGGGCTGGTACTTATTATTGACCCAGTTTTGGATGTTTAAGACTGGAACCTGGGAGAAAGGCTAGGGCTGGATAAGTAGACCTACAAACCATCAGAATGGAGATGGTCATTGAAACCCTTGGAACTGATAAGATTATCTAGTGAAATAACATAGAAAGCTAAGAAAAGAGGGCCTATGACAAAGCCTTGGAAAACACTCATAGTTAATAGATATGATATGGATGAAGATACAGACAAAAGAGACAGTGAAAAAGGATCCAGAAAAGTTGGAAGAGAAACGGGAGAATGTCAGGAAAATATAGAGAGAAAAGTGTATCAAGAAGAGTAGAATTGACAGTGTCAAGGCTGCAGAAAAGTCAAGAAGGATAAGAATTAAGAAAATTTGACAATTAAGAAACTATTCATCACTTTGGAGAGAGCAATTTCTGCTGAATGGTGAAGTTGAAAGCCAGAATGTACAGTTAAAAAGAATGGAAGTGGAGGCCCCTGCTATAGATAGCCTTCCCAAGTAGTTTCAACATGAAACGGAGGCGAATTATAGTATGCTAGCTAGTGGGGATGAACAGATCAAGTAAGGATTTTTTAAGGGTGGGGGAGACATGAATATTTTTGGAAGTAGCCATGAAAGGGAGGTGAATTATAGTATACTAGCTAGTGGGGATGAACAGATCAAGTAAGGATTTTTTAAGGGTGGGGGAGACATGAATATTTTTAGAAGTAGCCATGAAAGATCCAGTAGACAAGGAGTGATTAAAGATAAGTGAGAGAGTAGTGATGATAGATAATGCAATCTGCCAGAGAAGGTGGTATTGAATGAAATCACTTGTGCATAGAGAGGTGTCAGCCTTAGCAAGCAGAAGGGTTACCTCTTCATGTGAATCAGGGCTGAAGGAGGAGAAAGTTGTAATCGGCAGCTGAGTGATATGAGATGAGGAACATGGACTCAAAATTTTCAGTGAAATATTAGAGAAAGTCCTCAGCTGAGAGGATAGCAAAAGGTTGTAAGAGGCTTGAGAAAGGATAAAAAAAAGTTTTTAAAAGTCACTGTGGTAAGTAGGAGAGTAAATTGATCAGGGAAGTATAAAAGGATTGCCTTGCTGTAATGAGGGCCCAGTTCATATTGTGTAATATAACCTATTCGGTATAGTTTGATGATTTTCTCTAACTTCATAAGTAGCACATGAGTAGAAGTCAAAGCAGTGGATGGTGAAAGTAATCTAAAGCTGAGTTTTGGCATAGAAATTTCTTCGAATAGGACAAAGAGGCAAGAAACTTGAGAGAATAGGTCAGTTTAACATTGAAATGATTCATCAAGGGATTATGATGAGGAAAGGAGAGAACTTAGCCAGTGCAGCATGATGATCTGGGAAAGAAGGAAAGAAGGGAAGGATAGAGGTTTTACAGTTGCGAGGCAAAGGAAGAGATGGAAGGATAACAGGTTATGATGCAATAAAAGAATTTCAACATTCATGAACATGAATTTGAAAGATGTGTGGGTGATGGTAAGATCAAAGATATGATCATTTCTTAGTGTAGCTATGGTGGAGTAGAAAGAATAGGTCATGGGAAATGAATGAATAGAGAAATGTGGAGGTTAAAGTACTTGAGGGAGTATTACTATGTATTGAGGTCCTCTAGTTTGAGGGCAGCAGTGGGGTATTAGCCATTGAACACACTGAGAAGGAGATCGTCTTGGAGGTCTATGCGCAATAGTCACCAGAATCTTGATTGGGTGATAGAAATGTATTGAATGAACCTTGAAAGAGGAGAGGTTGCTGAGTCAGTTACTGAGTAGAAAGAGAACCTGGAAGTTACAATGGAGAACAAGGAGTATTCCAACTCCCCCACCATGACCAGTAAGTCTGGGAGGATGAGTGAAAGGGCATTTAGTGCTGGAAAAAAAGTTTAACCAGGGAAACTGTGTTATCAAAAGAGAATCAGGTGTTGTTTAACACTGATAAAGTCTTTATCTCATGCAAAAACTTCTTACCTTGCAGATTCAGATATGATTCTTCTACATTTAGAACATAATGCATTTCTTTGGAGGTTTTGTAGTTGGAGAAATTTGTAGAAAGCAATTATAGCTGGTCATGTAATTAACAGTGTCAATGCTATGCAATGATCAATGATGATAAAGATTGAGAAAAGGTCATATTTCCCTGAATTCCTCACATTCATTGTTTCTTTGGGTTCAGTAATATTTATGTATGTTCATGTTCCCCATGTTCCATTATATTCATGTAATACAATTTGTTTAGTTTTTCTCCAATTTATGGGAACCCACTTTGTGTCCACTTCTCTGTCACCACAGTGATCTCATGAATATTTTTAGATATATGCAATCTTTCCTTTTGTTTCTGACTTCCTCAGGCTATTTAATAGAGCAATGAGATCTCTGGATCAAAAAGTAATTTCAGTGACTTCTTTTTGCTTAATTCCAAATTGTCTTTCAGAATAGATGGACCAGTTTCATCAACAACATAGTAGTGAGCATGTCTTCTAATCAATCTTCATGAGAATAATTTATAAATTCATTGAAGGCATCCTAATGAAAATATGACAAGGGAATGAGAAGACTTTCACAAATTATATTCTATATTTGTTCAGATCACTGCACAATAATTGACTAAAAGGTACAAAGAATTCACAATCCCGTTGTGTTTATTTTTCAAATCGTCTATAAAAAGCATTTACTTGGTAGAACAAAATGACTCCTTAAAGATTCTCTTCTAACACAATTTCTCACATACATATATTAAAATAATATCAGATGTCTTGATATAGTCCTGTACCAATAATTGTCAAATGGACCTTTTGAATGGTCTGTCTTACAGGTATCTCAAACTCAGCATGTCTAAAACTGAAGCCATTATTTTTCCCTTAAAATTTTCCTCTCTGTTAAACTTCTATATTTCTGTCAAGGACACCACCCTTCTTCGAGTCATTTGAGTTCACATCCTCCTCTCCTTTCTCTCTAGTATCCTTCACATCCAATCAGCTGATAAATCTTGTTTAATTTCCTCCCACATCTTTGCTATACATGCTTTTTTTTAACCTATAGCAATTCCTCTATTTTAGGCCTTTATCATCTCTCACTTAGATTATTATAATAAGCTCTGATTTGGTGTCTGCTTCAAATCTCTTCCAATTTCTTTCTTTTTCTTTTTTTGCTTTTTTGGAGGGGGAAAGGCAGCACAATTGGGGTCAAGTGATTTGCCCAAAGTCACATGACTAGTAAGTGTTACGTGTCTGAGGCTAGATTTGAACTCAGGTCCTCCTGACACCAGATCTGGTACTCCATATACTGCACCACCTAGCTGCCCCTCTTTTCCAATTTCTAATCCATCCTACACATGGCTTCCAATGTAATTTTCCCTTAAACACAGGTTTGCCTATATTACTACCATATTCAATAAACTCCAGTGGCTCTCTCAAGTACAAACTCCTTTGTTTGACAGTGAAAACCCTCTGTAACCTGACTCCAACTTCTCTCCACAGCTGTATTATTTATTATTCCATTTAATTTTCAACAGAAAAACTGATCTTTTAAATTATTTCTTGATATTCTATCTCCTGTCTCTTTGCCTTTGCCCTGGCTGATCCTTATGTCTAGTAGGCATTTCTTCCTTACCTCTCCTGCTGGAACGCAAGTCTCCTTGCTTCTTTGGCTTCCATCAAGTCCCAGCCAAAGCATCTTCTTTAAGATGCTATTCCCATTCCTCCTTAATGCTAGTGCTTTCTTCTTGTTGATTATCTCGGATTTCATTTCCGTGTTGCCTCCCCCATTAGACTGTGAGGTCCTTAAGAGCAGGGACTGTCTTTTACCTTTCCTTGATTCCCCAGGGCTTAGCAGAGTGCCTGGCATATAATAGACTCATTATAAAAGCTTTTTCCTGGCTGACAAAACTCAACTCCAACAATGTTTTTTGCACAAAACTTTTCTTGACATCCCCTCATCATTTACTGGTGCCTTTGTCACCCTCATTAGCTTGTAATTGTTTTTCTTTTCATATGCTTACACATTTTTATATTTCTCCCAGAAAAAGTAAATTTCTTGAGGGCAGATATAATTTCATTTTTATCTTTGTGTTCCAAGAGCTAAGTATGTTGCTTGGCACATAGTAGGTCCTTAATAAAAGCTTATTAGCTGATTATTTGTTGAATGGATCATAGACATGAGCCTAATAAGGCATGAGCTGAAATATATGTGTTTGACAAAAGACTTTGACAGTGATACGGAAGATGTTCAGCACAGAGTCTGAATGAAGAAAGATTCCCTTTCATTGGTAAGGTCCTCTACATGTACCTGTTTATAAATTGTGCTGATTGCACATTGCACAAGGCATTGTGGAGCCTCCTAAATGACATTTATGATTCTGAAAAGTGTTTGGCCTAATGATTCACTTGGGTAAAATGAAATGAATGAAAAATGCCTATTCTCCAAATCATGGCATACATTTGGATGGATAACCCACAGATCTAGTCCATCAATACATCTATCTCAGACAGACATGTCTATTTATTTCTCCCTTCTAGTTTAAACTATGAAAGTTATAGGGATGAAACAGTTTAACTTAGTTTACTTCAGTTTAAGCTTATACTAAGCTTATTTTAGATTCATTTTCCCTCTCTTTTGTTTTTTGCTGTTTTATTAGGTGATGCCACAATAGTCCAATCTTTCTCTGCCTCTTTGATGTTTTGAAAATGACCTCGTGCCCCAAGTCAGTATTGCCTTCAGCTTCCATGTCTCTTTGCTCAGAAAGGAGATAAAATGTTTCTCCTGAGGCATTTCCTGAGCTATTTGGGGCCTTTTTTAGCAATCATTTCCATAGTCATTAAACATCTTTAAGGCATGCTGATAATAAGAGTCAAGGCCTTTGTTTTTGTCCATATCTCGCTTTTCAGAATCAACAACTTACATAAATAGGTTGGATTGGAGCTGTTATAATTGCATGCAGTGGGATTTCTTATCTTTATTTTTGCTTCTAATCTGGAACATTTTGAAGATTGTACTAACTAGTCAATGATCTGACTGCACACACACACACACACACGCAGACAGCTAGATATGAAGTTATTTTTCTTAGATACCAGTTAGTTTCTGTCTATTAAATTATAGTCAATTTAAGTTTTTATGACTTCATTCTCCCATTGCCTTTTTTGATGCTTTTCTATGATCATCTTAAAGAATGTATTCATGATCTGCAAGTATATATCTTCTAAGAAATTTGTAAGCCTCTGGCTTCTTGCATTTCTTAATCTCAAGTTATATTTTCAAACATTTTTAAAACATTCTCTTATATATCTAACTTTATATTCAAGTTACTGAGTATCAAGTTATGTTGACTTATTTGAATGAACTTGTCAGATTTTGCATAGAATTTCTCTACTTCTTCATCCTCTCTGACAGATGTTGGAGCATAGGATATAATTGTCTTCATTGTAGTCTTTTTGCATATGCTTTACACAAACTCATCAAGATGAGATGACCAGGTATTTTTTTTTTTAAATCATGCTTTTGTTGCTTTCACACATGATGGCATGAATTCTGCCATCTCTTTTTTATTCTTCTCTGAGGGAAATACTGTGTGATCTCTGTATCTATTTAGCAGCAACTTCTTTATGTCTTCTGGTCTCATTTTTAGTGAGACGGTCAATATCAATGTGGTTCAGGATATTAACTCTAGTTTCTGTATAATGATCTCATATTAAGAATAGTATCAGGAAAATTGAAGTTTGTAGACAGTCTAAACAGTACAGGATTCTTAGCACCTTCTGGCTGCTTTTATACCATTTTGTTACTTTCACTATGAATATGGAAGGAGGTTACATAGTAATGAGGGTCCCTTTATAGTTTTAACAGTTTCATTGGTACAGATGACCAAAGAAGTTGTCATCTAATTGTCAATCTCCTTAGGATAATCCTCTACAAACTTGTTTGGTTTTAGGATGCTAGATACAATATGTCATCAAGGCTGTACTTGATGCCTTTCCAGTTTGGTAGAACTTGTCAGAATTGGCATGTCACCAACATGGTCTTCAAGAACATAGGGTCAACTCTACTATGGTGCAGCATCAAAAGAAGACTTTGGTGGAGGAAAGTTTATAATGTATTCTCAAATTTCTGTGTTTTACCAAATACAGTATCAATTCTTAAGCACTACAGATATAAAGGTTTGTATTGAGAAAGACTGAAAGTCTGATGTTTAACAACATTCTGACATTGACTAATGAACTTGAAAAAATGGTATAGAAAGATTTTAAATTCAAGATTTCTATCAATTCAGATTTGTTCCTAGCCTATCTTTGCAGTCTCCAGTTCCCAGCCCTTTTTTCCCAATAGTGAAAGTAATGGCTTATATTTAACTGGGTGAAATTGTTTTTATTTTTTATATTCTACTAGGATATGAGAGTCAACAATCCAATAATTTAATTCTTGGTTGCCAATTTCATTTGAAATTATTTTTAATAACACTTGAAGGACAACTTCAGCAAATCAGAAAACTGATTAGGATAGAACTCTGTGACATGATAGGACACTATTAAATATTGTTTCAGTTGTGAGGATCAGACTTCATATTAAATTGAGATGAAAAAGAAGTTATAGTACTCTAAATCCAGAGAGAACCAACCATCTTTCATGGTATGAGGGCTCTCTTTCAAAAGAAAAATAAAAACTAATTTGGTGTGTAATATAGTCATGATTTAGGAGTTAGAGAACACTAGTCAAATTCAAGCTCTTCTTTACTCTCTTTATAGATTGGAAGTCCCTTGTTCTCTGAGGGGCTTAGTTTCTTCATCTAAAAAATCAGGACTTTGGAATGATCTCTGAGATTTAAGAGTCTATAATCCTGTTCTCTAAACAGCTCCCATGCCCAATTTGAAATTGTCTTGTTCAGAGTTAAAATTCAGCAACATTAACATAACCCCAAAGCCCATTGGTAGGAGTCCCTAGCAGCAAGCACCTTAGCATACCCAGGGTGGCTGCTAGCACAGGTTCTTAGATCTGCTTTTCTAAAGGAAAGAAACTCAAAAAGGGTTAACAATCTTACTTTAATCAATCAAACATATATCATTTACCTAGTTCAGGGGGAAAAGTCAGCATCCTGAACTTCAGAGAATACAAACTGAAGTTACAAGCAGACAAAAATACAGACAGAGAAAATAACACAATTCAGCAGACCAACACACAGGGCTTCCAGCCATCTGACCATCACATCCATACCTAGTTAGTCACCAGAGAAAGAAGCACCAACATCTGGGTTTTCAAAGTCATGGGGCTCAACGGCTGCCCAGAGTCTCATCTGGCCAAATCACACAACTGTTCCCAAAGTGAGCCATGAAGAAAAATCTTGCTTCAGAGGTTTATATAGCCCTCTCTAGGGTCAGAGAACATCACAACTCTCGTGACTCATTTGACTACAAAGTAACAAAAGTTGTGCCTTCCTGAAAAACAAGCTTCCCACCACAGGCTCCAGGTGAGCAGCCTATTAGGGGGCAGAGTATATTTTCAAATCAGGAAAGCTCCTCCAGTTCAATTTAGGCTTATTAAAGGGCAGGGAAGATCTTCAAATGTCTATTACCATTACAGAGACTCTCTCCTCACTGGGGAAATCAATGTCCTGTACCTATGTGAAGGACAAGGTGGAATTGGCAAGAGGACAATAAAAGAAAATTCTTTTCATTTTCTTTGGACTGTTTTTAAGCTGGAGAGGTTTTTTTTTGGGAGGGGTAGAGCTCTGAAGTCACTTTAGGTGCTTCTGGCTTTCAACTTCAAGATTAAAGATGCCACATTTCTGATTGCTGATGGAAAGGTTTTGGGGAGAAGCTGACATGAGAGGAGCTGACAGTCTTGATCATGTTCCTATTCCCAGCTTGTTACACCTAGAGATTTTGGGGAATTGCCCTTTGACTAAGATCTAGGAATCTCTATTTCTCCCCCAGCTGATCTGATTTACCTTGTTCCCAGCTTGAGACCTCCTTCACTCTATATTGTCTTGTATACATATTCTACTATGTATACTTTCCCTATCAAATTGGATAAATGAATTTCCTTAATAATCACTATGTGTGTTTATTGTGGAATGGCTATTTGATGGGAAAGGTGGCAAACTTTGGAAATAAAGTTTGGGGACCTCCTCCCTCTACTAATGAAACAGCAATCAGAAGTCAGATTGAACCTGAAAATTATATGTCCTAGAGTAACAATATTTAAGGATGTACATAGATATCATTCCAACCTGGTATCCCTTCTCTCTGAGGAGACCAGAGTAGCCAAGTTTCTGTTGTCCCTAATGTCCTGCTTTCCCTCTTGGCAGAAATTAAATTCTCCATTATAGAAGGGTTGGGAGAGAGAAGAGTCTAGAGATGTCTATTTTGCCTCCTTTTGGATGACACATGACACACCGAAGGTACATGCAGGGGAAAGACCTTGCAAAATTAAATATTACCTTAAAGTGAGGAAACTACTTGATTAGTGCATAAAACCAATTTGGGGGATTCATTATCAACAAATCATCTTTTGTTAATTCTGTGTACATGGTTCAAATTACCCACATAATCAACATATCTATACTGTACTTTGTGCATTGTCAATACACCTCAAAATGACTAAAATGTGCTATGTCACTCTAGGAATAACAACTTTTTATTTTTGTTCTCCTACCCACTCTTCACCCCCACTGTCACTGCCTCTTCCCATGAAGTGGTGACAAACTTTATTCATGAAATATGCTTCCAAAAATGTGTGCAGATTGAATTTTTATAAAATAAAGTCTTAAATAAAATAAGGGAGTTTGTTGTTCAAAAGAAATCCTGCAGGTTGGATTATTCTGAAATTAATTCTTTTGAATCAAGAAAAATATTTATTTAAATAAAATAATAATAAAGAGTTATCTTTATTTTTAATGAGTTTAGATGTCCATATTTGTATTTTTAAAGCAAATCATGCCTAGAATTATAAATAGGTTAAAGTTAATTTTCAATGAAAGAAGAGTGCAGAGAACACAAGACTTTAAGCCAGAGAATCCAGGTTCAAGTCTCATTTCCATGAGACAGGCAAGTCATTTAACCAGTTTGAGCTATAGTTTCCCAAATATTTTAAGTGGTCATGACAGTAGTTCTTGTATTACTTATCTCACAGAGTTACAAGGAAAAAACTTTGTAAAATACTTTATAAATATGAGTCATTATTAAATAATGAATGAGGCATTGTTGGGAAAGTTACTTGGTACTAATAAGAATAATAAATACCCTGAATTCCATAGAGGATTTAGTTTTATGGTTGTCTGTACTGATGAAATTAACTGTTGAGGGCCTGCTTAATGTCCAGCATTAAGCATGATCTGAGATGTGAATAAAAAAAGGACCAGTCCATGTGGGTAGTTCAGGGAAGAACCATGAACTCCATTTAATGATGATTTGAACAAGGTTTTTAAAGATCCAAAGGACAAAGATTCAAGTATTCTCATCAATAGACTTAGTTTATCACATCCTGGGATATTATCATAGTTTTATTGTTACAGTAGTCTACTACATCCTGGAGATAAAATCAGATAAGATCAAAATTTCTGATTTCTAGGCTCCAAGAGTCTGGAGAAGTCCATCAGGTCTTTGGGAAGTCAATTAACTCTTTTAAAAGCATTAACAAAGAGGGTACAAATCAGAGCAGGCCTTCAAACCTCTAGGTTTTGTAAATCATTGTCTTAAATCTGCTGTACCTTGGGACCAACACGGGAATGAAAAAATCTAATAAAAGATTTGTCTTTTTTAAGTATCTGAAGTTTGGGGGCAAAAGGCCTGGTTGCAGTCAGGGTCTCAGACACAAATCTTTTAAATGTAACTCCAGGAGGTCTTTTGGGAGCTAGCCTTATATGAATTCACTAGGTACATTACCAAAAGGCCCTAATTAGAGTATACCGTCTAAGCCCTGACTTCAGTCGCATCAATTAACCAAGTAATTACTCACTTTAACCACCTCACAACTCACTTTGCTTTAAGATATGTCAATGGGCTTTTGATAAATACTCTGATTTAAGAGATAAAAGGTTGGAGTTGGAGTCAGGAAGACCTGGGCTAAAATCTTATTTCCAACGCTTACTAGCTATATGACTATCAACAATTCTCTTTACCCCTCCAACCCTCAATGGTTTTATCTGTAAAATACGGATAATAACAATTATTATTATATTGATCCTGGAAATATCTCTGAAATCCAGGCTGGAATTGTGGTGGATACTCACTCACTAGCTTAATTCAGTAATAATCTTCATGGCAATTTTAACCTGCTCTGTTTCTTCAATGTGGGCTGATGTGCCCCTCCTTAGGTAGCCTGGTGGTTCTGTCAAGGGGTTGACCATATTATTGCTAGATTTAGTGCGGACAACAATTTGACTTTAGCCCTATAGAGTCTCAGAACTCCTGAACTCGAGGAATTCACCAACTTCAGTCTGACTCAATAGCAGAGATTATAGGTATCACCACTATGTTGAGCAATAACCACCACAGTCATTACCTCATAGAATCATAGATTTTGAGCTGAAAAGGGTTTTAAAGGTCTTCTAGTTGAATCTCCTCAGTTAACAAATGAGGAAAACTGAAGCTCAGAAAAGTTAAAGGATTTGACCAAGGTCACATGTATGACCTTGCTCTTAGAAGAACCAGAATTTAAACTCAGATCTGCTAACTCCAGATCTGGTGCTTGTTTCAATGTACCTCACAGGCATGTTGTGAGGCTTATGGGATGAATTTCTTTAAAACACAAGATGAAGTAAATAGTTGTTACTTGCAGGATGGTGTGTATTGTGTACTGTGTTTTGTCTGTGCCAATTATGTGTCCATATGATTCACAGGGAGTTAAAAAGATGTCTCTAGAAATCTCCTTTCTGTTACCTACTCCTTCTCCAAGGGATACTTTGATTTCTGCCAGAAGAGGAATAATATGCTGATGCCAAAAGCTATTGTTCTGTTGGCTTTAGAGAGAGGACACAGGCTAGAATTATATCTATCTGCTTCCTTAAATATTGTTAGTCTAAGTCAAATAATTTTTAGATTCAAGTTGCACTTCCAGTTACTTAATTGGAAAGTAATGCCTCAAGCTTTATAGCCTAGGCTTCACTCCCTTCCCAACAAATGCCAGTTCCACAATGAATACATGTGGCAGATAGTGAACAAATCCATTTATCCGGGTTGACAGCAAAGAGAAGATATACATGTGAAAATATACCAGATTATATAGAGTTAATGAGCTCTCACATTGAGAATGAGATAACTCAGTTTAACCAAGAGATTATATCTCAGATCTCACCCAGAAAAAGTATTTAGTATAGTAAACTGGGGATAGGGACATAATTCAAGAGTCAGTACCTTTACACATCAGTTTTTGACCTCTTTCTCTTTATCTCTCTCTCTCTCTCTCTCTCTCTCTCTCTCTCTCTCTCTTTCTCTCTTCCTCTTTCTCTCTCTTTTTCTTTCTCTCCCCCCAATGCCATTCAGGCACCTAAAGAAAATCTGGAACTGGTGTTTTCTCTCTTGAATCTGGATGGCAGAGGACAGATATCTCTCTTTGCACCAACTCTCACCAGCTCCTTTGCTCGTGTAGGTGCAGAGCATTGAGTAATCAAACTCCACATATGAGGAGAGTCTTATGCAAATGGATGTTGAGGTATAAGTTACATTTTTCTTGTTTTAATCAGAAATTTGATAGCAGGAATTCAGAAGCACTGAATTGTTCCAGCCTAGTTGGAAAACAGCTTTGTCAAATAATTTGGTAAGCAAAATATGTAAGCATAAACATTTTCCATCTGTGAGGTTTGCTCTCTAGGTCTCCATAGGTAAGACTTTGTTTCATGTACATCATGTGAAATATAGAATAGGGATACATTGGCTCGCCTAAAGTGATCATAAGTATCATAGAAGACGTTCTGTTCATAGATCAATCAAAAGGATTCCTTCATGATATTAAAGTTCCTTAAGTATTCACTTATTGCTGATGATATTGCACTAATTACATTGAGACTTATAACACTGTTCATAAAATCCACAACAGTGCAAAAGAGATTGGTTTGATTATATACAATAGAAAAACAAAGGGAATGGAAAATGTGTATTGCTCATGCTATGACATGCAGGTAGTTGGGCAGTCTTTCAAATTAGTCTTTCAGTACATATACCTTTATAAGAAAATATTTATCTAATACTTTATTTCATCCTAATTACATGTAAATAAAAATTTTAACAATTTTTTCTGAATTTTGAGTTCAACATTCTTTCCTTCCCTCCTTTTCTTCCCCCCTCATTGAAAAGGTAAGCAATATGATATATGTTATACATGTGCAGTCATGCAAAACATAATCCTATATTAGTGATGTTGTGAAATAAAACACAGACCAAAAAAAAAAAAGAAACCCAACCAAGAAAAATAAAGAAACTTTAAAAAGTATGCTTTAATCTGCATTCATACTCCATCAGTTCTTTCTCTGGAGATGGATAGCATTTTTCATCATAAGTGCTTTGGAATTGTCTTAGATCATCATATTGCTGAAAATAGATGAGTTATTCACAGTTAATCATCATACAATATTGTTATTATATACAATGTTCTATTGGTTCTGTTCATTTCACTTTACTCAATTCGCATAAATTTTTCCAGTTTTTTTTTCTGAGAGCATCCTTCTCATAATTTCTTACAGTACAATAATATTCATTAAAATCATGTAAAACAACTTGTTAAACCATTCCCCAGGTGATGGAGGTCCCCTCTATTTCCAATTCTTTGCCACCGCAAAAAAAGTTGTAATAAATATTTTTGCACATTTTTTCCTTTTGTAATCTCTTTGGGAAATAGACCCAGTGGTGGTATTATGGCATCAAAGGGTATGACTGGTTTTATAGCCCTTTGGGCATAGTTCCAAATTACTCTTTAGAATATTTGAGTCAATTCACCACTCTACCAATGGTACATTAGTGTCTCAATTTTCCAATATCACCTCCAACATCTGTCATTTTCATTTTCTGTCATATTAACAAATTGGGTAGATGTGGAGTGGTAGCCCAGAGTTGTTTTAATTTGCATTTCTCTCATCAATAGTGATATTAAGCATTTTTTCATGAGTATAGACAGCTCTGATTACTTCATCTGAAAACTGACTGTTTATGTCCTTTGACCATTTCTCAGTTGGGGAATGGCTCTTATTTTTATAAATGTGACTCAGTTCTCTATATATTTGAGAAATGAGACCTCAGAGAAACTTGTTTCAATTTTTTCCCCACAGTTATGATTACCAGATGTGTATTTTCCTCCATCCTATTTTCCCCCTTGTTTTTCCTACTCTCTTTTTCCTTTCACCCTGTCCATCCTCAAAAGTGTTTTGCTTCTACCACCTCCCCTAATCTGCCCTTCCTTCTATCAGCCCATGCCCTCCTGTTTTCTTATAGGGTAAGATAAATTTCTATACCCAATTGAGTGTATATGTTATTCTTTCTTTGAGCCAATTCCAATTAGAGTATGTTTCAAGTTCTCCTCCCATCCCTCATATCCCTCTCCTCTGTAAAAGCTTTTTTGCGCCTCTTTTATGTGACATAATTTACCCATTCTACATCTTCTTTTTCTCCCAGTGCATTCTTCTTTCTCACTCCTTAATTTTACTTTTAGCTACTATCTCATCATATTCAACTCACATCTGTGCCCTCTATCTATGTATCCTCCTTCCAATTGCCTTAATAATGAGAAAGTTCTTAGAAATTACAATTATCATCTTTTCCACTCAGGAATGTAAACAATTTAATCTCATTAAATTCCTTATCATTTCTCTTTCCTGTTTACCTTTTTATGCTTCTCTTAACTCTTGTATTTGAATTTCAAATTTTTCTATTCAGCTCTGATCTTTAATCAGAAATGCTTGAAAGTCCTCTATTTCATTGAATTTCCATTTTCTCCCCTAAAGGATTATGTATAGTTTTGCTGGGTAGGTGATTTTTGGTTGTAATCCTAGCTGCTTTGCCCTCTGGGCTATCATATCCCAAACCCTCTGATCCTTTAACGTAGAAGCTACAAAATCTCATGCTATTTTGACTGTGGCTCAACAATATTTGAACGTTTTCTTTCTGGCTGCTTGCAATATTTTCTCCTTGACCTGACAGCACTGGCATTTGGCTATAATATTCCTGGGAATTTTCATTTTGAGATCTTTCTCAGGAGGTGATTAGTAGATTCCTTCCATTTCTATTTTGCCCTCTGGTTCTAGAATATCAGGGCAGTTTTCCTTGATAATTTCTTGAAAGATTAAGTCTAGAATCTTTTGGGTTTTTTGATCATGGCTATCAGGTAGTCCAATAATTCTAAAATTATTCCTTTTACACCTATTTTTCTAGATCAGTTATTTTTTCAATGAGATATTTCACATTTTCTTTTATTTTTTTTCTTGTTTTGATTTGTTTTTATCATTTCTTAATCTCTCACAAAGTCATTAGCTTCCACCTGCCCAATTCTACTTTGGAGGGAGTTCTTTTCTTCAGTGGACTTTTGTTCTTCTTTTACCATTTGGTCAATTCTGGTTTTTTTCATGTTATTTTCTTCAATTTTTTTGTGCCTCCTTTACCAAGCTGTTGAATTTTTTTTCATGATTTTCTTGTAGCACTGTCGTTTCATTTCCCAATTTTCTCTCTACCTCTCTTATTTGATTTGTAAAATAATTTTTTGAGTTTGTCCAGGAAGTAGTTTTGGGTCTAAGACCAATTTACCTTTTTCTTTGAGGTTTTAAATATAGTCGTTTTGACTATGTTGTCTTTTTCTGAGTTTATGTTTTAATCTTCCTTGTCACCATAGTAACTTTCTATGGTCAAGTTTTTTTTTTTTACATACTTGTTGTGTGCTTGCTTTTTTCCAGTCTGTTTCTTAATTTTTAACTTTATCTTCTAGTTGTGCTCTGCTTCTGGATTGGAGAGGATATTGTCCTAGGATTCAGGTTTCTTGTATAGATGTTTTTGGAGGTGATTCTGGAATCTTCAAGTTTTTACTTTTTCCAAGGTGGCATGATCTGAGAACTGTTTTTACTACTTTCCTGGCCTGTCCTCTGGTCTATGAGCAACCACAAGCTCTCTTTCTCACCCTGGAACCATGACCAGGGTACCCACTCTCCTGCTGCTGCAACATCTGGTGTCCTAATACTCCTCCTCACCCTGGAACTGCAATCTGGAGCTGTGATCTGGATCCGCTTATACCTATGCACAATGCAACAAAGTTCTGGACCTAGTATCATCAAGTGAACTCCTGTATTCTTTTGACCATTTGTATGACTCCTTTACTGTCTGTAGGCTAAAAGCTTGAAAGTCAATTATGTTTTTGTTTTTGGTGGTGTTCTCCTTTGTTCTTGAAGAGAACTATTGATGCTACAAAGGTGATGTCTTAACTTGTATGTGAATTGTATGTAAGTGGCTATTCAGTTACCCCCAATGCCTACTGGTGACTTGCCTAGGCATAGTCTGTTTCTGGCTTGCAGGGATCTTATCTGAGCTGAACCGCGCTCTATTGTCACCTTGGTATGATAGACCATTCCTGTCAACCTTCCAAGTTGTTTTGGACTGGAAAATTGTTTCATCTTATCCTTATCTGTGAGTTCTGCCATGCCAAAGTTAATTTTGAGGTGTTATTTAAAATTGTTTGAAGGAGAATTTGGGAGAGCTCAGGCATGTTCATTTCTTTTCTATTCATCTTGCTTCCTTCCCCTCCCCCATATATGTCTTTTGAATAGGTGACACATATGGATAGTTAACTAGACCCTGAATTGATTAGTAAGGGAGAAATGATCTGGATTGCATTTGAAAATATGTATAGTGCTTTCTGTGATCATCCCATGCTACATCCTGTCTCAAAAGTCTATTGCTTTAATACCAAAATTCTCCTAGTATTTTTCTGTGGCTACAAACCATGGAAAAATAGTGTAGTGGAATCATCAAAATTAAAAGAAAATCAAAATATGCAAGACAGACAACAGTAGTATTCAACATGCTGCTAATTGATCAGTAAACAATTACTAAGGACTTACTATGTGCCACCTCTGTATTATGAATTCAAAATAAAGACTAAGACAAAGATTACTGAATACAATACTCATGAAGACTTGCACATGAGAAGTGCATTAGAAGTCATTCATTATCAAGAACATATATGATAGCAAAATGACCTTGGCTGATCTCGTAAAGCAAATGACATACAGTGAATTGACAGTTGAAGTGATACATTGGACACATGAGATGTTTAAACAACTAGAACAGCAGTTCTCAACCTATGGGTTATGACTCCTTTGAGGGTCAAATGACCCTTTCACAGGGGTCACCTAGGACCATCAGAAAACACATATTCCCGATGGTCTTAGGGACTGCGACATCGCTCCTCTATCTGTCTCCAGGTGGGTCCACCCACATGCCAATACGTCCACATATGGCATTAGGAAGGTTGAGAACCACTGAACTAGAGGGAGGTTTCTAACACATTGAGTATATTCTTTATTGAAGAACGTTTAGAGACAAAATAATCATACTCAAGTATTTGAAGAAGTGTTGGAAAAGTGCTATGTAGATAAGAGATTTGACTTATTTTCCTTGGTCTCAGAGTGCAAAATTAGAAACACTGTGTGGAAGTTAGAAAAAAAACCAGATTAGGTTCGATATAAAGAAAACTTTGCTTATCAGAGCTGTCATAAAGTAGAATGAACTTCTCTCAGAAGTGTTGGGTTCCTCCCTTACTAAGAGTCTTCAAAAAACATCCGAATGATAACCTGAGAATGTTTCAGAGGATGTTTCAATTTATGTGTGGAGTGGACTTGATGATCACTCATGTCCCTCCTAACTGAGATTATGCAACTCTGAAATGGACAAAAATCACACAGAATGAAAAAGAAAATTGGAATTATAAAACCTGTATCTATTAGTTGATGGAGATCACAGATTCATCAAACTGTCAATCATATCAATCTGACAAATCTGAATGAATTAGACTCTTTAGATGAGAAGTTTCCAAAGAGAGATCTCAATTCACCAAGTATCTACAATGTATAGTAAGTATTGGGTATTTAATTTATCAACTTTCAAGAATTTTTATACAAAACCATTCTAAGAGCTGCATAAATGTGTAATATTTATTACAACAGTAATCTGAATTCAGGGTCTGCTGGTTAGCTGGCAATAGTTATAGAATACCTATATATTAGTAGATTTAGGTAAACAACTGAAAGGAGCAGGGTAAGCCACCCCTCCTGCATCACCATACAAGATACAAAGGTTGCTATCAGTCAGAACCATTAAAGCCTCATGGAAGGTATTGAAAATAATGCATGAGAGTGTCAGAGTTTTACTGGTAATAGTGATTGTTTAGACTGGCAGATTTTTTTAAAGAAAGTATAATGATAGCTCTGGAATCAGAAGACTGGGATTCAAATCCTGCTTCTGACACATTACCTGTATGACCTGTGGAAAGTCCCTGTGCCTCAGTTTCCTCATCTCTAAAATGAGGGGGTTGGGTAAAATGACCTTCAAGGTTCTTTCAGCTCTAAATCTATGATCCTATTATCTGTGAAATAAGGGAAGTTTGTATTAGATGGCCTTTAAGGACCCTTCCTGTTCCAGATCTATAATTCTTTGATTCTAAGATTAAATTTACAAATATATGGGGTGCCTTTCATCGGTGACAGATTGAAGCCTTGCCAAGGACTCAAGTAATGTCAGATGCTGAAGACTTCATGATTTCATATGGGAGCTTATCTAGCTTCTTGTGGTTTTCCTTCACAGAATTTAGTTGCAGGGTTTGGGTGGGAGGAGAGTCCAATATCTTGAGCAGTATACTTCTCTGGGGATAGATTCAGTAGATTTCAGCCTCTCAGCAAGTTTCATGAGTGAGCTGGGAACATGGTATTAATCAATTATATCACTGCAAATATAACATTTGACTAGATTTAGGCTTCGGTTTTGAGGAACTATTTTTTCCCTTATAAAGCAATGGCAGAGAGAGAGCAACTAGTCAGTGTTGTACTCTATGCAGAGCACTGCGCTAGACTGTAGGAATGAAAATGGTGCTGTTTTGTCTTGGGTGAGAGATAATCGTTAAGAGCAGCCAAGGCCATTAGTTGAGGGCTTCTAAGAAATGCCAAGTCCACAAGCATTTAGGAAGTGCTCAGTATATGCAAGACATTGGTCTGGTGATAGGTAGAATAGGTTGCAATGGCAGTGACTCATTTAGTGAGGGAACAGAAGAAAGAAGAGGGCAATTTGTTGCAAAAGAATCAGCATGAAATACATAGAAAATGTTCAAGAGGCAGGAGGTGTGTATGAAATACAGAAGAATGATCAATGATGTGGTGGTAATGAGATTCAAAGGAGAGACAGATAATGTGGTCTAATGTCATGCCAACGTCAAGCAACAAGTTGTTCAAGTTTCAGTTCATACAAAGAGGTTTCTGGAGAATATGAACACAGTGCTGTGAGCATGTCTGAGTCCTGTTTAACCTTGGTGTATAGCGATATCTCTGCCTACCATATGACTCTAAACAAGTGTTACTTATGTTTCTTCCTAGCATTTCCTATAATGGAAACAGCTATATCTGCATGACAGTTGACAGATATGGAAAAAATCATGTGAATATATTCTAAGAATATGCATAAACAAATAAAACCAACCAAGGCTTGATGAGATTCTGTAGCCTTTCTTGATTCATCTTGATTCATAGCTGGAAATGACTCCTGCTCCCTTTGAACTCCTAGTATTTCTACCCCTCACATTCAATTCAATAAACTTTTATTGAACACCTACATATATAAGGCATAGCAGATGTTGGGGATACAAATATGTGTATGGCATGGATCTCACTCTCAAGTAGCTTACAGTCTAATGGTGAGGGCCATTTTGCATAGGGAAAAAATGGTACAAGGTAGTATATTACAGGAGCAGATGAGATATCTAGATAAACTAATAAGAAAAATGAGATGAGAGAGAGAGAGAGATCAGGGAAGACTTCATGGGTGTGGTGAAACATGAGCTGTGCCTTGAAAGAAAAGAGAATACATTTTAGGAATGATAGATGGTCTGAGTGAAATGCATGGTGGTAAGACAGAGTGGAATAAGATTAGAAAACATTTAGCAATCTAATTTTACTAGATCATAGAGTGGTTGAAAAGTAGAGGGGAATAAGATTGGGAAGTAGAGTCATGCTAGATTATGGAAACCTTTAAGCATAGAGCTAAGTAAGTTATAGACACACACACACACACACACACACACACACAAAATGAAGTATCAGACCTACACAGCCATCATGTGCAGAAAGAACTGGAGATGGAAGAGACTAAAAGTTAGGATATCAGTTAAAAGAATATTAATGTAGAAGAGTTCATGTGATAGGTCATAAAAGCCTGAACTAGGGTGATGGCAGTAGATTGGAGAGGGTTTCAGAATCACAGGATTTCAGAGGTAGAATAGATGTCAGTAGCTATCTAGTTCTGTATATGCCTAGGGAAAAAAAACATTTGATAGTGTACCTAATTACTTGTCATCCAACGTTTGCTTGAAGATGTCCAATAAAGAGGAACCTACTACCTCCTAAGGCAGCTTATTTCACTTTTGAATGATCCAAATTATTCGGAAGTTTCTCCTTACATCAAGCCTAAAATTGCCTCACTCACAAGGTCAGGCCATTGTTCCTTGTTCTGCTCTTAGAACAAACAAAAATGTAGTCTCTCTTCTAGATGACAGCCCTTAAAATACTTAAAGACAACCATATCCTGTCTTCTCCAGGTTAGACAATCCTATTTCCTTTGACTGGGTATCAAATGGTATGAACTTGAGATTCTTCACCATCCTGATTTTCTTCCTCTCATCAATGTCCTTCCAGAAACATGACCTTTTTGACCAGCCTTAGTACAGTGTTCCAATCATGGTCTGACCAAAAAAAAAATACATGAAGGAAAAGATGACAAGACTTGATGAGTGATTAATGTAGGGCAAAAAGGAGAAGTCCACTAACAATAATAACACCTGGACTATTGCAATAGCCTTCTGTTTGTCTCCCTGCCTCAAGTCTTTCCCCATGTAATTCATCTGCCATTCAGCTGCCTAAGTGATCTTCCTAAAGCACTGATCTAACCATGCCTCACTCCATCCTCCACCCAATAAATTCTGGTGGCTCCCTATTACTTTGGGTATTCAATATAAAATTCTGTTTGCTGTTTAAAGCCCTTCATAAGGTTCCAGTCTTTTTTCACCTTACTCCCCTACATGTATTCTACAATCCCCCAGTCTCTTTGTTGTTCCTAGCATATGACATTCTGTCTTCTCCTGACTTTGGGCATTTTCACTTGCTTTTCCTCATGTCTGGAATGATCTCTCTCTCCTCATCTCTGTCTCCTGGATTTCCTGGATTCCTTAAAATCTTAATTGAAATCTCACCTTCTGCAAGAAGCTTTCCCACTCTTGGTGCTAGTACCTTCTGTTTGGCATTTCCTTCATATTACTCTTGTACATAAATTGCTATTTTAACATTGTCTCTCTCATTAAAATATGGACTCATTAAAGGCAGAGACAACTTTTGCTTTTTTGTGTGTGTGTCCCAAGCACTTGGCTCATGAATGGGCTTGAAGATGATATGAACCAATTACATTATTGCAAACATGATCTATGACTAGATCTGACCCTTGACACATAGTAAGAGCTTGATATATAGTAAGCATTTAATAAATGCTTGTTGACTTGATTTGACTTGACTTTACAATAATACCAGATTTCAACCATGGTGATGAAGTGGTGGTGCCAATATGAAGAAATAGGGAATTTGGGGAAAGGAGAGGTTTGGGGAGAAAAATGAGTAAAATTTTTACTATGTTGAATTTTAGGTATTAGAAGAGTATCTAAGGGGTAATATGTAGAACTGGAGCTCAGATGAGAGATAGGGGCTAGATAAATAGACATAGGGCTTATCTCTGCAGAAGTGTTGATTAAAGCCTCAGGAGAGGATGAAATCACTAAAGGAGAGAACATAGAAAAGAGAAGACTGAACAAGACAGAATTCTGAGAAACATTCATACTTAGAGAACTGAAGGAAGGAATATGGATGAGCAATGATCAGATGGATAGCAAGTGAGTCAGTAGAGAATGGTGTCATAGAAGCCAAGAGATGAGAGACTATGAAGAAGGTTGAGATGATCAATAATGCTAAATATTGTAGTAAAGAGAAAGATGTCTGAAAAAAAGTCATTTAGTAATTGAAAGAATTCTGGAGAGAATTGGGGAGAGAATTCTCGGCACAATGATCTGGCCAGACATCAGAGTACACAAGTCTGAAAACAGTTTTGTAGTGAAATAGGACTTAAAATTCAACATGGCAAAAAAAAGAAAAAAAAACTTAACTCATCTTACCCACAGACTTTTTTGCTTTTCTTAAATACTTTCTCTCTTTTGATGGCACTAACATCCTCAAAATTGTTGTCACTTTTGACTTTTCCTTATCCTTATCTCCCATGTCAGTCCATTGCCAAGTCCTATACATTCAACCTCCACATTATTTTTCTAAGTACTCTTTATAGAAATTGACATGTAAAGGAGAGGAGGGAAATTGAGAGAAAGGTTGAGGTCATGGTGTTATCTAGGAAAAGATTTTTTTAAGGACAGGAGAGACCCAAACATAAGTGAAGGGGAAAAAGCATTAGTGAGGAAGATGTTGAAGATGAAAGACAGAGAAGAAATAATTGATGGAGAAAAATTCTGGAATAGATTAAAAGGAATAATTCCATGTCCACATAATCCTCTGAGACTAGCAGGAAGGAGAGGGATCTGAGGTAAAATATAAGGAGGTTTTGAGGTATGAGAGCTGAGAAATCAGGAAATTCATGATGATTTACTTGAATCTCATTAAATTAGGAATAAAAGACACCTACTGAGTGGTGAGCTTGGAGACAAATCTGGGGGTTTGAATAAAGAATCATTGTGGGGAATGTGATAGGATAGTCAATCAGAGAATAAAAGAATTGTCATGAATTGGTGAGATTAGTTAGCATCCAGTCAGCATTCTATCATGTCTTTCTTCAGAAGATCTCTGTGACTTGGGAACATAGAGTTACAAAATTATAGCATCTCGGAGATGGAAAGGACCTCAGAAACCATCTGAAGAGTGGAGATGATAGATATGATCCAGGTTTGAGGGTTAACATGATGAAAGAATTAAAGGATAAAGTGGTGTGAGATTTGTGAGTTTAGAGAAATAAGTTGTTAAAATAGATAATTGTAGGAAGAAGCCTATAAAGTGAAGGAAATAAAACCAGGGCATGGATAATGGACTAGGGAAACAGAGAGGGAAATTCATGATCAGGGCAAAGAGTGGATACTGGAGGAATGAGAAAATGGAAGTGGTAGAAAAACAAGATAATACTATCAGAGAAGAGAACTCCAGAAGACATGATATTGGCTGTCTAATAGTTTGAGGTGATTATGAAGTCTAAATTGAGGACTTTCCTTGTAGGAGGTTGAGAAATAGAAGCAGAAGCCATGGAAATTGAGGATGTTGATGTTGTGAAAAGCCAGGGTTATAGGAGGGTCACCAACATAAAGACAGGATTTAATTCAAGTTCCTAAGAATATTAGTGATTGGAGGGAGAGAGCAAAACTATTAGGTCTCATTCTTTGTACTTTTACAGAAATTAGCACAGGATTTCAATAAATATTTATCCAATAAGAGAATTAATGCAGTATCTATGGATTGAGATGTTATGCAGAGAAGGTGGCACCCATTGTATTAATCATATCATATGTTAGAATGTAAACATCTTGAAGGCAGGAACCATGTTTCACCTTTCTTTCCCCAGTGATTTAGCTTGTTGACTAACTGACCTCACTTTCCCTTCCAATATACTCTATCAGTATAATTTTCTGTACATATACATATATACATACATTTATATATGTGTGTGTGTGTGCACATACACACAATACATATACATTAGTGTATATGTATATATGTGTGTATGAGGAGAAAGAAAGAGAGAAAACTAGGTGTAGTACATAGAATGCTAGACTTGGAGTCAGGAAGACTTCAGCTCAAATCCAGCAACAGATATTTGGTATAATAATATGATTGTGGGCAAGTCACCTAATCTCCATCTGACTCAGCTTCCTCATCTGTAAAATGGGGGTAATAATATCACCTACTTACCAGGGTTGTTGTGAGGATAAAAGGAGATAATATTTATAAAGGGCTCTGTAAACCTGAAAGCAGTACATATAAATGCTATCTATTATCATAATATACACTTCTCCATATATGTATAAATATATGCTTACATATTATGTATAAAATATTGTATGTAAATACTGAGTATATATATATATATATATATGTATAATGCATATACACACGTATGCCCACAAATATAAAGCATAATATCAAATTGATTATTTTAGATATTACTATGCTAATAATGCAACTAATACAGACCCAGAACAAAACTCAAATCAAATGCTTAGACCTTCACTTATGGCAGTTTATTGGTGAGAAAGACAAAATAATATATTGGAGCACAATTCTAAGCTTCTGGAAACCAGATAATTTCTTAAATTTATTTTTTCACATCTCTCTTATTATCCAACATAACGCTTAATAAAAACTCGTTAGATCACATAGATAGCCTAAATAGTGGAATAATTTCAGAATTCCATCCAAAGACATGAGTTCAAATCCTTGCCCTGACAATTACAAGCTAGGGCACCTGAAGCAAACTGTTTGAGTACTTTGAACCTTGATTGTCTTATTCTGAAAAGTCCATCTCTGATGGTTCAATGGATTCTGGAGGAGATCCTGGGTTCCTACAGGTTATTCCAAGAGAATACAAACTTTGACCCATTCTGACAAACAAGAAAAGTTTTGACTCCAGTTGCATGGATGTATATCATCCAAAGCTCAGCCCAGCTAACTCCAGAGGGTCTTATCACCAAGAGTGTGATTAACATTTATTGACATAGTAACTTAAGAAAAATGTTCACTAAAACATGGAGGGGTTACAGTTCATATTGGTGGATGAAATCTTTCAAGTAAGTAAAACAGGAATAATATTTGAATTATATACCTCACAGGTCTGTTGTAAGACTCAAATGATAAAATACAGATAAAGCTCTTATGACCATGAAACCATATAAATATTAATCAAAAGGATGTTTCAACTCCTTTTTGCTTTATACTTTTCACTAACCACTTGGAGATTTCCCAATTCTGATGCAAACAATTGAACCAGAGAGGAAACAGCTGCTGAGAAAAATGATTAAATTGCTTTTTATTCACATGTAAGAGGAAACTGGCCAGTCCTCAGAGTATATGCATAAGACATTTCTTGCTGTGACCACACACTGGGGCTTGGTGAGCTTGCTATATATATATATACATACATACATACATACATACATATATATATATGCATATACATACATATACATGTATATGTATGATATATATGCATATTATATATATGACATATATATACATATATATATATATGATGATGATGATGTGTAAAACATGTCCTGCAGGTATTCCATAACTGTTTCCTGTCTGCTTGCTGCTTGGTGAGAAAAGCTTCTTAATTAACTGATGATCCAGAACAGAGTTGTATATAAAAGGTTCCAGTGGACTAAGGTGATCTCTCTCTCTCTCTCTCTCTTGTGTATCCAGTTAGGTAAAAACTTCTGTGGGTCTTTGGGTGGTGAAGATGCCACAGGCCTTTGTCTTCCCACCCTGCCTGCTATATAACCTTGAACACATGCTTCTGTTGTTGCTTCTACCCTTGCTGTGTTTCTTCTTTCCTCTGTTTAGGTAAATAAATATCAAGACATAAAGAACAAAGCTATGATCTTGTGATCTTTGAAAGGCAGAAGTCCAGGAGTAGGCATCTAATGCAGAATTTGCCATAACAGACACAGCTGAGCAGAATGAGAAACCAGTGCAACTGAGAAGGGGCCTGTGTGAACAAACCCAGAAGTAGATTTCTCATCCAAGAAATGTACCTGCAGGCAAAAGAGTGACTTGTTCAGTGGCTAGGCCACATTCAAAAGTGAACTCAGTAGGGCAACTGTTTAATGATAACCATTTTAAGTCTGAACTCACTCTCCCCAGGGACCAAGGTGTAGAGGACAGAGTATGCCCTGATTGGGGTACAATTACTTTTACTTCTGTTTTTGCTATATCTATTGAGTAAGTATTCCTTTCTATTCTAATTGCTCTTAATTAGTTATTAATGACATCAAGGACCAATCAACTGGTTAAATTATACTGGGGAGATATTTGCCAGCACTGGGAAAATTATTTGAGGGCACTGATTACTGGTGTTTGATATTAGGGAATCACACCAGAATGGGGAGGGGGCGTACTGGTTAAGCCAAGAGCATTAGAATAAAGTCACTACCTCTTAGGTATGCCCCTAGAACCCTGAAGGAAACCTGTAGCTATCACTTGCTGTGGGCCCAATCTGCTCAAATTTGGTTTGGGTTGGGAGAATAGCTTCAGAGTCTTTACACATGTGGCTATTCAGAAATAGAAAAGTCAAATAATGTAACTTTTAGGGAAGCCGTAATGCAGAAGAAAGCTTCAATCTTGTTTGACTTAATTACTTTGAGCAGAGCTGGCCCTACTTAACCCTGTAAAGTTAGGAAAATTAGTCTTAAGAGTTCAAGGTTCTCCAATCTTCTAACCCTAACTTTTCCAAAACCATGCTTCCTTTCTTTACACTTCAGGCAATATGATTTACTTAAGGCCTCTGTGCCTTCTCCCACATGAAACAAATTCACAGAGAAGAATCTAATAAATTCATTCACCAGAAAATGCAAATTATACAACTGGATAATTGTAGAGGTAGAAAGAATCTAGTTTCTTTCTTTGCCATTTGAATGCCTATGCTTTCTACAAAGGCTAAAAGTATCACATCATCCATAAATCTTTCCTTAATTTCTCAGGCCAATATTGACTTTCTGTCTGAGACCTAACCTACTTGGTACCTAGTTTTGAGACTCTCTGATATGGTGAAAGTGACACACACACACACATAGAGAATAATTATATGCAACTAGGTGATATAGTGAATAGAGCCCTGGTCCCAGAGTCAGGAAGACCTGAGTTCAAATCCAGCCTTAGATACTTAATAGCTTTGTGATACAGGGCAAGTCACTTATCCCTATTTGCCTCATTTTATTCATCTGTAAAATGAACTATAGAAGGAAACGGTAAACCACTCTAGTGTGTTTGCTAAGAAAACTTCAGAAAGTGTCATAAAGAATAGAACACAACTGCAACAACTGAACAACACCAACAATGTGTTTCTATTTATGTTTCACCTCATTCTTAGTCTATAAGCTCATTGATAGTTGAGAACATTGCTTAACTTAATTATTCAATAAACATTTATTAAGTGTCCAGTACATGCAAGGTATTATGCTAAGTATTGAGGAAACAAAGAGAGCCAAAAGATAGTCCCTTATCTCAAGGAGCTCAAAGTATTAATAGGGAATCATCATACAAATGACTAAGTATATTTATAAGATAAATTGAAAGATAATAGAAGTGAGGAACTATTTATAGAAGATGGGATTTTGACTGGGACTTGGAGGAAGTCAGGAGAGAGAAGTGGAATAGTTCAGGTATGTGGTCATCACCTCATAGGCTTGTACCTTGCAGCACCATTGCAATATTTACAGGATCATGATCAAGACCATGACTATAAATATCCCATGATGTTCAATCACAGTATATACCCAACTCTCCAGGTAGAGGACAGAACTGAAGCATTTATTTAGACATCAGAAAACTGAATCCCCTAACCAGTAACCCAATTCCATCATAATATCAAACATATTAAGAAGCCATAATAAAGCAGCATCCTTCAGCCTTCCCATAAACCAATACAAGATCAATATTTACTCACAAACCTCTCCTTGCCTGAGCACCTCTCTCCCCCACCATCTCTCTGGCTCTGACTACCAACTTCCTGTGAACTCTGTTTGCCTTCAGCAAACTTCTCCCACCACAGGCTCCATGTTACTACATTCAACCTATTAAGGGGCAGAGTTTACTTTCAAAGCAGGGGACATTACACACCTAGATGGTAAAGAGATATGATGACGGATTGGATAAGTGGAGGGGAGAGGGTGAGAGACAGTGAGGAGAATTATGAATGATACCTATGTTACAAGCCTGGGTGACAGAAAGGATGGTAAACAGTAACAGGGAAATTTGAAAGGGGAAAGGTTTTGGGGGAAAGATAATGAATTCAATTTGGACTTGCTGAATTTAAGCCATCTATAGAATCCAATCTGAATTATTCAAAAGGCAGTTGAAAATTCAAAATTGAAGACTAACAGAGATGTTATAATTGGATAAATAGACTTGAAAATTATAAGAATCTTGAAATGATAATTGAATCTTTGGGAGCTGATGAAATCAATAAATTGAAATAGTGTAGAGGGAGAAGGGAAAAGGGGCTAGTACAGATACCTGGTGGACACTCAGGGTTATTGGGTATGATCTGGATGAAGAATTAGTAAAGGAAACAGAAGGAGTGTTCATAGAGGTGAGAGGAGAACCAGGAGAGAAAGTAGCAGTACCATGAAAACCTAGAGGAAAGAGATTTGTCAAGAAGAGAGTGACACAACATAGAAGGCTACAGAAAGGTAAAATTTTATCCTCTTGGTGGCTAACACTCTGCTTTTCATGTAGTTGATACCTAAAAATGTTGAAAAATAGATTCTTGTCAAGGTCAAATAAGCAGATTCAGAAAACTGTGTGTGCGTGTGTGTGTGTGTGTGTGTGCATATATGTATGCACATATATATAAACATACACAATTTATACACCCATACCCACACAGCTAAAGCAATATAAATAGAAAGAACAATAACAACCTTGAACATTTTAAAATAATAATGAACAAGCTCAATCTTGAATAAGAGTTATGACAATGCAAATTGCTCTTAGAGACTATGGTTGTGGAACAGTGCATATACTGTTAGACTCGATAGATGCATTACTTTTGTTAAATTAGTGTTTTCACTCTTTAAAAATTCTTTGTTATAAGGGATGGCTGGCTTCATATGGACAGGAAAAAGGGGAAATATTGGGAAATGAATATGATGTAAAAACAAAATACTTTGATATAATTTAGAAAAGAAAAGAAAAAAATCTTATTGAATGAATGAATGAATACTTTAGGTACTCCTTTACAACAGCTTTGAATGATAGATCTCCTTTCTTCATCAGAACAATTGCGAAGATCAGGATGTTACTATCACTTAGCAAAGAATTCCATTTGTTGAATAGCTTTAATTATTCAAAATTTCTTCCTTCTGCTGAGGTAAAAAATCTTATTCCTTGCAGCTTCCACCCATTGGCTATAGTTCTACCCTCAAGCTACACAGACTAATTCTTAGGACTGAAACATCAACTGATTAAGTACATTGGGTGTAGGTTTGACATGAAAGCAGTGCCTATGAAACAGAATGTGCCATATGGTGGCCTAAGGAAATCATTTGATCTTTGCCGCAATACTTTCCAAGACTATGGTCTATTGTCCTAGTGGGTAACTACCACTATAGATTATGTTGTTTTCATTTCGCAGAAACTCTCCCTTCTTTCTAACTTTTCTATTTCTGTTAAAGGCATCATTATATTTCTAGGCACTCAAGTTTGTAATATCACAATCATTTTCAACTTTCCATCCTTCCTATATCCAATCAGTTGCCAAGAACTGCAACATTTCTCTTATCTACCCCTTTCCTTCAACTCACTAAGCTACCACCTTAGTTTAGTCAATCAGTTAACAAGCACCACTTCCAAAGGGGTCTATCCAGATTCTACCAGCTGCTAGTGTCTTCCTTTTATGTTTACTTAACACATGTACATTTATAAATACACACATGCATACATATATATGTATGTACACATATACATATATAATACCTCACATATATTTACTTAACTTTTATTATTTTATTTTAATTACATGTTATTTTCATCCCCATGAGAATATAAGTATTCTAAGCACAAGAATCAGTTCATTTGTGTCTTTGTGAAATAGATAGAGTGATGTTGTTTTTGTCTTTGTGCGACAGATTGAGTGCTGTGCCTGGACTCAGGAAGACCTGAGTTCAAATGTGGCCTCAAACACTCACTAGCTCTGTGACTCAGTTTCTTATCTATAAAATAGGGATGAAAATAGCACCTTACTCCTCCCTTTCAGTGTTGTGAGAATCAAATGAAACACTATTTATAAATCACTTACTTAACACAATGCCTGTGCTTGATAAATGCTTACTCCTTGCCCTTTCATCCTGGCATCTGATGCTCAGCCCAGTGACTAGGAGTTGCTTGACTGATAAATTCAATGCCCGGCAGCTAACCCAGCCCCCATCTGAATTTAGCTACTCTAGTCTTCAAATGTGTAAAGAATTAAGTAATCTCCCAGATCAGTTAAATAAAGAAGTCTTGGAGAAGTTTGAACACCCTTGAAGATGATAATTAGCTTACTTTCAAATTGGCAAGAAAGTCCCAACACTATTTGGATATTATTTAGTCTTTAACTCCAGTGGAGTCTTCTCTTTCCCTAGTAGCATGAATCAGCACCAGTCGTCAAGTCCAGGCTGCTCTGCACTCCCATCTCCTAATTCCTGGCCTTGCTTTGTTGTTGTCATTTGTTCAGTCATGTTCAACTCTTCATGATCCCATGGACCACAGCATGCCAGGTCCTTCTAGCCTTTATTATCTTCTGAAGTCTGTCCAAACTCATGGTCTTTGCTTCCATGACACTTTCTATGCATCTCTGCCATCCTCTTCTTCTTTTGTCTTTAATCATTCCCAACATCAGGGTCTTTCACAATGAATCCTATGTTTTCATTATGTGGCCAAAGTATTTAAGCTTCAGCTTTAGTATTTGTCCTTCCATAGGTTTTAAAAGATGAAAATAGGAATCCTGTAAAAACTCACCAGATTTTACTGGTTTTGGAGAAGGTATCCCATTCCCTCTAGGGTTCTAATTGGCTGTCCAATTCATCTTGAGGCTTCTTAGATCCGTTCCGACCATTTTACCAGACTGCTCATTGTTTTGTGAGTATCTCTCCTCAACAAAACTTGTTTGCTTTACTGTTTTTTCCCTATACTCAGCTGCTGATACTCTGTATATACTCATGTCATTATTAAGACACAATGCTGGCCTTTTATCTGTCCTATTCTTTAGGACTTTCTAGCTTGATAAAACCTGATAGAACCTGGGGTTGACTGGCATCATCTTCAAGAATTCAGTCACCTCTCCACCTCCATAAGGCATTAGAGTAGTACTCAAATATAAGTAATGGGATTTGGACTGTGGTAACAGAAGTCAAGTGTCTAAAACAAGGGAGACAACAATCCTTATATTTCTATCTTTATCAAACCTTATCTAAGTTACTTTGTCAGATTCTGGATGCCACATATGACAATCTGTAGCATATTTTAACAGAGGACAAATCTTTATGCCACAGTAATGAGCATGTAAGGATGAGATTTCAGTCATCAGTAATAGAATGGCTATCAACTTTATGGGAGCTATTTTTTCCTGATGCTATTGTAGTCACTTCACAAAGGCAGATTAACTTGCTCATTAAAATGTAAGCTTCCATGAGAAACCATGTTCATTTCTTTCTTTGGGTCCCCAGCACTTAGCACAGTGCCTGGAACATAGTACTTAATAAATGTTCTTTGATAATGATAACAATGATGACAATGGGTCCTTTTCTGATCTGCCTCTATAGATTCTCCAGGACTCTGAAATAGCCATAAAAAAGCCTCACCAACCAGAAGAACTGAGTGAATCATTGGAACAATGCTTTACCTGAGGATTAAGTGTTTTTAGTACTCCTGCAACCTTTATTTTTTTAATCAGATTCTTCCTTTTGCTTTATTAATTTAATGTTATGAAGGCACTGGCCTATGGCACTATTCTGTTCTACTGATATTATCAACCAATGGAATATATATTTGTCCTAGTCTCTTTTGGAAATTGTCTTCTGCATACCATTAGTGACTATGCAAATATGAAAATTATAATGGATTACTTGACTCTAGCCTGACTTCTTGGAATATTTACCCTGAAAGTTCTTTAGGCAATTTTCTTATTTTTCATGATAGTTAATGAAAAGTTATTTCATTGTTGTTTCATGGGAAAGGAAACTTGTTTACAGTTATTGCTAAAAATAACCACAGCAGAAAAGGAAAAAGTTATCCACTTAATATAATTTTCATCTTATTCTTAATCATTCATTCAAGATCAGGTCACGGAGAGGGGGATTTTTGCCCAAAGACAACAAGGGTCATCAGCAAAACCAGCACCAGCACGTAATAGTTTCCCAACTTGACTGCATACTATTCAAAGATACATGTAGCTTGCAAGGCTCCACAGCTAGAGACAGTAAGAATAAAGGGCTTCTCTGAGAAAGGACCATGGTAGTCAAAAAGTCCTGGGGTGGGGACCTTAAAAATGCTCAGAATCTGTAATAGGCATCAAATTAGTAAATTGATGAGTATTCAATTGGAATACTCCAGGTCCAAGGATTGTCATATCCTTAATCCTTTGTCTGAAGACACTGGAAAGGATCCCAAAGATACAGTGTTCTCAGTCTCAAAGATCTGCTAGAGGGAAGGGGATGGAGTGGCTAAACTAAGAAAGGAAGGTCATCCCAGGAACACAGGTGACCCATTGTGAGACCAAAAAGGACAATGGGTGCACTTAAAAGTGCAGCAATGATCTGATTCTGGCCCTAAGACAAAGCCCTGTTTAGGAAACTAAAGCTAGAGATGAGTAAATCAAAGAAAATATATTGAACCATATCTACAGATCCACAAAAAAAGATGAAACTGCATAAAATTAGCAAAGCAGAGACTCAAAGGGAAAATTGGATGTTCTATAAGGACTACATGAAGACCTAGAATGAAGAGATTTTTTAAAAATTAAATGAAAGCTCTGGGGGAATGTGTTGGAAGGATGATAAATAGTTAAGAGGAGAAAATAGTAAGTCTTACTCAAGGAACAGTGTCCCTGTAAACTAGATAAGACCAAATAGAAATAAATAAGTTCATGAGAAAGCAAGAAATAGCAGAACAAATTAAAATATTGAAAAACTGAAAGAAAATGTATGTTACCTAATATAATAATTATAACAATAATAGCTAACATTTATATAGCACTTAACATGTGCTACACACTGTACTAGGTGTTTTACACTTACTTTTTCTCATTTGATTTGATCTTCACAACAACCTCAAGATGTAGTGCTATTATTATCCCCATTTCATAGATGAGGAAACTGAGGTAAAAAGAGATTAAGTAATTCGTAAATGACTGAGGCCAAATTTGAATTCAGGTTTTTCTGACTCCAGGCCCAAAACTCTATATTCTGACCCATTTAGCTACCATCTAACCCAGAAAATGGGTCAAGGAAAGATAAATTACCAATGGCAATGTTTGGAGAATCATGATAAAAACAAATCTGGGATATTACATTTGAAGAAATAAATAACAAGGGAAAACTTCCTACATCAACTTAGAATCAGAGGGTAAAGTGGAAATAAAAAGGAGCTACTGATCTACTAAAAGAATCCTGAAAGAATCTGAGTTCTGAAAGAATCTAAAAATGGAAAGTCCCAGGAATAACATAATCCAAATCCAGTGCTCCTTTGTCAAAGAAAAAATATTGCAAGCATCCAGAAAAGAGGAGTTTAAGAGCTGAGGAACAACACTTAGGATCTCATAAAAACTGACAGTTCAACTGTAAATGAGTGGTGATCTTGGAATACAATTTTAGAAAATGTAAAAGATAGAGTCTTACAACCAAAATAACTTTCACCGGAAGGCTGAGTTTTATCTTAAAGGGAAATAAAATAGATCTTTAATAAAAGAGAGGGCTTTCAAGAATTTCTGATGGAAATAATATTAAAAAACCAGAGCCAAGTAGGAAGTTTAAAATATAAATACATAAGTGCAGAGAAAACTTGAAAGAAATATTTGTTTGAGCATTTGGAAGGGAGCATGTGATGTGCAGTCATAACATTCTAAAAGAAGAAATGCATATCCTCCCAGAACTTTTAATTCTTCAATGAGTATTGAATGAGAGGATCTTGGAAGATTGATTCTGATCTGAAGGACAAAGAATCATTGAACACTCATATATACAAATGACCAGTGAGGTACAGGGCATAGAGTAGTAGACCTAGAATCAAGAAGACCTGAATTCAAATCTGACTTCAGACACTTATTAGCTGTGTGACCCTAGGCAAGTCACTTAACCCTGTTTCAGTTCCTCACCCGTAAAATAGTCTGGAGAAGGAAATGGCAAAACACTCCAGTATCTATGCCAAGAAAACCCTAAAGGGGTCACAAAGAATTGGACACAACTGAAAATGAGTAAACAACAAACATACAAACAGACTAGTGCAGAAATAAATCAAATTTACAATGACACCAGTGAGAATGGGAAAGAGAGAGGTTGAAAGGGAAGAAAATACCAAGGAGGGAATAGTTGCAAACAAAACAAACTTCCTGATCCTTTATAAGGATTGAAAGGAAAAAAAAAGAAAGAAAAGGAAAAGGAATGAACTGGAAACTAGACAATTGTCCACCAATTGAGAATGACCAAAAAAAAAGTGTTGTGTATTTATATAAAGGAATTTTGTCTTACTGTAAGAAATTATGAAAGATCATTTTAGAAAATCCTGAATCAGTTAGTTAATAAACATCTATTAAGCAGCTACTATTTGCCAGGATCTGTACTAAGCATTGGGATACAAAGAAAGGTAAAAGTCAGTCACAGAGCTCACAGCACAATGGGGGAGAAAACATACAAGCAACTATGCACAAACAAGATATATACAGGCTAATCTGGCAATAATCAACAGAGGAAGACATTCAGATTAAGGGAGGATTAGGAAAGGTTTCCTACAAAAGATGGAATTTTAGGGACGCCTTAAAAAAAATCCCAACAACAACAAAACAACAGAAGCCATGATATAGTGGTGAGGAGAGAGAGAATGAAAAGGAAATTCAAAGACAGTGCAAATGCCCAGACGTGGGAAGTGAAGTGTCTTGTGCAAGGAACAATGAGGAGAGCAGTGTTATTGGATTGCAAATTATGTTAGTGGGAGTGAGGTTTAAGAAAGCTAGAAATGTAGGAGAAGGCAGGTTTTGAAGAGCTTTGAATGCCAAAGAAAAGGAAATTATATTTGATCCTGGAGGTCAAAGGTAGCCACTAGAATTTACTGAAGGGGGGATGCCATGGTCAGGCTTCTGTTTAGGAAGAACACCTTGATAGCTGAATGGAGGATGGACTGGATGGGTTAATGAGTTGAACTGGGAAACTAACCGGAAAGTTATTGCAATAATCCAGGCATGAGGTCTTGAACCAGGGTAGTGGAGTGTCAGAGGAGAGCAGAGGGCATAATCAAGAGATTTCAGGAAGGTAAAAATCAATACATTTTGGCAACAGATTCTATATGAGAAGTGAGTGAGTAGGAATTGAAAATGACACCTAGATTGTGAGTGTGGGTGAGTAGGAGGATGGTGGTTCTCCTGACAGCAATACAGATGTTAGGAGGAAAAGAGGGTTTAGGGGGGAAATAATGAGTTCTGTTTTGGATACATTGCATTTAAGAGGGACATTTGGTTTGACTTGTCTAAAAGGCAATTGGAAATGTAAGACTGAAAGGTGGCAGAGAGAATACAGCTGGATAAGTAGACTTGAGAATCATAAGTATAGAGATGATATTTTAATCCATAGGAACTAATGAGATCATCAGGTGAAATAATATAGAGAAAGAAGAGAGGAGGGCCCAGTACAGAGTCCTGAGGGACACCCATGGTTTACAGGCATGACCTAGATTAAGATTCAACAAAGGAGACCAAGAAAGAAGAATGAGAAAGGTAGAAGGAGACAGGGAGAGAATACCCCAAAAAACTAGATAGAAGAGAGTATCCAGGTATAATGGCAAGCAAACAAGTACTCAGCACTTTGTTTCAGTTGAGCCTTGCCCCTGATTATGTCAAGTTTCCTTTAGAAGCAGAACTTGTGAATCCCTACTCTCTCATTTACATTCATTCTCTCTCTAAGTACTTGTTCCTTACCCACTGGTAACAAACATGCCTGTATCATCACAATTCTCTAAAAACCCTCACTTGATCTACCAACCTCTGATAACTATTGCCCCTTATTCCTCTCCTCTTTTAGGTTAAATCCTTTGAGAAGGTTATGCTCAATAAATAGGTTGCCTC
>CM053587.1:278070807-278103288 GCA_028646515.1 Pseudochirops corinnae
TGAGATACACAGGCACTGTGGTTGGGAGATCCATCCTGCCCTACCGAGAAGTGACATAGGAGAGAATAGACTGGGGGAGGGGGGACACACTGGGATGGCTGTTTTGGGGCGGTGGGTGGGGGAAAGAGGGGGAGAAAATATGTAACTCAAAATCTTGTGGAAATGAATGATGCAAACTATAATAAAATTAAAAAAAAATGTTTACTTCTAACTATCCTCTCCTCTAATGTGCCCTCCCTTCTATCATCCCTCCTCTTATCCTCCACCCCCCTATTTTCCTGGAGGGTAAGATACCCATTTGAGTGTGTATGTTATTCCCTCCTTAAGCCAAACTCAATGAGAATAAGGTTGCCCATTCCCTTTCACCTTCCTGTTCTTCCCCTTCATTGTAACAGTTTTCTTTTGCCTCTTTTATATGAGATAATTTACCCAAATCTATCTCTCCCTTTCTCCTTCTCCCACTATACTCCTCTCTTACCTCTTAATTATATATTTTAAATATCATCCTTTCATATTCAACTTGTCCTGTGCTCTCTGTCTATGTATACATGAACATACATGTACCCACACTCACATACATATTCATATACACATACCCCTTCCTATACATACATATACATGTATATTACCTTCAACTATCCTCATACTGAGGAAAGTGTTATGAGTTCCAATTATCATTTTTCCATGTAGAAATGTAAATAGTTCAACTTTAATAAGTTCCTTATGATTTCTTTTTCCTCTTTACCTTCTCATGCTTCTCTTACTTCTTGTATTTGAAAGTCAAATTTTTTGTTCAGCTATGTTTTTTTCATCAAGAATGCTTGAAAATCCTCTATTTCATTGAATGACCATATTTTCCCCTGTAGGATTATACTCAATTTTGCCGGGTAGGTGATTCTTGGTTTTATTCCTAACTCCTTTGACCTCTGGAATATCATATTCCAAGTCCTTCAATCTCTTAATGTAGAAGCTTCTAGGTCTTGTGTTATCCTGATTGTTTCCACAGTACTCAAATTGTTTCTTCCTGACTACTTGCAGTATTTTCTCCTTGACCTGGGAACTCTGGAATTTGTCTATGCTATTCCTAAAAGTTTTCTTTTTGGAATATTTTTCAAGAGGTGATCAGTGAATTCCTTCAATTTCTCTTTTGCTAGTTCTAGAATATCAGGGCAATAATTTCTCAAAAGATAGTGTCTCGGCTCTTTTTTTGATCATGGCTTTCAGGTAGTAAAATAATTTTTAAATGATCTCTCCTGCATTTATTTTCCAGGTCAGTGGTTTTTCCAATAAGATATTTCACATTGCCTTCTCTTTTTATTTCATTTGTTTGGATCTGTTTTATAGTATCTTGATTTCTCATAAAGTCATTAGCTTCCAATTGCTCCAATCTAATTTTGAAGAAATTATTCTCTTCAGTGAGTTTTTGCAATTTCTTTTCCATCTGGCTAATTTACCTTTTTATGGCATTCTTCCCCTCATTGACTTTTTGGGCTTAGTTTGCCATTTGTTAATCTATTTTTTAAGGTGTCATTTTCTTCAATCAGGCTGTTGACTCACTTTTCATGATTTTCTTGCATTATTTTCATTTCTCTTCCCAATTTTTCCTCTATTTCTCTTAATTGATTTTCAAAATTCTTCTTGAACTCCTCCATGGCCAGTAACCAATTTGTATTTTTCTTGGAGGTTTTCGATGCAGGAATTCTGACTTCACTATCTTCCTCCTGCTCCATGCCTTGATCCTTTTTGTCCCTAAAAAAGGATTGTGTGGTATGTTTGTGGTTCCTCAGCTTGCTCATATTGCCAGTCAATTACTTGATGTTTGAACTCTTTGCCACAGTAGAACTCTGCTTCCATAATGGAGAGAGCTTTCTCCCAAAGTTCTGGAGTTTTTGCAGCTGCCAGAGCTATTAGGAGGGTACCCTCTCTACAATCCACACAAGCTCTGGCTCACTGGTCACATACCCCAGGACCACCACACAAGACCACAATCCAGATGAAAGCAGGTTAAAGCAAGAGCAATTACCCTCTACATGGTTGCTTGGTCCCCCTACATCTGCAGGCCAAGAGCTCCTGAGGCAGGATGCCAAGGTGGATGCACCAGCCATGCTTCTTCTGCTTCCTGTCCCATGGGCAGGGGCTAGACCACACTTTTATTCCACCCCACCCTGCATCCAAGAGAGTTCCTGACTGACCTTTTACTTTGTCTTTGGCATTTATGCGTTGAGAAGCCTGGAAACCACAATAGCTACTGGTGATTCACTCTCTTGAAGTCTGCTCTGGCCACCACTGGTTGGGGCCACCCTGGGGCCAGAATCTTCAGGCTCAGGTAGGCCTGCTCTTGGCTCCCAGCTCAGTGTGATAGACCCTTCCTGGAAGTAGACCCTTCCTTTCAGCCTATTGGACTGCCTTCAGCAAGAGATTTGTTTTTTTTTTTAATTAAATTTTAAGTTTATTTTTAGTTTACATCATTCATTTCCACAAGATTTTGAGTTACAAATTTTCTCCCCATCATTCCCTTACTCATCACCCCAAAACAATGATCCCACTTAACACCCCCTAACCCAATCAGCTCTCTCCTATATCCTCCCCTATCCTTCTTCCCACTTTCTGGTAGGGCAAGATGGATCTCCATACCCCATTGCCTGTATATATTATTTCCCAGTTGCATGTAAAAAATAATAATACTTTTTTGAACATTTCATTTTAGAACTTTGAATTCCAGATTCTTTCCCTTCCTCACTCATCACCCACCCTTACTGGAAAGATAAGCAATTCAATATAGGTTGTACATGTATACTTATGCAAAACATTTCCATAGTGGATATATTGTGAAAGACTGACTATATTTCCCTCCATCCTATTCTACCCCGCTACTTGTTCTATTCTCTACTTTGACCCTGTCCCTTTCCAAAAACCTGTGCTTCTAACTACCCTCCCCCCAGCTTGCCCTGCCCTCCATCATCCTCTCTCTCATCTTCTTCCCCCCTACTCTCCTGTAGGATGAGATACCCAATTCAGTGTGTATGTCATTCCCTCCCTAAGCCAAATTCAATCAGAGTTAGGTTGAAGCATTCCCTTTTGCTTTCCTATTCTTCCCCTCCATTGTAACAGTTATCCCTTGCCTTTTCTATATAAGATAATTTACTCCATTCTGTCTCTCCCAATCTCCTCTCATTATATTCCTCTCTCACTTCTCAATTTCACCTTTTAAGTATCATCCCTTCCTCTTCAATTGGTCCTGTGCCCTCTGTCTATGTATACCTGCACATATATATACACACACACACACACACACACACACGAGCATATGTAGTCATATGTACCTATACCCTCCTATATAGACATATATGTATGTATACATATATATGCAACTATATTTCCTTCAACTATCCTCATATTGAGAAAAGTTTCATAAGTTACATTTATCGTTTTTCCATGTAGGTATGTAAATAGTTCAAATTTGATAAGTTCCGTGTGATTTCTTTTCCCTGTTTACCTTCTCATGCTTTTCTTTCTTCTTATATTTGAGTGTCAAATTTTCTATTCAACTCTGTTTTTTTATCAAGAATGCTTGAAAGTCCTCTATTTCATTGAATTACCATATTTTCCCCAGAAACATTATACTCAGTTTTGCTGGGTAGGTGATTCTTGGTTTTAATCTTAGCTCCTTTGATTTCTGGAATATCATATTCCAAGACCTTCAATCCCTTAATGTAGAAGCTGCTAGATCCTCTGTTATCCTAATTCTGTTTCTATAATATTCGAATTGTTTCTTCTTGGCTGCCTGTAATATTTTTTCCTTTATCTGGAAAATCCAGAACCTTACTATAATATTGCCAGGAGTTTTCTTTTGTGCATCTTTTTCAAGAAGTAATTGGTGAATTCTTTCAATTTCTATTTTGCCCTCTGGTTTTAAGATATCAGGACAATTTTTTTTCCTTGAGAATTTCTTGAAGGATGCTTTTTAAGTTCTTTTCTTTTATCATGACTTTCAGGTAGTCCAATAATTTTTAAATTGTCTCTCCTGCATCTATTTTCCAGGTCAGTGTTTTTTTTCAAGGAGATATTTCACATTGTCTTCTATTTTTGTTTCAATTTTTTGGATCTGTTTTATAGTGTCTTGATTTCTCATAAAGTCATTAGCTTCTATTTCCTCCACTCTAATTCTGAAGGAATTATTCTCTTCAGCGAGCTTTTGAAATTCTTTTTCCATCTGGCAAATTGGACTTTTTAAGGCATTCTTCTCTTCATTGGCTTTTTGGGCCTCTCTTGCCATTTGAGTTAGTCTATTTTTTAAGGCGTTATTTTCTTCAGTCATGGTATTGACTTGCTTTTCATGATTTTCTTGTATCATTTTCATTTCTCTTCCCAATTTTTCCTCCATTTCTCTCAATTGATTTTCAAAATCCTTCTTGAGGTCCTTCATGGCCTGTAACCAGTTTATATTTTTCTTGGAAGCTTTTGGTGCAGGAGTTCTGACTGTGTTGTCTTCCTCCCATTCCATGCTTTGATCCTTTTTATCCCCCCAAAAGGAATCTAAAGTTGGATTACTGTGCTTGCTTTGCTTCTCATGTTGCTCCTCAATTGCTTGACTTTTGACCTCTTTGCCACAGTAGTACTCTGCTTCCACAGGGGATAGCTTTGTCCCAAATTGCTGGGGTTTTCACAGCTGCCAGAGCTATTTGGAGGGTGCCATCTCTGCAGCCTCAACAAACTCTGGCTCACTGGTCACACATTTCAGGACTACCACACAAGACTGCAATCCAGATCCAGGCAGGTTAAAGCAAGAGCAATTACCCTCTGAATGTTTGCTTGGCCCCCCTACAGTTTGTAGAGCAGGAGCTCTGAAGCAGCCATGTGGAGGTGGCTTCAGGGCTACCACACCTCCACCACTTCTAGCTCTAGGTTCTGGGACATGACCTGTTCCTCCATTCCCCTTCCCCAGTTCCAACCTCTCACTTTTTCTTTGGCATTTATGGGTTGATAATTCAGAAAATCACCACTGCTGCTGGTGATTTACTCTCCCAAAGTCAGTGTGCTGCAGTTGCTGGTCAGGGCCACCCTTTGGCTAAAACCATGGGCTCCCAGGGAGCTGGGCTCACAGAGTGCTGTGATGAATCCTTTCTGTCAACCTGCCAGGCTGCCTTCAGCAGGAGTTTTGTTTCTGTCACTTTGTGGGTTCTGTAGCTCTAAAGTTTGTTTAGAGTCATTTTTTCACATGTATTGAAAGTGATTGGAGCAGGAGCATGCCAATTTTGTGCTTTTACTCTTCTGCTCCTCATTGTTTATAGCATAGTATTCCATTACATTCATATACCACAAATTGTTTAGCCATTCTGCAATTGATGGGCATCCACTTGATTTCCAATTCTTTGCCACCACAAAAAGAGCTGCTATAAATATTTTTGTACATATGGGTCCACTTGTATGATCTCTTTGGGATCCAGCCCTAGAAGTTGTATTGCTGGGTGAAAGGGTATGCATATTTTTATAATCCTTTGGGAATAGTTCCAAATTGCTCTCCAGAATGGTTGGATCAATTCCCAATTCCAACAAGAATGCTTTAGTGTTACAAATTTTCCCATATTTTCTCTAGCGTTGATGATTTTCCTTTTTTGTCATGTTAGCCAATCTGACTGGTGAGATGTTGTACCTCAGAGTTGTTTTGATTTGCATTTCCCTAATCAATAATGATTTAGATAATGTTTTCATATGATTATGGGTATCTTTAATTTCTTCCTCTGAAAATTGCCTGTTCCTATCCTTTGACCATTTATCAATTGGAGTATGACTTGTATTCTTATAAATTTGGCTCATTTCTATGTAAATTTTAAAAATGAGGCTTCATCAAAATCACTGTTTGTAAAAATTTTTCCCCAGTTTTCCACTTCCCTCCTAAACCTTTGTTACATTGGCTTTGTTTGTACAAAACCTTTTCAATTTAATGTAATCAAAAGTATCCATTTTGCATTTTGTAATTTTCTTCTCCATAAATCTGACAAGTAAACCATTCTCCCAGATTACTAATAGTATCAGCCTTTATATCTAAATTGTGAACCCATTTTGGCTTTATTTTGATATACGGTGTTAAATAATGGTCTATGCCCAGTTTCTGCCTTACTGTTTTCCAGTTTTCCCAGCAGTTTTTGTCAAATAGTGAATTCTTATCCCAGAAACTGTAGTCTTTGGGTTTAAAGTGTGCTACCAAACTCATTGACTTCAGTATTTTGCATACCTAATCTATTCCACTGAACCGCCACTCTATTTCTCAACCAGTACCAAGAGGTTTTGATGACTCCTGCTTTATAATCCAGTTTAAAATATGGTATGGCTAGTCCACTTTCCCTAGCACTTTTTTTCCATTAATTCCCTTGATATTCTGGATCTTTTGTTCTTCCAGATGAATTTTGTTATTGTTTTTTCTAGCTCTATAAAAATTTTTTTTGGTAGTTTGATTGGTATGGCAGTAAATAGCTAAATTAATTTAGGTAAAGTTGTCATTTTTATTATATTAGCTCAGCCTAACGATGAGCAACTGATTTTTTTTTCCAGTTATTTAGATCTGACTTTATTTGTGTGAAAAGTGTTTTGTAATTGTGTTCATCAAATTCCTGGAAATGTTTTGGCAGATAGATTTCCAAATATTTTATAATGTCTACAGTACCTTTAAATGGAATTTCTCTTTCTATTTCTTGCTGTTGGGCTTCAATAGATAGATAGATAGATAGATAGATAGATAGATAGATAGATAGATAGATAGAAAATAGATAGATATAGATGTAGATATAGATATATACATATAGATATAGATGTAGATAGGAATGTCAAGGATTTATGCGGGTTTTTTTTCAATACCCTGCAAATTTGCTAAAGTTATTTATTATTTCAAGTAATTTTTACTTGATTCTCAAGGATTCTCTAAATATCTCATCATATCATCTGTAAAGAGTGATAGCTTAGTCTTTTCTTTGCCTATTCTAATTTCTTCAATTTCCTTTTCTTCTCTTATTACTATAGCTAACATTTCTAGTACCAAATTAAATAACATGGTGATAGTGGACATCCTTGTTTCACCCTGATCTTTTTGGAAATGCTTCTAGCTTTCTCCACTTCATATAATACTTGCTCATGGTTTTAGGTAGATTCTACTTATCATTTTAAGGAAGACTCCATTTATTCCCATGCTTTCTAGTGTTTTTAATAGGAAACAATATTTTTGTATAAACTAAACTTTGTTGAGAAAGAAAATTTTCAGAAGTCAGTTTCTTATCTTCTAACACTGGCATATTGACTATACCCTCACAGAAAGTCTGCTGAATGACTAACAAGTGCTGGCAACAATTTTATTTGAAAACCTTCCTGATGGAAGAATAGCAACAGAAATGAAGGCCAATTTTAAATCAGAAAAGATTCTTAATATTACAATGAGAGTCAATATAAGGTTTATTTCTGCAAAACATTTGTGATAGTCAGTGATGACTTCAAGATGATTTGTAATAAGCATGCCGAACAATCATTGCAAATGTTGATCACATGATTATGTAGCAAATGAGGTATTGTCTCTGGCATGGTGTTAGAGATGAATAAGGGAACTACTCTGGTTTAGTGTGCAGAACATAAATGTGTGTATTTGTATGTGTCTGACCTATTGAGAATCAGATTGTTCTTGAATGTCTAACTCTTGTGGCTATGGCAGGGCAGGAGGAAATTGATGACAAGTTGAACAACTACAAGAATACATTACACTGTCATAAGTGATCAGAGTTTGATGTAATTACTGCACAAATACCAAAACTGTTGTGCACAAAACCACAATGGTTTTGAATCACTGCAGAAACTAATCTATAATGCTTCAAATATCCACAAGCTCACTGTCACAGAATAAAAATGCATTTACAAACTAAATAGGCAATTATTAATGGGTTAAGTTACCGTTATTTTTTTTAACACAGATCCCTTTAAGCATTATTGAAAATCTTCCAAGGGAGTTCCCAAATTACTAAACAGGATTGACCAAACTTAAAGATCATGCTACTTGAGAGAAATGGAAGGAAGCAAAGCCTGGGCAAGAAGAAGATTGAATAACTAGAAAAATGAGGATAGTTTGAATTTCATGAGGATTCTGAGGTACTTGTGGCACTTGGAGTCTTGTGGCTGCTTGCCACAAGATTTAGATTTAGAAGTAGATGGTCAGTCAGTTAAACAAAGCTTATTGAGAAGAAAGTACTTTGTCCAGCTTGAAGTGCTGTAGAAATATGAATTGCTATTAAATTCAAAAACTTAATTTCTCTTTGGGTAGAAAAACTTATTATCAAAGTAGAAAATCTTATTTTAAACCAAGAATTAATCTTTACAATAGAAATATAAGGAAAACTACTAAAATATATGGTCCTGAAATACTTAAATGAATCCATGATCTCATTGACTTGGAAATTTCATTTGATGATGCAAAATATAATCTATCTCTAGCTGAGTATCCCTTTTCCAGTTCCTGATGTTTTCTATTCTTTATGTGGTGCCACATCTCTATGCCTCAATTTCCTCATCTTTAAATTGAAAATTTTAGACTAGATGACTTCTAATTTTTTTTTTTTTTTTTAGCTCTCAACAAAGTCTATTCCCACAATATTGAAAAGTGAACTATAGTCTCCTTTGACTTGATCTACACTGATCACCTTCAGGACCTTCTTGAACCCTATGAAACTACAAAATAAGATAACATGTCTTATTCTGAGTCTTGGTTTCTTAAACTGCAAACACTAAATGGGAATGATAAGCTACTGCACCAAGATTAGATAAAGTGGGATATTAAAAAACATAAGCATCTTTGACAAAGCAGGCCAGTTACTCTTGCAGTTGATTTGACATACTGGACTATAATTGCATAATTCTTGTTAGTTTACTATTTCGTAACCAGAATCTAGTTCCAGGAATAGCTTCATGTGTCACTGGAGAACAGAGGCTAAGTAAAGCATTCATTCCTCGTGTAATTACATATTAAATTAATATGTATATTAAATGTAATATAATTTGAATTTGAAGATCCCCTTGTATTGGCAAAGGTAACAGGTACTTAGCATCTAGTAATTAATCAAGCCTCTGTTAAAGAAACAGAAGGTATGAACTCCTGTCTCCTGTTGCTGGTACAACAGGGAGGGGCTGAACAGGGAGGGGCAATTCCATATATAAGGAAAAGTCCCAGAGAGGGAGAGGGAGATTTTCTTGGAGCAAGCCTTGTAGAGGCAGAAGCTGCTGCCACCAGGGAGACTGAAGAGGAGCTGAGGAAGCTGGAGAGGAAACCCACCCACCCATCCCCCAGGCTATAGAGAATGATTTTTATTTGGAGGACCTGGAAGAAGTGATTTTTGATTCTGGGAACCAGATGAAACTTCTGATGAGTCTGAGGACCAGCTGGCACTACTGAGGATTTCTGAGAGCCAGTCAGAGCTGAGGGTCAGCCAGAGCTGCCAAAGACTGAGGAAACATGGCTGTGATGCTAGTACTTTGTATGAACCTATTTGTGGCTTTGTTAAGCCTTGACTTACTGGGAATGGAGACTGGGAAGGATTTGGGGTGGACAGGATGCTGGATGGGCTTCAGTGTGGAACAGGAAGTGCTCAAACAGGGACCTGGGAGTCATTTGCCTTTGAACCCAGGTGATGGTTTGGTGAATCCAGGTAGAATCTGGGACCATGGAAGGGAATACAGAGAATCTGAGAAACCACCCCAGGTCAAGATAAAAGAAGACTTACATACTATGTACTGATTGAGAAATTGTAAATTTACTAGTGACCTAGGGGTGGAGGGTCTGTGTATTTTCTGATGATTGAATAGTGAATGATGAAGAATGATTGAATGATCAAGTTGATATAATGATTAATTGACTAAATGATTGTACTTAGTGATTGATGACTGAGTAAGTGACTGATTGAGTTAACTTAGTATGCTCCATTAGTGGAGAACTTTGTGTTCCTTGAGGAGGCAAACTTCCTTAAAGATGATTGAATGATTGAGTTACTAAATGATTGTTCTTTGCTGAAAACTTTGTGACTGCTGTGGTGAAAACTATATGGCCATTTTCTGCGATAAGTTGTTGTGAATGCTATATTTTGATTTTCTGTGAGAAGTTGTAACATTGTGAGTGCTGTACTTCAATTTATTGTGAATGTTTTTCTTTGATTTGTTATGAAATAAATAGAGCATTCACTATACTGTGTAATCAGAACCTTAAAAGCTGTTCACAGTAGCATTCTTCTGGGAAGCTGCTCGTGCTTGGCTTTATACTCAGGTGTGCTAGAAATTCTTCAATCAATCTTCAAGCACTGATTAAGTGACTTCTTTGTTTTAGGAACTGTACTTGGCACAGGGAATACAAAGACAAAAGTTAAATAGTCTTCAGCCTCAAGGATCTTACATTTTAATAGGAGATATGTTGAACTTGCATATATATGGATATCTTAAAAGTCTAGATAGAATTTGAAACTTTAATAAGCTCAGACATAAATGCCACCACTTATTTTTTAAAAATCTGGAAGTTTCATTATTTATACATCTTTTGTATTTAATTAATTTTGTGCATTTTGAATAATAGACTTTTATTTTAAATTTTCTTGTTTCAGTCTCTTTGATTGGTGATGGCAAATGCTGATGAAAAGGTTAACTTCCTTCTCTGGTTAGTGAAACTTAAGTCCACAACTGCTATAACAAGAACAGTCCTTTCTCATTTTAAAGAGACTCCACACAGAAATTTAATGATCAAGTAGATGAAAAAAAATTAAGGAAAATGGCTCAATTCATGACAAGTCAAGATCCAGGAGAAGCCAAAAAAAGAGATCAGCTTAAATTTCCTAGAGCAATATGTAGAACATAATAGTGCATATGGTGAAGTTTAATAGGACATATATAAATATTTTTACAATTTAAATAAGTAACCCTTCAAATGTTTTTGTAAGGATGTGGCATTAAACTAAGGCTCTTGGTGCACCCTATAAAAGTTGTAAGCATGCCTTGTTCACATGCTCTCCAGGCTCATGGTGAAAAGGGGTATAATTAGAAAATGACTAAAAATGTCTTTTTGTCTAACCCTGTGCTTAGGCTTGAAATTCCACCCTCTAGAGATTCATTCCTTCATTTATACTATTACTTGCTGCTTTTGTTTTCTTTTAAAATAAAAATATTCAGTATTCTGTGAACAGCAAAACTTGGAGTTCAAAGGGATGTTAGAAGCTATCAGGTACAACCCCTTCATGTTATAAAGAACTAGGGCCCAGAGAGGTCACAAGGTGTTAAATAACAGAATGAAAATGAATCCAGGTGCACTACTTCATACAATGGAGAGCTGTAAAGTTGCATTTAACATATAATTGAACTTTAAATGCAATTTTTATAAATTAAATTGAAATATAATTTTATTTTGATAAGTCTTGGCTAGCTCTCTGACAACACTATGGATAATGATGAGCCTTAATTTTGGAGTCAGAAGATCTGGATTCCAATCTCAGTTTTGCTACTTAATGTCACACCATCACACTTCCTCTTACATAAAATGAAAGGATTTGGCTAGATAATCATAAGATCCCTTTCAGCTCCTGATCCTAGTCTGTTGGAGACAAAATTCCAATCATCCTTTACTCAATCATCTTTAAGGGGTACAAAGTACTAAGTACAAAGTTCTCCCATCCCTAGGTCACAGTAAATCATGATTTTGTCAGTTAGCGCCAAGTACCCAATGAAAAGTTCTTTCATCTTGACATGTGGCTGACTCTCAAACTCCCTGGTTCCTCTTCCATGCTCCCTGCTCTTGTCTGAATTCACCCAACTGTCACCTGGATTCACAGATAGGAAGCATCCAGCTCCTGGTCAAGCTCCTATACCAGCTTCTCATCCAGCTCCTCAACCAGTTCCTCTTCCAGTTCCCATTCCATATTGAAGCTCACAACGACCAGCCCACCTCAAGTCCCTCACAGTTTCTGTTTCTAGGAAGACAAGGCTTAACAGAGTCCCAACAACATTCATCCACATTGCAACCATCATCAATTCACTTTCTGCCTATAAAGTCAACACAGACCCAAAACCAGGGTCTGAGAAATCAACACAAATCATAAGTGAAGTCCCAAGACCTCTGAAAACATCAGTAAAACTGTTCTCAGCACTAGAGATATTAAGAGGGAAAATGATGCATTTCTTGTTTTTAAGAACTTTATTGATGGGCAGGCCACATGGCAAAGTGGATATAGAGAATGGGATTCCAAGTTAAAAGGCCCACATTCAAATTTTGCTTCCAGCATTTATTAGCTGTGTGATCATGTGAGGGAGACTGTGGCAAGACCTATACACAGCAGATCTGAGGGAGTAGCTATAATTACAGAAGAGAAATTTTTAGGCTTCAATGTTGATAGAATTCCAGAGAAGTTGCCAACCTATAGATCAGATAGAAATATAAGCCTCTGGCAATTAGGGGTACAGATTACTGAGCCTTTGCCACACCAGCAACTAGAGTGTAAACGTTTCTTTGTTTTAGGAATGATAGAATGGTTTGTGCTGGTGAATGGTCCTCATCATACCCCTGACTCTACAAAAAGTTCCCACCAAGGCAATTTCCCACCAGCTCAGACCTGGTAAAATCAATTTATGTTGGCTGCATATATTTGCCACTATTCAAACATTATTCCCATTGAGGTTAAAGGAAACAAAAGGAGATCTTAACGCTCAATAAAGTGTGTTGCATAATATAAAAACCTAGTGCAGTTTCCTTCTGGCAATCTACCAGTAACCTCATTCTCAGGGGAAATCTAACAATTAATGACTATTTGGGGGGGTTCTGTCATTGAGCTAATGCAGAATCTAAACAATTGTCCTCTCCTCTAGCTTACATCTCTCCATCTGGTCCACAAGAATGATACCACATACTCCGTCAAATAACTTAGTAAAATCTAACAAAGTTATATCTACATTTATCTGATCAACTATTAAAATAAAAGAAGTTATATTGATCTGGTATGGCCTGTTCTCATTCTTTGTTATCATTGTTTTCTTTGCTAGGCACTTAGTAACCCTAATTTTAACAATATTATACATCATTTTGATAGTGTAAGGGTTCTCTTCATAAGAAGTAATAAATTATTAATTAAAATAGCATTAGAAGGGTTTTGTGTTAAGGAAGAGATTTACAAAAATTATGGTTTGGTGAATTTTTAAAAATGCACTCCCCATTTTAAAAATAATTTTATAGTTTTTTAATAGAATTTCTCTCTCTAGCTCTTCCTGCTGAGTTTTTGTTAGCAATATAAGGAATGCTGATGATTTGTATGGATTTATTTTAAATACAGTAATTTTCCTGAAATGATTATTTCAAAAAATTTTAGTTGATTCTTTAGGATTCTCTATGTATACTATCATGTAATCTGCAAAAAGTGATAATTTTGTTTCATTTTTGTCTATGCTTATTCCCTCTATTTATTTTTTTTGTCTTATTACATGAACTAGTATTTCTAACATTATGTTAAATGATGACAGTGATAATGGACACCCTTGCTTTACTCTTTATCTTACTGAAAAGACCTCTAACTTTCCTCTATCACAAATAATGTGTGCTCATAGATTTAGAGATGAATTATTTACTATTTTAAGGAAAAGTCCATTTATTAATATGATTTCTAGAGTTTTTAATAGGAATGGGCTTCAGATTTTGCAAAAAAAAAAAGACCATTTCAGTACCTATTAATATAATTGGTTTATATTTTATATATAGATTATATTATATTATATTTACATATATTTTATATTATAATATAATTGGTATATATTTTATATATTTATATTATATATTATAATTTATCATATTTATAGACTTCTTACTGTGCCACTTAGTGTAAACACTCTGAGTTTAAAATCAATACTGAAATCTTGGCATAAACCTAAACTTGTCACAATGAATAATCTTTTAAATATATTATAAAGCCTTTTTTTTTAAATCTAAGTTTTTTGCCTCAATATTCTTTAGGGATATTGCTCCATAGATGATTTCCCCTGCTTTATCTCTAAATGCTTAAGATATAATTAAGGCTATATTTAGATCATAAATAGAGACTTGAAGGGTGCCTTCTTTTCTTATTATTACAAACATTTTATGTAGTATTGGAATTAATTATTCTTTGATTACTTGAGAGAACTCTCACCAGATCCTGAGGGTTTCTTTTTTTGGGGGGGGCGGGTTATTTAAATAGTCTACTTTTTATTGTTAATTCAGATATTTTACATTTTGTCAAGATTTTCCTCTGTTATATGTTTTGTAAGCACATAATTTGGCCAACTAGTTTCCAATAAGTTTCTTTATTTTCTCTTCATTTGTTAAACATTATCCTTTTTTATTTTTATAAGAAAATTTAGGTTTCTTCTTTTTAAAAAATCTGATTTTTTTTATTAGTGTTTTCAAAATAAAAAAAAATCCATGCTTTATTTATTACTTGAATATTTTTTTTTCTTTCAGTTTTATTCATCTTTAATTTTCAGAATTTGTATTTGTTAGTTTGGGGATTTTGATGTGTTGTTGCTTAAGGTTTTTGTTTTTTTGCTTGTTTGTTTTGCATTTTTTCCTTTGTGTCCTGTACCCAATTCAATAATTTGTTCATGTCATGTCAAAAAGCTGTGGTAAGCATTTAGTATGGACTAGGCAATAAGTTACACCCTATGAACACAAATACAGACAAAAGAAAAAATGGTCCTTGCCCTCAAGGCATTTAATTTTTAGGGTCTAGCCCTCAAAGCCTTTTCAGGGTCCTCACACAATGAGCAATTTAGAGTTCACCAGCTTTAGTATCAATCTCAAGTAACTTTTTCTGGGAGAACACTGCCCTGTCAGATATTGAACTCTTATACACGTGTTCTCTGTTTCTCTCCATCTCTCTGTCTCTGACTCTGTCTCTGTCTCTCTCACTCTTTCTGTCTGTCTGTCTCTCTCTCACACACACATACACACACACACTCACTCTTACACATTCTGCTCAAGTTTCTCCTTCCTCAATTCTTTGAATGAGCTCTCTTATGGCACAGGGAGTCAAGCTTTTGTATTTTTGGTTTTCCACAGCACCATGAGGAGGATGGATGTGGGTATGGGTGTAGAGTTGCATTCTGTGGGTTAATTTGTGCAACTCTGTTATCAGAGTGTGTTACTGTGGGGGAGAGGGTACTGAATATACACATTAAGTAAGTAGTCTTTTCTTCTGTCATCTTATTGAATTGCTATGTCATTTGGGTTCTTCATGTCATAGACCTTGGAAATAGCTGAAATTGCTTGTACATAATTTCTTTTCTGGAGAAATTTCAGACATTGTGAGGAACAGAGAAAATGTCTAGTCTTCATCTTGTTGGTCATAAGACCCAGACATTGCTTATGTGCTATTGGAGGTAGCCAAAACATAAAAGGGAGCTGAAAAACTGGCGGGGAGATAAAAAGTACCCATTCTTCACCCATGTGAAGAAATCAAGAAAGACAGGAGCAGAGTCAAGAATGAAGTGAATGAATGGGCATGGCAGGACTGCCTCAACAATTGGAAAATGGTGTCACAGAGATAAGGGGATTCTCCAAGGTGAAAAAATATTTTCTCTATTTTGATAATGAAAGGATTTACAGATACAAAATTTCCCCTTAGAACTTCTTTAGTTGTATCTCATAAGTTTGAGAATGTTATCTCCTTATAGTAACTTTCTTTAATAGCGTTTTTTCTATTTCTTCATATTTTGTTCATTGCCCACTAGCTCTTTAGAATTGTTATTTTGTCTCCAATTCCATTTTATTAATTTTATTGGTATCTTTTATAGACTACCAAAAATTTCCCAAATATGCCTCCCCCCACCTTTCTCAGAAAACCATCAAGTCATTAGCAAATAGGCATAGTTTTTCCTTCTCTTTACTTATCATTAGACTTTTAATTTCATTCTCATATCATTGCTATTGCCAATATTTACAAAACAATATAAAATAATAGTGAAGAAAGTGAATATCTTTACTTTATTCCTGCATTTGTCAAAAATACTTATAGCATGCCTTCTTAGCATATGATGCTTACTTTTGGTTTTAGATAGAAATTTTTCTATAATAATAAAAATGGTCCCTCTATAACAACATATTGAAAGGTCTTAGAATCTGTTTGGCTAAACAGTACTAACACAAGTGAAATGTATTTTTGCTGAATGATGGAGGTAAGGGAATTTCTGGTTCAGATTCTTTTTTAAAAATTTATTTATTTACTTTTAGTTAACAACATTCAGTTCCACAATCCCTTGAGTTTCAAACTCTCTCTCCTCCATCTACTCCCCCATCCCATAGCTGCATACAATCAAATATAGGATCCATGAATACCTTCACATAAAACATTAGACAGGTGGTAAAGAAGGATTATAACCAATGGAGTGAATAATGAGAAAGAGAAAGCAAAATGAAACAAGAAAAAGAGAGAGAGCAAGTAGTTTGCCTGAATCTGCATTCAGACTATATAACTCTTTCTCTAGATGTGGATATTTCTTTCCATCATGAGTTTTTGAGTTGTCTTATAACCTTGCATTGCCCAGTTTATCAAAGTTAGTCATCACACACATACTGTGTCTGTAATTGTGTACAAAATTCTCCTGGTTCTGCTCTTCTCACTCAACATCAGCTTACATAAGTCTCTCCAAGTTATTATGAAGTCCATCTGCTCCTCATTTCTTTTTTTTTTTCCATTTTTTTATTTGATGTGTTTATTTCCTTTAGTTTACAAGATTCAGTTCCACAATCCCTTGAGTTTCAAATTTTCTCCCCTCCTTCTACCCCCTCACCCCATGGTGGTATGCAGACAAGTATAGGATCTGCAAATACTTTCACATTGGACATTAGACTGGTTGTATAGAAGGGTTGTAACCAATGGAGTGAACAATGGGAAAAAAAGAAACAAAACCAAACCTTTTCTTATAGCACAATAGTATTCCATTACATTCATATACCACAACTTTTTTTTAGCCATTTCCCAATTGTTGGGCATCCCCTTGATTTCTTATTCTTTCCCACCACAAAAAGAGCTGCTATAAATATTTTTATTATTACAGGCTTTTCTCCCACTTCTACGATCTCTTTGGGGTACAGCCTTAGAATGATATTGCTGGGTCAAAGGCTATGCATGTTTTTATAGACCTTTAGGCATAGTTACAAATTGCTCTCCAGAATGGTTGAATCAGTTCACAACTCCACCAACAACGCATTAGTGTTCCAATTTTTCCACATCCTTTCCAGCATCTATCATTTTCCTGTTTTGTCAGGTTAGCCAATCTGACTGGTGAGATGTTGTACCTCGGAGTTGTTTTGATTTGCATTTCTCTAATAATTAGTGATTTAGAACATTTTTTCATATGTTTATAGATACCTTTAATTTCTTCCTCTGAAAACTACCTGTTCATTATCCTTTGATCATTTATCAGTTGGGGAATGATTTGTATTCTTATAGATTTGACTCAATTCTCTGTATATTTTAGAAATGAGGCCTTTATCAGAGACACTGGTAAAAATTCTTTCCCAATTTTTCACTTCCCTCTTAATCTTGGTTACATTGGCTTTGTTTGTACAGAAACTTTTTAATTTAATGTAATCTAAATTATCCATTTTGCATTTTATAATGCTCTCTAACTCTTGTTTGGTCATAAAATCTTCCCTTCTCCATAAATGTGATGGATAAATTATTCCTTGCTCTCCCAGCTTGCTTACAGAAACAGCCTATATACCTAAATTGTTCACCCATTTAGACTTTATTTTGGTATATGGTGTAAGATATTGGTCTTATGGCCAGTTTCTCCCAAACTATATTCCAGTTTTCCCAGCAGTTTTAGTCAAATAGTGAATTCTTATCTCAAAAACTGGGGTCTTTGGGTTTATCAAACAGTAGATTACTATAGTCATTGACTGCTGTGTCTCATGAACTGAATCTATTCCACTGATCCACTATTCTATTCCTCAGACAGTACCAATTAGTTTTGATGACTACTGCTTTATAATACAGATTAAAATCTGGTATGGTTAGGCCACCTTCCCTAGAATTTCTTTTCATTAATTGCCTTGATATTTTGGACCTTTTATTTTTCCAAATGAAATTTGTTACTATTTTTTCTAGCTCTGTAAAATAATTTTTGGTAGATTGATTGGTATTGCACTAAATATGTAATTTAATTTAGATAAAATTGTCATTTTTATTATATTAGCTTGACCTAGCCATGAGCAACTGATGTTTTTCCCATTATTTGGATCTGACTTTATTTTTGTGAAAAGTGTTTTGTAATTGTCTTCATATAGGTCCTGAATTTGTTTTGGCAGGTAGATTACTAAATATTTTATAATGTCTATAGAAACTTTAAATAGAAGTTATCTTTTTATCTCTTGCTGTTGGATTTCATTAGAAATAAATAGGAATCCTGAGGATTTATGTGGGTTTATTTTATATCCTTCAACTTTGCCAAATTTATTTATTATCTCAAGTAGGTTTTTACTTGATTCTCTAGGATTCTCTAAGTATATCATCACATCATGTGCAAAGAGTGATAGCTTTGTCTCTTCTTTGCCTAATTTGATTACTTCAGTTTCTTTTTCTTCTCTTATTCCTACTGCTAACATTTCTAGTACCAGATTGAATAAGAGGTGTGATAGTGGACATCTTTGTTTCACCCCTGATCTTACTGGAAATGCTTCTAGCTTATTCCCATTACATATAATACTTGCTGATGGATTTAGATAGATGTTACTTACTATTTTAAGGAAAATTCCATATATTCTTATACTTTCTAGTGTTTTTAATAGGAATGGGTGTGTGTTCTATGTTGTCAAAAGCCTTTTCTACATCTATTGAGATAATCATATGGTTTCTGCTCATTTAGTTGTTGATATGATCAATTATACTGATAGTTTCCTAATACTGAACCATCTTTGTATTCCTGGAATAATTCCTACCTGATCAAGGTGTATTATTCTTGTGATAATTTGCTGTAGTCTTTTTGCTAACATTTTATTTAAAATTTTTGCATCTATATTCATGAGGAAAATTGGTCTATAATTTTCTTTTTCCATTTTGTCTCTTCTTGATTTAGGTGTCAGTATTATATTTATGTCATAAAAAGAATTTGGTAGGATTCCTTCTTCTCCAATTTTCTCAAATAGTTTGTAAAGTATTGGAATCAATTTTTCTTTAAATGTTTGATAGAATTTGCTAGTAAATCCATCTGGCCCTGGAGTTTTTTCCTAGGGAGTTCGTTGATGGCTTGTTCAATTTCTTTTTTCTGAGATGGGGTCATTTAAGTAATTTACTTCCTCTTCAGTTTATCTGGGCAACTTACATTTTTGTAAATATTCATCCATTTCACTAAGATTGTCAAATTTTTGTGCATACAATTGGGAAGAATAATTCTTAATTATTGCTTTAACTTCCCTCTTCAGTGGAAGTAGATTCACCCTTTTCATTTTTGATACTTGTAATTTTGTTTCTTCTTTCTTTTATTTATCATATTGCCTAAAGGTCTATCAATTTTATTTTATTTTTTTTCATAAAACCAGCTCTTAATTTTGTTTATTAACTAAACAGTTTTCTTAATTTCAATTTTATTTATCTCTCCTTTGGTTTTCAGTATTTCTAATTTAGTACTTAAATTAGGGATTTTCAATCTATTCTTTTTCTAGCTTTTTCATTTGCATGCCCAATTTATTGACCTCCATTTTCTCTATTTTATTCATGTATACATTCAGAGATTCCCCTAAGAACTGCTTTTGCTGCATCCCACAAGTTTTGGTATGTTGTCTCATTATTGTCATTTTCTTGAATGAAGTTACTGATTGTTTCTATAATTTCTTGTTTGACCGACTCATTCTTTAGGATTAACTTATTTAGTTTCCAATTAGTTTTTAGTCTATCATTCCATGGCCCTTTATTACATATAATTTTTATTGCATCATGATCTGAGAAAGATACATTTAATATTTTTGCCTTTCTGCACTGAATTGTGAGGTTTTTATGCTCTAGTACATGGTCAGTTTTTGTGTATGTTTCATGTACTGGTGAGAAGAAGGTATATTCCTTTTTATTCCCATTCAATTTTCTGCAGAGGTCTACCATATCTACCCTCTCTAAAATTCTATTCACCTCCTTAGCTTCTTTCTTGTTTGTTTTGAAATTAGATTAATCAAGTTGATAGAAGGAGAGACTGAGGTCACCCACTAGTATAGTTTTGGTATCTATTTCTTCTCCTAAGTCCCTTAACTTCTCCTCTAGGAATTTGGTTGCTATACCACTTGGTGTATATATGTTTGGTGATGATATTGCTTCATTCTCCATGGTGCTTTTTAGCAGGATATAATTTCCTTCCTTATCTCCTCTAATTAGATCTATTTTTACTTTTCTTTTCTGAGATAAGAATCATTACCCCTGCTTTTTTTATTTTAGCTAAAGCATAATATATTCTACTCCAGACTTTTACCTTTACCCTGGGCATATGCCCATTTCAAATGTGTTTCTTGTAGACAGTATATTGTAGGATTATGGTTTTTAATCCATTCTGCTATCTACCTTCATTTTGTAGGAGAGTTCATCCCATTCACATCCACAGTTATGAGTACTATGTCTTTCCCTCCATCCTATTCCCTCCCCTGTTTATGCTTTTATTTGTCAAATCTCACTTCCCCTCCTTAAGAGTTTTCCTTTTGGCCACCGCCTCCCTCAGTATTCCCTCCCTACAAACCCCACTCCCTTTAGCTAACTTTTCCCCCTTACTACTTCTTCCCTCCCTTCTAATCTCCCCTGTTTTTACTCCTTTCCCCTCCTACTGCCTGTAGGGCACAATAAATTTTTATGCTTCACAAAGTATGTTATTCCCTCCTTGAACTCAAACTGATGAGAGTGAATTTCATACAGTGCTCCTCTCCCTCCCCCATTTCCCTCTACTATAATGAATTTTTGTGTCTTTTCACATTAGAATCCTAAATTTAACTGATTATGTTAATTCCTGCTTGAACCAAACCAATGAGAATAAAGTTAATATAATGTTCATCTCCCTCCCTTCTTTCCCCCTACTATACTAGGTTTTTATGCCTCTTTGTGTGACATAATTTAACCTTTTCTGCCTCCTCCTTTCTTTTTCTCTTGTTATAATACTTTTGTATCCCTAAATAAGTTTTTTTATCATCAGATTAGTTAATTTATACCCACACCCTCTATATATATGCATATCCTTTTTAAATGTCATGATAATTATAAAATGTTCCATATTGACAGGTATCAGCTTCCCTTATAGGGATGCAAACAGTTTGCTCCTATTGAATCACAAGTTATGTGCGTTGTGTGCACATGTATGTGTTCATGCATGTGTGTGTGTGTGTATGTGTGTGTTTTTCTTATTTACCTTTTTTATGCCTCTCTTCAGTCTTATATTTGGAGATCAAATTTTCCATTGAGCTCTAGCTTTTTCATCAGGAACTTCTGGAAGTTCCTTATTTCATTGAATGACCATCTCCTTGCCAGAAATATTATGCTCAGTTTTGCTGGATAAATGATCCTTTATTGCAATCCAAGCTCTTTTGCCTTACAAAATGTTGTTCCAATCCCTCTAATCTTCTGATGTAGAAGTTGCTAGGTGATGCTGACTGTAGTTCCACAATATTTGAATTGTTTCTTTCTGACTACTTTTCATATTTTCTCCTTGACTTGATAAATCTGGAATTTGGCTACAATATTTCTTGGAGTTTTCAATTTGGGATCTCTTTCAGGAGGTGTTCAGTGAATTCTTTTGTTAACTATTTTGCACTTTGGTTCTAGGACCTCAGGATAGTATTCTTTGATAATTTTTTGGAGGATGTTGTCCAGGCGGTTTTTTTGTTTGTTTGTTTGTTTTGTCATGGCTTTGCAATAGAATAATAATTCCTAGATTATCTTTCCTGGATCTGTTCTCCAGGTCGGTTGTTTTTTCAATGAGATATTTTACATTTTCTTCTAATTTTTCAATATTTCTGTTTTGTTTGACTGATTCTTAGTGCATCATAGAGTCATTAGCTCCAACTTGACTGATTCTAATTTTTAGTGAATTATTTTCCTGAGTAAGTTTTTGAAGCTCCTTTTCCGTATGTTCAGATTTCATTTTTAAGGAGTTATTTTCTCCATTCAGATTTTGAACTTCCTGTCTCAGTTTACAAATTTTACTTTTTAAGGATTTATTTTCTTCAGTAAGATTTTTTTTTTCCATTTTGATCAATGTGATTTTACAGAAATTGGTCAATTTATTTTCTACCTCCCTAATTTGGCTTTTGAAATCTTTCTTAAGCTCTTCTAAGAATTCTTTTTGGGCTTGAGAGCAGTTCAGATTTCCTTCTCTGGTCTCAAGTGTGGACAGAGAGTCAATTATGTCTCCTGAAAGTGATTCTTCTTGATCACAATAATAGGATTCAATCGTCTTTTGTTTTCCCTTTCCAAGTTGCTTCTGGCCCATTGTGATTATCTATTTCCTGGCTTTTAAAGTGGATTTCTTCTTCTAGGGTACAGAGGGATCTGACCCATGCTTCCCAAGCTGGGAGCTAGGAGCCTGGTTGTTGACTTTGTGTGCTGTAGCCTCTGGGTGTCTAAAGTGAGGCCAAGGCCAGGACTCTCAGTGTTTCCCCTGGGTTACCATGAGGCTCACAGAGTTAAGGTGTGATGGAGGAGCAGTCTTGCCACTTCAGGTTTCTGGCTCTGTGCTCCTAGGCTACAGCCCAGTCAGGCTCAGCAGCTGGTGGCCTGCAGCTCTGGTGTCTACAGATTTCCTTGATTGTGTAAAGGTACTCCTGGGCTTCTAGTGTTAGCACTTTCTGGCTCCATCCCCTGAACTTCTGGATGTCCTGCTAGTCAGCTAAGATGGGGTTTGTTGAGACTCCTCCAAACTTTCACTTCAGGATTGGCACAGCTTCAGTCACACCCTTCCTCTAGGACTCCCAAACCTGCTGCTGGTTTCACTATTTCAGGATTTTACATTGGGGCAATAATCTCTGGGTTTTCAGGGTCAAAAAGGAAGATTAGAGCAGCTAGGACTTACTCCACCATCTTGGCTCCCAGAAGTTCAAGTAGGTGATTTTTAAACATCCAGGTTGTGGGCATATAGCCCCAGGAGAAGCTGCCATTGCTGCCATGGGCCCTGCACTTTCTCTTACATAGCTCTGACAGAACTTCTGTCCCATGGTGAGAGGTCTGCAAATTGCCCCTGCTCTGAGTGAATCCACTGGTCACTGGCCAGGGCTGGCTCTTGCTCTGTTGTGGTCTGCTCTCTGGTCTGCATTGGTGTAGCCCCTGCACGCTCTGTGCTTCCCCTGCCCAGGCCTACATGGACACTTTCCTGGACTAGGAGTCTACCATGCTCTGCCTCTCAATGGATTCTGTCACTCTAAAATTTGTTCAGGTTCACTTTTTAGAGCTTACTGATGGAACTCAAGGAGGAGTACAGGTAAGGTCCTGCTTTCACTCTGCTATCTTGGCTCTACCCCCTGGTTCAGATTCTAATTAGTATACAAGTTTAGGTGAAAGGAAAAAATATAGATGTAAACAGAAGAACTGGCACTCTATTCACTATGCTATGCTCCTTCTGATAAGAACTTTGCCCAATTTTATGTTGTTTGTTAATGACAAAGCAAGAAATAAAATTACAGTCCAGGTTTTTCACACTATGGCATGCTGCCTACAACCAAACAGATGATAAACTACCTAGGGAAAGAGAGTGAAAATGAGAACGGGGTGGGGGGAGGGAGAGAAAGACAGAGGCAGGGAGAAAAAATGGGAGGGAAGAAAAGGAGAGAAAGAGGGAGGGAGATACAAAAAGAATGAAGGAGAAAGGGAGAGCAAGAGAGGGGGGAAAACAGAGAGGAGGGAAGGAAAGAGGAGGGAGGGAGTGGGAGAAACAGGGAGAGAGGGAAAGAGATGAAGAAAAAGAGGAAGGGAGAGACAGTGAGATATATAGAGAGAGTGATGGCCAGGAGGGAAGGAGGGAAGGAGAGTCAGAACCAAGGTCAGCTGTAGTATTTAAGTTTAATCAGCATTACTAACATTTTTCTCCATTTCTTCCTTAAATCTAGACAATTGATAAAACAATAAATTACAAAGTGCCAAAAAGCATTTGGATGATGTGAGATAAGGAACAGAAGAGAATGTGAATGTCCTCAGTATTTTCTTTTTTTTTCTTCTTTTTTTTACCTTTTTGGAAAAAAATAGTTTAAATTAGCAGTTTTTTTTGATAATTTCTTGAAAAGTGCCCTCCAGCCTCTTTTTTTCATCATGGTTCTCAAGTAGACCAATAAATCTTAAATTATCTCTCCTCTATCTATTTCCCAGGTCACTTGTTTTTACCAATGAGGCATTTTACATTTTCTTCTATTTTTTCATTCTTTCAATTTTCTTTGACTGATTTTTGATGTGTCATGGAGTTATTAGCTTTCACTTCCCCAATTCTAATTTTAATGAATCATTTTCTTCAGTTAGTTTTTGCACCTCCTTTTCCATTTAGCCAATATCACTTCCTAAGGAGTTGTCTATTATATTTTTAAAGGAATTATTCAATTTTTTTTTTCTACCTCTCTTATTTAATTTTTAAAATCTTCTTGAGTTCTTTCAAGAAGACTTTTTGGACTTGAGATCTATTCATATTCCCCTTTGAGGCTTCAGATGTGGGTATATTGACCATGTTTTCCTCTCCTGAATTTGTGTTTTGATATTTCCTGTCTCCAAGATATTTCTCTATTGTCATTGATTTTTTTTTCTTCTTGCTCATGTTGTTTGCCATTTCTCTGCTTCTGAGATCCAGAGGGCACTGTCCCAGACTTCTTGTGCTGGGAGCTAGGGGCCTAGTAACTGTTTGTTTGCTTTTTTTTTTCCCCTGGGCCTTCAGATGCTGGTGGTTGGATGCTGTAATGGTCTTATAATTTACCTGCTGCCAAGCTAGAGCTGCTGGTGGTGGCTGGTGTGTGCCTGGTGTTGGCACTTGCCTGATCCTCAAACGTGGGGCTCAGGATATCCTGCTGATCCACTGTGGTGGGGCTTGCTGCTGGCTTGCTGGGATGCCTCCCATCCTGTATTGGTCCCCTTCAGCCACAGCAAGAGAGACTTTTCCCATTAATCCCCCTAGCCTCCTGAGCTAAAATACTGCTGTACTCCAACTTCCTGTTGGCTCCATTTTTCCAGGATTTTTCCTGAGGCAATATTCTCTGGGTTTTTCAGGGTCAACAAGGGAGGCTGAGAATAACTTACTGTTTACTCCACCATTCTGGTTCCCAGAAGTTTAAATAGGTGACTTTCAAACATTCAGTCTATGGGCTGATAGCCCCAGGAATAATCACTGCTGCTGCCACAGGTCCTATGCAGGACTGCGTTTCTTTCTTACTTGGTTCCAATAGATCTTGCCTCCAGCACTGAGAGGTCAGGGAATTGCCACTGATGCCAGTGATTCAGTCCATTGGGGTCTGCTCCAGCTTTACTATGGTAGAGTCTGTGCTGGTGCATCCCATGCACTGGATTGTGCTCCTTTCCCATCCAGGTACAACAGATCCTTCCTTTCAAACTTTCAGGTTGTCTTGGGCTGGAAATCTGCCCTACTCTGTCTCCTTGTGGATCCTGCTGCTCTAGAATTTGTTCAGTTTCACTTTCTAGAGGCATTTGAAAGAGTTTGTAGGAGAGCTCAGGTCAATCCCTGCTTTCACTCTGCCCTCTTGGCTCTGCTCCATTGCCTCAATATTTTCAATGAAAGATCAGGCAATCTTTAGAGTAGAAGGTTAAAGGAGGCAGGACTGTGGAACATTTCAGGAGGGATGAAAAAGTTTGTAAAAACCTCTGCAGTGAGTAGGATAATGAATCAATCAGGGAGATGTGAAACAATTGCCTTGCTAGAGTGAAGGCCCAGTTGAAATTATGAAATATAATAAAAATAATAACAACATAGCACTTTAAGACTTTCAAAGGATTTTACAAATATCATTTCTCTTACAAATTTTTCAAAAGTTATTGTTTCATTTCATCACAACAATCCTGGAAGATAAGTATTTTTTATTATCCCCATTTTATAGATCAGGAAATTGAAGCTGGAGCAGGTTAAGTCACTTGGCCATGGTCACAAAACTAGTAAATCAAGTCTAAGGCTTAATTTTACTTCAGGTATTCCTGATAAGCCCAGCACTCTCTTAAACTTAAAAGTGTATTCTGTGTGTTTCCTCCCTCCTGGGTCTACCAAAAATCAGAAGTCTTCAGTTTGAATCTGACCCAGGCACACATTCTATTTAACCACCTACAGCTTGCATTGCCTGTGTCCAGGCATCCTTGACGCAACTGCCCCTTTCCCCCTCCTCTTTCCAGCCATACAAAACTGCTTGATTCCATGAGACAACTCCACCTAAGGAACTCTGGTGGACAATGACAACCAGCCAGAATGCCTTCCTCTATGACTTACTTCTACCCTGTAGTACTCACCACGTGCCAGGGATTTTGAACTCTTGGTTACCACTATTCAGACCTCTACTCTATCACTTATTTCCATCCCCCTCAATCAAACCTCTCCACCTCCTAACCTTCCAGTCTAAATTTACCCAGACCTTCCCTGTGCACTCTGGAATGTCTGCTCCATAGGTAACAACCTGGATTTCATTTTAAAAAATTTCAATTCATGTCCCCTCCATTTCTTTCACTTATTGAGACCTCACTCTCTCCCAATGACATAACTTTCCTGGCTATATTTTCCAGGGCTGGTTTGAACTTCACCTCATCCTCTGCTTGATTTTCAGGATTTTCTATTCCAGTACACCTTAGCCATACAGCAATGGTCACAGTCTCAACTTTGTGGTCATTCACAAATGTTCTACTTCCATATTCAAGAACCCTGAAATACCTCTATCTGATCATAAACTTTTATAATTCTATTATTCCTTATGTCTTATAACCCTTGTCCATATACTTCATCTTTAGTGTGACCTCTATTCCTTCTGCTCTTCAATTCTTTCCTAAGCCATCAACACTAGACTGACTATACCTTCTTCTCTTCCTTATCTCAACCCCATGGTGAATTAATTCAATTCTACATTATCTTTCACTCTGGATTCTCTTGCCTCCTTGTCCTACATCTAGTGAAACCCCTACCCTTTGATTGTTCCTATTCTTCATGTCTCTTGTTCCTATTTGCATGCTGTTGAATGGATCTGGAGGAAAATTGTGAAACCGTGATTACTGGAAACATATTTGTTTATCTACTTTCAGTTGAATCCCCAGAGAAGCACAGTAAATATTCTATTTATTCCTAATTGATTCCCTATTCAAATATTCACATTCTTCTCTAAGCCTTCCATGACACTCTTCCCCCAACCCTTTCAGCTAAGTATCTCATATCATACATCACAATTATTCAGATATCACTTACTATTATGTCCTCTTTCACACCACAGACAAAAAATGGTCCTTCACTTTGCTTTGGCAAAACTTTCTACATGCACCCTTGATCCCATCCCCTCCTGACTTCTTCAGCAAATTTCTCCCAATATCATTTCTTCTCTCTCTCTCTCTCTCTCTCTCTCTCTCTCTCTCTCTCTCTCTCTCTCTCTCCTCCTTTCTCCTCCTCCTCCTCCTGCTGCTGCTACTGCTGCTCCTCCTCCTCCTCCTCTTCCTTCTCCTTCTTCTTCTATCTATCTATCCCTATCTCTCTAGGTTTTGGCACACCACTCTGTCTCTTAGTTCTCCACCTACCTATCAGATTGCTCCTTTCCTGTCTCCTTTACTAGATGCTTCTCCCAATCACACCCTTTAACTATAGGTGTCTCTCAGAATTCTGTCGTGGGCCCTCTTCTCTTCTCACTCCACACTACTTTATTTGGTGATCACATCAGCTCACATAGATTTAATTAATATCTCTGGGCCAATGATTCTCAAATTCACCTGTCTTGCCTCAATCTTTCTATTGACCTCCAATCTCACTTCCTTTCAGACATCTCAAACTGGATGTCTAACAGATATCTTAAAATCAATATGTCCAAAACAGAACTTATTTTCTTTCCTCCTAAGCCAAAACCACAACATATTCCCATCAAAACTTTACTCGTTATTGTAGAAAGTATCATCATCCTTCCTTTAACTCAGTCTTCCAACCTAGTAGTCATCCTTGACTTCTCACTATCTCTCACCCCATATATCCAATCAGTTGCCAAGGCCTATAGATTTCATCTTTGCAATATCTCTCTAATATTTCCCCTTCTCCTCTCCAATACTCTCACAATTCTATTTCAGGTCTTCATCACCCCACACCTTAATTATTGCAACAGCCTGCTGGTGGATCTTCCTTCCTCACATCTCATCCCCATTCCAATCCAGCCTCCATTCAGCCACCAAGTCCAATTATGTCATCCTCCTACTCAATAAATTCCAGTGGCTTCCTATTGCCTCCAGGAACAAATGCAAAATGCCTCTGTTTGGCATTGAAAGCCCTTCATAATCTACCTTCTACAGGAAACTTTCTTAATTCTAGTGCCTTTCCTCTGTTAATTATGACCTATTTATCCTGTATGTAGCTTGACTTGTATATATTTGTTGCATACTGTCTTCCCTCATTTAAATGTGAGTTCTTTGAAGGCAGGGACTGTCTTTTGTCTCCTTTCATATCTCCAGTGCTTAGTACAGTGCATGACACATAATAGGAGCTTTATAAATATATATAGATTGATTGAGATTGGCTCCTTCTCTGATTTCTACAAATATGCCCATACCTGTCCTATCTTTAAAAACAAAACAAAACAAACAAAAAACTCTCACTTTATTCTGCCATCCTCCACCTTAATCTACTGTACACATGATATATTAAGCTATACTTATCTACTTGCATTAGTACTATAGGTCCACTATACCTGGAATTCTCTCTCTCTCTCTTTCTCTCTCTGTTTGTGTGTGTGTATGTGTGTCTTTCTGTCTGTCTCTGTCTCTGTGTCTTTCTGTCTATGTATCTATCCATCTATCTTCCTCCCTCCCTCTCTCTCTTTCTCTCTCTCTTTCTCTCTCTTTCCCTTTCTCCTTACTTCCACTTGCTGGCTTCCCTAGCTTCCTTCACCTCAATTTGTACCTTTTAAAAGAGTTCTTTCTTCATCCCTCCCCTTCTTCTTGTTGCTAGTCTCTTTCTTCTAAGGTTATCTTTCATTTATTCTGGCTATATCTTCTATAAACTTTGGTCTATGTATATTGTAGGATGTGTATGTCCAATTAGTTATATGGAAGGGGCTGGAATGTATGCATAGGGCACCACTACAGCCCTAGATAAAAGAAAAACTGAAAGTATATCATGCAGCCCAAAGAGATATTTACCCTGGTTGTGTCATTTTCATGTCCGTAACATTTTGGTGAGGAAAGGAAAGAGGAAGGCAACATAAGTGTAACCATAACTGAACAATGGAGCTTCCTTACCTTGTAAGGAGTAAAATCTAGGAGCAATATTAAGCATTACATGGACCAGAGAGACAAACAGACATGGCATATGGGCTTGCAGGTTCTAGCACCAAAACAGCATAAACACAAGTGAAAATGAAATGGCATGACAAGTATGTACTACACATGGACTAGGGGAACATCTAGAACTAAAGACTTTGTTAAGTTCATGAAGCCAATGGAGTCTATTGAGGTCTGGGTGAGGGAAGTGACTGTCTAGTGATCTTGAATTCTTTTCTCACATTTTGGAAAGAGAGATAAACTTAGGGGTTTTGCTGAGTTATTTCAATCATGTCTGACTCTTCATGACCCCATTTGGGACTTTCTTGGCAAAGATGCTGAAGTAGTTTGCATTTCTTTCACTAGAAACTTAGGGTAGGATAGCAGTGTAAGACTGAAGTGACTCTGTAGGTCCCTAGAATGAGAGAGAACCTGATTAAAGGCAAAGTTTTTCTTATTGTTTATGGTTTTGGGTGTGAAACCTTTTTCATGTTCTTTGTTTTGTGTGATAAAGTTGTTCTACACTTCATATCTTGGTAGCAATAGTTGGTTACAAGAGAGTTTAAGACTACTGGGAGAGAACTAGACATGAAATTAATTCAAATGTTATTGAGGGATAGAATTGTCTTGGGTTTGGGAGTCAACAGAAGACATTCAGGACGGTCCTCAATATTGAACTTAGCCTGTCAAAGGGGCTTGAAGGGTCAAAAAAATAAAACCAAGTTGTAACAGTTTTCAAGTGCCACATTTCTTGGGCTACATGAAAGGCAAACTTTTTTAGTCAATAAACCTTAACCATTTCTTTAGCAAAAGTGCAATGATTTCTCTGGAAAGTCTTATGTTATAATTCCTCCTCTCTTTTAAAAATGAATTTTCAGTGTAGTGGAGAATTTCAGACTTAAGTCAACTCTTCTGTAGTTGTTTTTTGTTTGCTTGTTTGTTTTAAAGAATCACAGAGGCTCATAAATCACAAAATCACAGAGTTGGGAAGTATAATGGAGGATTAGTGTTGTGGGAGATTTTAGATTTAGGTCAACTGCTCTCCAGTTGTTTTTATTCACTTGTTTTTGTTTCTTTTAAAGAATCACAGACTCATAAGTCATAGAATCATAAAGCTAATTTAGTCCAAGCTCCATCCTTGTGTGTGACTATCTCTTTTAACATCCTGGACAAAGTAGTCATTCAATCAATCAGTCAATTAAACAGTATTCATTAAGATCTTACTTTGTGCCAAATACCATCCCAAATACCATGAGATATAAAGAAAGACACTGCCCGCCCCCCCCCCAAAAGAAGTCTCTATCATCAAGGAGATTAGATTCTAGTGGAGAATCAACAGGTACATAATATAAGACACATGCAGAATTGAGGGTAAGTAGCCTTAGAAGGGAAAGTTTTATAGAAACAGGAGAACAGGTTCAGTAACTACAACATTGTAAAGAAAAATAACCTGACATAGCTACGGATCTCTTATCAGTAACAATCAGGATCCCAGAAACCAGTCATGGCATGCATTACCTATCTCCTGATAGAGTGGTAATGGACTCATAGTAGAAAATTAAACACATATTTTCAGAAATAACATGGGAATTTACTTTGCCTCACTCTGTATATTCATTATAAGGATTTTGTTTTAATTTTGTTTTAAGTAGAGGAGTGGGGGAAATGGGAGAGGGAAGGAGGTTAGTGATAGGTAGCAAAAATGGGGGAAAAAAAGAAAGAAAAGAAAGTCATTGAGAAACTTTTAAAAAAGTAATATGACAGCCCCAAAGACATAAAAAGAGGAGAAAGGACATTTTTGTATAAAAATATTTATTGCAGCTCTTTTTGTGGTGGCTAAGAATTAGAAATAGAGAGGATGCCCACCAATTGGGGGATGGCTAAACAAGCTGTGTTATATGATTTGTGATGGAATACTATTGTGCTATAAGAAATGACAAGCAGGATGATTTCATAAAAATCTGGAAAGACTTACATGAACTGATGCGAAGTGAAGTGAGCAGAACCAGTAGAACATTGTATACAGTAATAACAATATTGTATGGTAAACTTTGAATAACTTAAATATTCTCAGCAATACAGTGATCCAAGGCAATCCAAAAGGATTCATGATGAAGCATGCTATCTGCCTTCAGAAAAATAAATTATACTGTCTGAATACAGACTGAAATATGCTATTTTCACTTTCTTTTTTCTTTCATTATTTTTTTTTATTTGAGTCTTCTTGCTCAAAGTGACTAATATGGAAATGTTTTGCATTATTGCACATGTATAAACTAAATCAAATTGCTTACCATCTTAGAGAAGGGGGAGAATACAAAGAGAGGGAAGGATAAAATTTGGAACTCAAAAGTTACAAAATACTTTTAATTGTTTAAACATATAATTGGAGAAAAATATTATTTTAAAAATACATATAGGGACAGCTAGATGACTCAGTAAAGAGAGCACTGGTCTTGAAGTCAGGAAGACTTGAGTTGAAATCTGGTCTCAGATACTGCGTACTTCACTAGCTATGCAACCTTGGGCAAGTCACTTAACCCCAATTGCCTTGCCTTCCCCCATCCAAAATAAATAAATAAACAAACAAACAAACAAATAAATACATAAGTAAATAAATATGTGTATGTACACACACATATGAAAAAGGAATACTTCAGAGAAGCTTGGAAAGATTTGTGTAAACTGATGCAAAGTGAAGTGTACAAAACCAGGTAGAACAATGCAGACAATAAAAAAAGATTGTAAAGACAAGTAACTTGGAAAGACTTAAAAACTCTCAGTATAATGACCAACCATGATCCCAGAGGACCAACAATGTTACCTGTTATCCACATCCTAACAAAGAAGTAATGGATTTGATGTGCAGAATGAGATACATGTTGTACATGCCCAAGTTAGGAATTTCCTTTGCTTGACTATGCATATTTATTATAAGAGTTTTGTTTTGGGGGGGCGGAGCCAAGATGGCGGCGTAGCAGCAGCAACATATCGCAGCTCTCACATAGCCACCCCAAAATAC
>CM053587.1:278103788-278122085 GCA_028646515.1 Pseudochirops corinnae
AGGAGAGAATAGACTGGGGGAGGGGGGACACACTGGGATGGCTGTTTTGGGGCAATGGGTGGGGGAAAGAGGGGGAGAAAATATGTAACTCAAAATCTTGTGGAAATGAAGGATGCAATTAATAAAATTTAAAAAAAAAAAGAGTTTTGTTTTTCCCTAGTTGTGCCCCATCCCCTCCATGGAGGGAGGGAGAGGAGTGTGGACCTAAGAGAAATTAATATTTTTTAATTAAAAAGAATAAAAAGTTTTAAATGACAGAATAAAACACAAGGAAATCCAGAAGGAGAGGGCCATGAAAGTTACATGCAAGCTATACATAATCAAGATTCACAGGTTCAAGTACAATCCTTTTTCTCTGTTCTATTTTGTATATGGAAATGCCCATTTTATTTGATATTTGCTAAGTTCAGAATTTCAAAAGTACAATTTTTTTTCAAGATGGGAAGGCTATAACAGCTTGAGGGGACCAAGAAAGGCCCTATGAAGATGCTGATGCTTAAGCTTCCTTTGAACGGAAGTGACAGAAAACACAACAGAAAGCCTGTTCCATTGCTCAGCAGTTCTAATGACTAGGAATCTCTTTATTATAGAAAACTGAAAGCTGTCTCCCAGTATCTTCCTGTTTGTCTCTTTGGGACCAAGTAGGATAAATGCAATATTTAAATGTTTAAAATAATTGTCGTATCTTCCCTGTCTTCTCTTCTTCAAGCTAAACATTACAAGTTTCTTCTATTTGACATGTTTTTAGGGGCTCTCATAGAGTCTATGCTCCTGCCAAATTGGTCTGCTTGCTATCTTCTGAATGTATCACTCTGGTTCTTGTATTCTTTACTTCTCAATGAGTGTCTGATTACTATTATTTTACCCATCCCTCAAGGCCTAGATCAAACACTACTTTCTCTATTAAGGCTTTCTCTGTTGCCCAGCCAGAAGAACCCTGCCCCGCCCCCCCCAATCTTACTTCCTAGAGTTTTCATTTTCTCTAACTTGTGTATAACAAAGAACTGTATTTATTTAAGTGTATGAAGTCCTGGAGTGAGAACTCTCTACATTGATCAGTTATAATTTCCATACAGATGAATTCCAGATCTAGATATCCAGCCTTAGTCTCCTTAGAAAGTTATGAGTCACTAGCTGCTTTTTGAATATCTCAAAATAAATGTTCAACAGGCATCTCAAACTTAATAAGTACACAATAGAATTCATTATCTTTACCCTCCCCAAAATCTTCCCTCTTCTGAACTTTCCTACTACTATTGAGTCACCATTGTCCTTCCAGTCACTTAGACTCAAACTGCAGAGTCATCCTTGTCTCCTCATTCTCAACCCCACATATTCTTTTTGGCATTTTAAGGTCTTCATAAGTTGACTGCTTCCTACCTTTACAATCTACTTACTCTTTTCTCTGTTCCACACACTATATAAATCAGCTACATTGTTCCTCACCCAGACACTTCATCTCCTGTTTGCATGCCTTTGTGTTAGTTGTTCCTAATGTCTAGAACATTCTGCTTTATTCCCTCAATCTCTTCATTTCTCTACTTTCCCTCAAAGTTTAGTTCAAAGCCCACCGGCAGCAGGATGAAATCCAAGAATTCTTCTGCACTCTACCTTTCCCAGTGCTTTCCCCTCTGAGAGGATCTCCTCTCTATTGTGTACTTATCTTGTCTGTATCTTGTTATTTACATGCAACCTCCCCATGAGAATGTAAGTTCTTTGAGGTAAAGGATTGGCTTTTTGTTTTTGTTTTTGTTTTTGCTTTTCTTTGTATCCCTAAAACTTACTAGGGGACCTGGTACATAGGGATCTCTTCTATAAATGCATCTTTACTGACCTGGATCCATATCACAGGAAATTTGTAGTTGATAATCTTGAATGTTTGCTTTAGGTTCAGAGCACTAAATTGATATACCCATGATACTGAACTAGAATATCAGCCTTGGGACTAGAACTTTACTTCCATATTCCAAGTCCAGCACTTTACACAGTATTCTATATTGCCACTTACTCTTGTATAACTACAAGATTATAAGCTGAATGGATCTAAACATTATATTTCCCCTAGAACTGAGCATAATGGTCTTATAAACAGTAGGCACTTAATAAATGTGGAATCAATGAAATTCAATCAATTAAACCTACATTTTATAAAATCTTGCCTACTTTTATAATAATGAAAATAATAATTATGATAATAGATGGTATTTATGCAATGTTTTAAGAGAGCCCTTTACATACATTATCTCTTTTGATGCTCAGAAACCTAAGCAAGTGCTGAAGAAGCCTGAGAAAAGTGGCTTGAAGTGCCAAAGGTTAAGCACTTGGTTTAATGAGTTCTTAAGGTTAAGTACTAGGTTGTCTAAGGTTGTTGTCTAAGGAAAGCACTTGGTTTTATGAGTTCTTAAGGTTAAGTACTAGGTTGTCTAAGGTTGTTGTCTAAGGAAAGTTGTCTAAGGTTAAGTAATATATTTACATACTTGAATTCCCTTTTCATCAGTCATCAGTTCCCTTTACAGAAAGCTACACTTCTGGGGTTTGTCATCCCTGTCAATCAAGTTCTAGTTATTAGCCATTGAGATAGCAAGAACAGGAGGAAAGAACAGAGGAAATAGATGATCAAACCAGCTTGGTTATTCTAACTGAAGCTAGTAATTTATTTTCAGTGAAAACATTTCTGTCCCTTAACTACCATTGAATCACTAATGTCATTTCTTTCATGCTTAAAATGTTTTTAGATTGTCCTATAGAGAGAAACTGAGGATTGAGCAAGATATTATAATAAGCAACCATTATAATAGGACAATATATAAATTATGATTTATATTAAAATATGTCAATTATGCTGTTCATAGACCCTTAGAGGTGGAAGGAGGATCCTCAGAGGTCACCTAGTCCAACTTACCTTACCTTATAGTAATGATGTCTACATCATCCCTGAGAGACAAGAATCTAGTCTATGCTTAAACATGGTGACAGGTGACTCACTAGCTCACAAGAGAACTATTACCATTTTTCAAAAATTCTAATTATCAGTAAGTTTTTTCTTATATTAACTGAGATTTTGTTCATTTGTTAACAATTTGTTAAGAACTTTATGGAAGCTAAACATTATGCTGGTTATCTGCCTTCATGGGGCTTAAAAAGGGGATAGAGGTGGATAGGAAGAAAGAATACCGAAATAACTATAAATAAAATTGTTACATTTATGAAAATTAGAAGCATAAGTGAGACACAAAATACTATGTGAATTTGGAAAGATAAAATTCTTTCCAGCTGAGAGGATTAATTGTTGTTGTTGTTTGTATTTTGTTCTTGAAGAGGTCTATGACATCAGGAAGGTGATGCCATGACTTGCAAGTGAATTAGACTTAAGTGAGGAGGGTTACGCAAAGTCACCAGCCTCACTCTCTCCTCTGGAGCCATCTGTGTCCAGTGGCCAAGATTTAGATCAGGACAACTGGAGGTGAAGACTTCATTTAGTCCTATACGATACTTTTGAGCTGAGAATTAAAAAATGAATGAGTAGCTACATGGACCTAATATCTACTTCTATGTTGCTTCTATCAACTACTTCTTTCTCTTGGGTCTACATTAAAAGAACTTATATTTTTACTTCAAATACTTAAAAATAGTTAATATATCCTTCTCTGCCTCTCCTCCCCCCAAGAATGTTCTCCAGGCAAAACATTTCTAAATACTTCCATTTCTTTATTACTTTCTAGGAGTCATAGAGTCATTTAGTCCCTTCACCAACTTAGCTTCCCTTCACTGGAATACTCTGGTTTGTCAATGTCCTTTCTAAAGTCTGGTACCCATTTGTTTGGTATTCAAAGTCCTTCATAATCTGACCTTTTGCAGTCTTGTTATATCTTACTGTAATTGCAAGCAAAGAAGTAGTTAACACCCTGTTCCAGCTATTTAATTAACACAGAAGAGGTTAACACCTCGTTTCAGTTCATGATTGTATCAAATATTAAGATCCATAACTTGTGAATCCCACAACTTGTGAACTCTAGAACTTGTGAACTCCTGTAACAGGAAGGGCAGAAGCTAATGGCCATATATAAGGAGAGGCCCAGGTGGAAGAGAGCAGACTGAGAAGGGAGCTCTTGTGGTGGAGAAGGAGAAAACTTGTGGTATCCCAGCACTCTGTGTTTGTTCTGTCTGTATTGATGTTTGCTTGTGATACTTTGTACAGAAGCCCTTACTGGAAGCCTTGAAATAGGATTTTCTGGTTGTCTGTTCACAGAAGTACTGGAGGAGAGTTTTGGAGGTCCTGGGACTTTACTGATATTTGTATTGACCTCTTGTTTGTGGGTCTTTGTTGATTTCTATGTTGATGCTTTGTGTTGAGTTCTCAGACCTTGTTGATAGGTCTGTGTTGATTTCACAGGCAGATAGTGAATTGAGGATGGTGCTGACAATGTGAATGAATTTTGTTTTGGCTCTGTTAAGCTTTGTTTTCCCAGAAACAGGACCTGTGAAGGACTTGAGGTGGACTAGACACTGTGATCTTCAATATGGAATAAGAACTGGACAAGGAACTGGGACCTGCCTGCCCTTGAACCCAGGTGACAATTGTGTAGATTCAGACAAGAGCTGGGACCATGGAAGAGGAACCATGGAAGCTGAGAGACAGGCTTGGGTCAAGACAAAAAGATCTCTTCTTGGGTACCTGATGATGACTGAGAAGATTATTATTTACTGAGACCTAGGGGTGGAGAACTTTGACCTGTATACTTTGTGTCCATTAAGGAGACAAGCCTCCTTAAGGATGACTGAATTAAGGACTTACTAAATGATTGAGTTATTAAACGAATGTACTTTTTTAAAAACTAGATGGCCATTTTAGTGATAAGTTGTTATGTCATAACATTGTGAATGCTGTACTTTGATTTCTGTGCATGTTTTGCTTTAATTTACTGCTGAATAAATAGAAAGTTCACTATACTATATAATCAGAACCTTGAAGTTGTTCACAGGAGCAGTCCTCTGGAAAGCTGCTCATGCTTGGCTTTACACTTACCTTCTCCCTACCTTCCCCATATGCTCTGCTGTCCAGTGACCCTTTGGGCCTCTTTGCTGTTCCTCACAGAAGTACACTCAACTGTGCATTTTCACTTGCTGCCCCCCAAGTCTCAAATTACCTCTCACCTCATCTCTGTCTCTTGTTCTCCTTGACTTTCTTCAGGTCCCATCTGTAATGGTAATGGGAATTTGAAGATCTTTCCTGCCCCTTAATAAGACTAAGGGAATTTGAAGACCTTCCTTGCTTTGAAAAAAAACTCTGCCCCCTAATAGGTTAAATGTAATCACATGGAGTCTGTGGTAGGAGGAGTTTGCTGAAGGGTGGAATAGAGCTCCCAGGAAGCTGGGACTCAGAACAGCTAGATGATGGGAGGAGAGAGGATGGCAGGCAGGAAGACAGTTAGACTTATGAGTAAATGTTGGTTTGTGGGAAGGTTAAAGGATGGTGTGGCTCTCTGTGCTGTTATGGCTTATTAACTTCTTTGTTGTGATGAAGGAAATTGGTTTCCTGGTTTGGGGATTTGGCTTTCTGGTGTCTGAATAAATATTTTGCTTCTGTCTTCTATATGGAGAGTCTGCTATATTTTGTAATTGAAGACCATGTAGGTTTATTTATAATGACTGTGGGCACTGTGAATACTGCATTGGCACTACATTTGGTGGTAAGGATAGGATCACAAGGTATCAGATCTCTATTTGGAGGCAGAAGAGATTTAGAAGAAGAAATGGCTATCCCAGGATGAGAGGATTTACCTTATGCCTCCATAAATAAGGGAGTGGTCCAAAAATACAGGGTGCTATGATAACTGGGAAGTGAGGTTACAGCAGGGAGAACCTAGAGATTTAGAAACATGTTTACAAAGAATGCCAATAAAACCTGGGAGAGAGTGGGAGGCAGTGTGTAGAAGGGACTGGGTTTTACTAACAAGTTATTGTATTACGCGTAAGAGTAGAGACAAGCTCATACAAGAAAAAATTCAAATGGAAAGGGAATTGACTGTGTTCCAGCATTTGAACTGTCCTTTAGAAGAGCAAGATGGAGGGTATCAAATGGTAGAAGACAGGGATGTTGTGAATTTGGTTCAGAAAAAAAAGCAAAAAAGTAACAGGAAGAAAGTTCCAACAGTTTTGGTAGAGACTGAGCCTAGTTGCTATGACAGTGACTGCCAGGAAAGTGTATGTGTACAAAGCCATGACACAATGTTTCTTGGTGAAGTTTTTACAAGGGAAGGTGCTCACCCAATACTGAGCAAAAAGAAGGAGAATCAGGGAGGCCAAACAGTGTTCAGGGAGATAATTGAGGATTTCACTTAATAAGAGGTTTCTCGTATATTAAGCAGATTCACCCAAAGAATGGGAGAATTGTTAGTATCTTGGATGGTAAGAATCAGTGATAAAGGAGTCAGAGACATATTGGTAGATAGTGTGGACTGCTTGAAATTTATAAGTATTTGTCACAATCCTTTTGTTAACAATCTGTTAGCTTTAGCTGCTGATAGATGCAATAAAATGTATCCTACTAATCTATGTGGACAGACCCTGGTACTTGCTTAGGGACTATATGAGAAAGTTGAGAGAAGAAGAAATGAAAATTACTATCATGCTTGGAAATGCAGATACTTGTCATGATATCCCTTTAGCAGTTCCTCATAGAAATATCATGGTGAAGACAGCTTCTGCTTATAAGCACCTACTTCTGACTCTGCTAATTGGTGAAATAAGGCACCCTCTTTCTGAGGTATTGGATAAGATTTCACAGCTAAATTACTTAGGGGAATGGGGAAAAGATAAATTTCCTCAAGACAGAAAAGTGAATAGCCAGCAGATTCAAAGTCAGAATAGATTGACAAGAAAAGAACTGTTTACAGCTCTATTGAGAACAGGGGTTGATTTTAGAAGAATTGATGGTATTCCAATTAATGAACTATATAAAATGTACTGGGATAAGGGGCTTAATGTCAGGCAGAATAGAGAAGTAAGGGCTACCCCTACAGATGCTCCTGAATTATTGTATTGAAGTTTGTTGCACTTTCAGGGAGAACAGGAAATTGGCCAAGCCCCAATTCAGATTAAAGAAATACATAGACAAGATTGCAAATACCATATCAATCTGACTATATATTGGAAAATTTGATCAAATGATGTAACCAGGGCACTGAGTGATACTGGGGTAGAAGCCTACCTTATTTATGGGAACCTTGACAAGTTCAAGCATGGAACTCCTGTTACTATCACAGGACTGAGAGGGGCTGAAATATCAGCCAGAGAAGTCAAACTAAGGATGAAAATTGGAAAATTTTCTAAGAAAGAATGTACTGGGTTTATTACACCCATTCCTGAATACAGCATTGGAATAGATATACTGAGAGATATGACCCTAAATTTACCTGAAGGAAGATACCAATTTGCAGTAAGGAAGATAGGAATAAATACAGTTTTAGTGGGCAAAATAAAATGGGTCCAATCACTTTACTTGAATCTTCTGAAGTAATTATTTTAAAGCAGTATCATGTGTCAGGTGGGCAATATGAAATTATCAATACTACAATGGAATATATTGAAGCAGGAGACTTCGTCCCTACAAATCACACAATGGAATAATCCTATCTGGCCAGAAAGAAAATCACATGGGACATGGAGAATGACAGTGGTTTATGGACAACTGAATCCAAGGTGACTCCTCCTTTGTATGCTGCTGTTCCAGATATTGTCACCTTAATAGAAAGGAACCAGAAATATGATGGAACTTGGTATGTAGTTACTGATTTAGCTAATGCTTTCTATACCATCCCAATAGACTCTAAACAATGGGGCCAGTTTGCTTTCACTTGGCAGGGCAGATGATACACTTTCACTCACTTGCCACAAGGATATCTGCATAGCCCCACTATTTGTGAACAGATTGTGGTTGAACATTTGGATGAATTAAGGCTACCTGGTGTACAGCTTACCTACTACATTGATGATATTATGATACAAGGAAAAATGTAAAAGAAGTAGAGAAGAGTTTGATGCTTTTAATTGAGCTCATGAAAAGCAAAGGGTGAGAAATTAACCCTGCAAAAATTTAAGCACCAACTCAAAACATAAAATGTTGAGGAATACAATGGAATAAGGGACTCTGAGAGACTCTTCCACAAGCTCAACAGAAGATTTAGGATTTTCCTATCCCTACCAATAAGAAAGAGGCCCAAAATTTATAGCATTATTTGGATATTGGCAACATCACATACTGAATCGGGGACAGATTTTGAAACCCTTACAAAAAGTTACTTGTAAGAAATATGAATTTGATTGGTGACTTGAGCAGAGCAAAGTTTTTGAAGAAGTCAAGACTGCTATACAATTGACCATTGATTTATAACCTATGCAAAATGACTCAGTGGAATTACAAGTGACTAAACATGATGATTATGCAAACCGGAGTTTATGGCAGAGATGACAAAGTCAAAATGTACCATTAGGATTTTGGTCTAGGAAACATCCCTCATCTGGAGTTCAATATATACCTTTTGAAAAGCAGTTCTCAGCTGTATATTGGGCTCTGGTAGAGACTGTACAACTGACTCTGGGCCATGAAGTGACATTAAGGTCCAGAATCCCGATCAAGACCTGGGGAATGAGTACCCCAGCTTCTCACAGAATTGGACCTGCACAAGAGGCCCATGGAAAATGTAAATGTAAATGGTATATTCAAAATAAAGCTAACAAAGGAAAAAGTGGAGTTTTGGCTCTACATGAATCTATAGCAAACATCAATACTGAAGTAAATGATATATCCCCTGAACTGAAGCAACACTTGGTACAATCCTTGGTAAAATGGAATATCAGATTTGGTGGATTGACTGAAGAAGAAAAGAAACATGCATGGTTTACTGATAGGACAGCAAAATATTTGGGCCATAAAAGATATTGGAAAGCAGTAGCCTATAACACATATACTAGATGGACTTTGGAAAGTACTGGGATAGGGGGAAGCAGTCAATATGCTGAACTTATGGCATTATATCAAGCCATCAAAACAGAACAAGGAAGACAGGGTCATATATTTACTGATTCATAGGTGGTAGCTAATGGGTTAGCTATATGGATGCCCATGTGGAAAAATAAAAATTGGGAAATTCATGGTAAAAAAAAAAGTCTGGGGCAAAGAATTATAAGAAGATATATGGGACATGTCTTTGGTTACTGTTTTGTCAGTTTTTCACATAAATGCTCACGTGGCCCTCACCATGCCAGAACATGAGTACAATATACATGCTGATTGACTAGCAAAGATTGCTATTCAACATGTTGTCCCTATTCTGAGACCAAGTGATGATCCAGTACTAGCAAAATAATTCCACCAAACAGCCAGCCATTTAGGGGTCCAGGCCACACATTGGTGGGCACAAGATTGAGGTATTATCTCTCATTCATTGTTAAAAACAGATAGCAGAAGAATGTTATATATGTCAATTGGAAAAGAAATGAACTGTTCCTTGGGTAGTAATTAGAGAGATAGCAAGAGGAAAAGTCCCAGCCCAAATCTGGCAAATAGATTATATTAGTCCTCTACCACAAGATAAAGGACACAAATTTATATGTAGTTGTGTTGACACCTATTCAACTGTTCTAGAGGCTTGTCCTTATTAGAATGGGACTAGAAAAACACTATAAAACTCTAGATCTCATAAGTCCATATCATGGAGCCCCAATGCAGATTCAAAGGTAATGAAATAAAGAGATATTGCATATTAAACAATATAGAATGGATATCACATATTCCATATTATCCACAAGCATCTGAGTTAATTGAAAGAATGAATGGATTATTGAAAGAACAGTTAAGAAAGTTAAGTTCTAATAATTTGCATCAACATTGCAAAGATAATTTGTTTACTGCTTCATGTAATTTGAATAAGAAACCATTGGGAGAAAGTATGCCTCTAGCCAGAATGATGACCTCAAATCTGCAAATTAGAAAACAGCAGATGTATAAGATCCCAAATATTGAGTATTGGACTGTGGGGCAAGATATCCTGGTTTTGTATCCAGGAACATTTGGTTTTGCAGGATATGATTTACATTGTTTAGAAGACTTTTGGTTGGATAGAAAAGAAATAAGAAACATCTCTACTGGAATAGGTATGAGAATCCCTAAAAATAATTTTGGGTGTATATTACCTAAATCAGGCTTAGCAGATGGAGGAATACATGTATTGTCTGGAGTTATAGATTCTAATTATCAAGGGGAAATTATTGTGACATTCCAAAATTTAGGTGAAGAATCTATAGTTTTATAAAAATGATGGAATAGTTCAAGTGATTATTATTCCTTGTGAAACAACACCCCTTATGAAAACTGACCCTTCTTCCAAAATAACTATCAGAGGAACTGAAGGGTTTGGTTCTATTTATAGAATACAATTGGAAGTTAAAGTATGTGTAAGGTAGAAGTCAGATTATATTCCAAAGGCTACAGAAATTATAGCACATGGGAAAAACGATACTGTGGCTGTTGTTTGTTCAGGCAAAGATGATTACCAAATTTTACCCTTAACTCCCTTAATTCACATATTCTACTGTGAATGAAGATATGATAGTGAATTCATGGCCTCCAGAAGTGATTGCTATATTTGCCTCTTTTTGGCTTTTTGTCTGTTAAACTTTTTTGAAAGATTTGTTTCCTGCAGGCTTAGTACACTCCACCTACAGATGCCTGATTGCTTAAGCCAGATGCCACCCCCTGTCCATGACTGTGATGTACCACTCCTGGACCTGGGTTCAATGGAGTTCCAGATGCTATCTAAAGTATTGACCTTTAGAATGGGACCTCCTGGACCTGGTGTGGACCAAGCTCTGGATGGAAGCTAAATAACTGACCTCTTGAATGGAACCTATTGGGGCAGGGACAGCTCTATGTCCAATTTCAGCTGGAAATAGCTATGGAGAAGAGATTTTGGTCCCTTATCCCAAGATTCTGAGCTTCATGCATTCGAGGTGTGAAGGGTGGAGTGTTTGTGCCCAAGTCCCTACCCTAAGATAATGTTTTATGTGCTTTCTTCTATTATTCCTATTACATTGTTGCAAAGTTCTGTTGACACCACTTAACCCTAAACTCTCATTAGTGTATGTAATGAAATATGTTGTTATTGTATTTTTGCTATGTAAGGGATATGAAAGATCTTGGGGCCAAATGTAATGGTAATTTGAAGATCTTCCTTGACTCTTAATAAGCCTAAGGGAATTTGAAGACCTTCCTTGCTTTGAAAATAAACTCTGCCCCCTAATAGGCTGAATGCAATCACATGGAGCCTGTGGTAGGAGGAGTTTGCTGAAGGGTAGAGCAGAGCCCACAGGACGCTGGGAGTCAGAACAGCTAGATGATGGGAGGAGAGAGGATAGCAGACAAGAAGACAGTTAGACTTGTGAGCAAATGTTGGTTTGTGGGAAGGCTAAAGGATGATGTGGCTCTCTGTGCTGTTATGGCTTATTAACTTCTTTGTTGCAATGATGGAATTGGCTTACTGGTTTGGGGATTTGGTTTTCTGGTATCTGAATAAATATTTTGCTTCTGTCTTCTATTTGGAGACTGTTATATTTTGTGATTGAGCACCATGTAGGTATATTTATAGTGACCGTGGATGCTGTGAATATTGCACTGGCACTTCATCACCTCAAATCATTCCTCCTAAAAAAAGTCTTTTCTGATCCACCTCAAGTTAATTCCTTTCCTTTATTGATTACCTTTAATTTTTTTTTTCTGATACTGATCTTCTTTGTACACAGTAGTTTGCATATTGTCTCTCTTGTCAGATTATGAGCTCCTTGAGAGAATGGATGACTTTTTCCTCTTTTGGGGGGGAGTATCCTTAGGATTTATCACAGAGCATGACACATAGTAAGTGCTTTAAAATGTTTTTGATGACTCAGAACTGAACGTAGTACTACAAATGAAACCTTATCAGAAGAGTTCAGAGGAGTCTGATAGCCAATAAACAATTATTACATACCTACTGTGTATCAAGCAGTGTGCTAAATGCTGGGGATACAAATATGAAAAAAAGAAAGACAGTCCCTGCCTTCATGGACCTTAAAATCCACTGGGGGAAAGACAACACACAAAAGAAAGCTGAAAAGGAGGAATTGGAGGGGGACGAGGGAAGGTATTCAGTGTGAGAGAAAATCTAAAAGGATGCAACCAGGTGGGGAATGAAGAGAAAGATAGCCTGAACATTCTCATTAAATGGTAGTTCTGAGAAGAGCTCTCTGTTCAGTCCTCCATCAGGGCCCTAGGAATAGAGGCTACTGATGAGGTATGAGTACCAGGGCTGCTGTTATCTTAGAGGATGGTGAAGGAGCTATGGCAGATCTCGTTTTAGACAGCACATGTATATTGATATCGGCCAAAATTTCCAATGAATTCTTCAATTACAGTTTTAAACTTCTGTGCTTCATTATGGTAGAGAAGTGAGAGATTCTTAGACTGTTAATGGAACAAAGAGTAGAAAGACAATGTATGGGCCTATTTAAGTACTGCATATTTTTCATCTGAGTACCAGTCTAAATAAGTTAGAAAGACTTATTGCTAGAAAATTGGCTATCAGATGATTTGGGGGGCCATGACAACTCATCAAATTTTCTATGAAGGTATGATGAGATTAAGAAGTGTTTGTGGAAAGAGCACTCACACTGACAAAATCATGTATTTTTTGAAATATGGAAGATTTACAGTAGGTTTTTTGGCTGCCATTTCATACTGTTGACTCATTTTGAGCTTGTATTCCCTTAAAGTGCCAGGTTTGTTTCACATGAATTGCTTTCTGGCCACCTTTTCTAGGTCATATACTTGCATAGTTGATTTTAAAAATTTGAATGTAGGATTTTTAAGGCAATGGAAAAGGAGGCCAACGGGTTTGTAGTTGCCTTTTTTGGGTAATGATACTTTTGATATCCACCTACATTCTTTGTGAATTTTAAACTTAATCAATCAATAAACATTTATTAAGCTTCTCTGATATACCAGGCACTATGCTAAGTGCTGGAATATTGTGTAAAGCACTTAAACTTTTTGGGATCTCTTAAAGACTCATCTTTGAGTGCCTTTAATATAGTATTTCCTATAGCATGGATTTCTTCTCTATACAGTTGTAGTGGCAAGAACACTGGCATACTCAGGATGGCTGCTAGCACAGGTTCTTAGATTTGCTTTACTAGGAAAAATAGCTGTCAACAATCTTTTTAAATTACATTCACTAATTCAGGGGAAAAGTCAGTACCCTGAACTTCGGAGAAATTACAAACAGAAAATACAAGCAGAGAAATCAAGATCAAGAGACAAGGGCTCTGACTGCCTGAATCAAAACAATATTGCTATACATCTTATATACATCCCTGGATCAAGAGAGCCTTTACATCTGAGCAGTTGAGGAGCTCTGAATATAGTCATTCAGAATCTCGGCCAGGAAATCACTTCCTTCTCATAAGCATGCTCCCAAAAGAAAATACCAACTCAGAGTATACATATACTTGTCAGAGCCAGAAGGCATCACAACCCTCTTTACTTAGTCCTTAATTAGAAATTAGGAAAAGGTGTGAAAGCCTCCCTACAAGCAAGCCTCCCCCCCGCTCCCAAGCAATTTTCCTTTAATGGGTTCTACCTGAGACTTGTTAATGGGCAGGGAAGATCTTAAATCCCATTAACATTAGAATAGTTGATCCAAAATGGTTGCTTTTTTCAATGTTATTCTTTGAATTATAGATATAGATTTATAGTTGGAAAAGACCTCAAAGGTCATCTAGTCAAACTTCCTCATTTTACAGATGAGGAAACTGAGGCCAGAGAGATTAAATGACTTATACAAGGTCAAACAGGTAGTACTTGACAGAGGTAGAATCTGAACCCAGCTTATCTGTTTCCAATGCTGCTGTACTGTTCACTATATAGTACTTTCTCTTTTATGTACCAATTCCAGTTTTTAATATTGTGCATTGGATTTTGAGGTGTTAGACTCTAAATGTTCTGATTCACAATGTTGATGATGAAAATAGATTACTTGATATTGGAACAGTGCATATTTATTTTATGTTCCTTCCAGTTGCATCTACAACATTTTCAAGGGATAATCTAGATTAATTGGGTCTCTTCCCATGTTTTCTGCAGAATTGCTTTCCTCTCCACTGATTTTTCATTATATTAAGAGTTGACACTAAGTATAATCCTGTATCTTCTTCATCATAATCTTTTTAAATTTTTTTTTCATTTTCAACATTTATTTCTACAAGATTTTGAGTTACAAAATTTCTCCTTGTCTTTCCCCTACCTCTACCCCAAGATAGCCAGCCTGCTGAATACCCCTTCCTCCAATCTGCTCTCTCATCATAATGTTTTGCAGAGGAACTGGTATTCTTAACTGGTGTTTCTGTGGACTTCTAGGACTCTTTGTTTGGCAAGGAGTACAAGTGTTTCCTAGCTGTGACAGTTTTTGGGCTCCTTTGGCCTCTTTGTTGTGGCAACTATTTTAAATATATTAAAGTTTTCTAAGAAATTGTAGTGATCAGAGAGAATTATTTTACTTTCATTTATTCGCTGTTTTCAAATTCTGCAGCAGGTTTAAATAGCAAATTTGGTGGTGGAGTCAGTATATGCAGCATCTTCTCATCTTGATATTTTCTTCTAATTTGACATTGGCTTTGACTGTAGCTAGCTAATAGTTGGACTGTACATAAATAGCTGATTCAAAAATAACTCATTGGGAATCATTTGTTTTTCTATCTGCTAAGACGGAGTCAATTTCATTGTTGTAAAGTTGTTCAGTGGCTGCCATATTTAATGCTTACTGACTCTTTTCTTGGAGAATTTATGATATCTAAGCCTGAAGCTTATGGGTAATCTACTAAGCTTTAACTTCTTTTATTTCTTACTTCTCCACAATTTCCCCCCACTATTCTCTCCTATGTCTACATTCTCATTAAGTCACTGATTACAAAAGCATTTGTGATTTGGTCTGAATAGTCCTATCAGGTTATTCATAGTATTTCCCTGTTTCATCCATTGACATAGATGCTTACCAATTAGCTGCAACTATCTTCATAAAAGTCATTTTGCTTATGCTCATCATGAACACTGTAATACAGGACAAGTGGGGATGTCATTAAATGATGTTTCTACTTTCCTTTGGATAAGAATGACATTAACTGTGCCAAAAGTTTTATTCTATTTTCTGAGAAAAAAACTTGTGGTTATTCTTGCATTTGACAGAAACTTCTTTATGCCTTCTACATGTACTTGTAGAAAGAATGTTAATATTGATCACAGACCCAGAACTAGAATGATCCTCAAAGGTGATCTAATTCAATCTCTTTATTTTACAGGTGAGAAACTGAGACCTAGGAAAGTTAAGTGACTTGTCCAAGGTCACAAAAGTGTCAGAGCCAGGACTTGAACCCAGGTTTCCTGACTACAGAATCAGCACTTTTCTTCATATACTGTAATTTTTCTATGCCATTCAGTTTCTCCAGCAGCATATCAGCTCCCTGAATGGTCAGTGATGTCACAATTAGAGTACCCATAGTTATAGCAAGGTTTGTATAGGGTTAAAAATGTACAATTCTTATCATCCCCTTTCTTTAGTGTGTGAGTATTTATGAGAATGTTTTATTCATGTATCAAGGTTATCCTTGGAAAAAATATAGGAAGGGGACAGTCAAGCTTTCATGGTTGATTTTTTTTACAACAGACCACATTTTCATATTCACATAACTGGGAGAGATGTAGAGATTATAAAATCCTATTTTGGATTATAAAACTCTGCTTTGTTTATTGATTATAAAAAGCATTTGATTTTTTTAAACAACAACTCAGTCTCAAAGACCTTTCAACAAGATATGTCTCGTTAACATAGTAAAAGTATTATAGCCAAACCTCAAAGGTACCACCACAAAGTTACTGATGGATACTGTCTATGTGACATTGGGCAAGTCATTTTATGAGCATTGGTATTGTTAACTGTAAAATGAAGAGGTTGGACTAGATGGTCTTTGAAGTATTTTCTAGTTTTATACCTATGATCCTATGATTAAACTATTCTATTGTCAATAATAAGCAAAGCATAAACAGGGAGGTGTGTGTTCTTCAATATTTTTCTCACTGATATGAACATGTCTTGTGAAGAGTCCAAATAGAAGAATGATTACTTATATAAATGGTGAGTTTCTGTCAGTTGTCTTACTTATGGGGCTCCTGCTGAGTTCATTACAATGAGCCCAGGAATACTTCAAGGGGTCTTCAAGGATCCCGATAGTGATGAAAAAGAAACTGGTCTGGGTATCTTATGCAAGATCATAGATTTAGAGTTGGAAGAGACATAATAGGTCATCTAATTTGATCCTTTCATTTAATGGGTGATGAAACTGAGACCCATAGAGCAAAGGGATAGGTGAAATTTCTCTCTCCAAAATTATCAATGATTTTTAATTGTCAAATCCAATGGCCTTTTCTTGATCTCACCCTTCTTGACTTTTCACAGTCAAATCACCCTCAAAATCAATCAATCTCTTTTAAATGCACTCCTCTCTAGATTTTCTTGCTGTAGGCTAGTATTCCTCCCATCTGTTCTCTTGATCTTTAGTCTCCTTTGTTGGATCATCATCTAGGCCACAATCACATCTACTGTGAATATCCCTGATGGTTATGTCTTAGGTCTTTTTCTCTTTTCCCTCTATATTATCTCACTTGGTGATCTCTTTAGCTCTCCTAAGTTCCATTATCATTGCTACATAATTCCATATATCTAGCCCAAGTCTCTTTTCTGAGCTGTCTTAAATCATCAAATATAAAATTAGTTGTCTTATAGACACCTCAAACTCAACATGATACAAACAGAAGTCATCATCTCTCCCTCTCCCCATCCAGATTCCCTCCTCTTTTGACTTCTATAACTGCTAAGGGTACCACCATCTGTCCAGTCATCTCTGCTGCTTCTGTGTCATCCTTGACTCCTCCCTCACACTTACCCCACATTCCCAATCTATTGCTCTATCTTGCCATTTCTACTTTCACGGTGTTTCTTGTATATATCATCTTTCCAGGCCCTCATCATCTCAAGATTGGACTACTGAAATAGACTGATAGTTGGTTTCTTTGGTTTCTCTGCTTCAGGTCTGTCCCCATTCCAATTTATCTTCCACTCAATCCTCAAAGTGATTTCCTTAAAGTAAAGGTTTGACTACACACACACACACACACACACACACACACACACACACACACACACGTATTGCACACTCCCACCATTACCACCAATTAATGCCCCCCCCCCCCAACACACACACGTATTCAAATTCTGCTGGCTTTCAATGATCTCTAGGACCAAATATAATAGCCCCTGTTTAGTTTTTTAAAACTATATACAGCCAGCACTATTATGTCTTTCCTTATACTTTGTTACCCTTTATATAGTCTATGATCCAGCAGTGAACACGATATTCCATTTCTTGACTCTGCTTTTTCACTGCCTGTCCTCTATATCTGGAATTCTCTCCTTTCCCTACTCTACTTCCTGGCTCCCCTGGCTTTACTCATGACTGAGTTTAAATCTTAACTTCTCCAGGAAACCTTTCCCCTTACTTCTCTGTCCTCCATTGCCAGTCATAACCTCAGAGATTACCTGCTATTTACACTGTTTAATTTGTTGTGCACAGTTCTTTTTAATGTTGTCTTTCCTGGAGAATGTGAACTTCTTAAGGGAAATGACCATGGATTTGCTTTTCTTTTTATCCCCAGGGACAAAAAGTTCATTGTTAATGCTTAATAAATACTTGTTGACTTTTGACTGACTGATTGCCTAAGGTCATGTAGGAAGTAAATGGCAAATCCAAGACTTAGGTCTTGATCTTCCAGTCCAAATCCAAAGTTTTTTCCAATGTTCCCCAATGTCTTGAGAGGAGTGTATGGGGTATTCAGGAAGAACTAGCAGATATAAAAGGAGTGAGGGCTTCCTGAACCCTTTTCAGGGCTTTTTATCCACCTTTGATGTCCCCCGTCACCCAACTTTTACCTGTGAGTATAAGAAACTGTAACATGCACAGTGGACACACCCCAGTAAAACCATCTTGGCAGATAGGCTAAACCAGGTGAAGGGTAACAGACAGGCCTCAAACCTGCTGGTGAGGTAGTATGAAAAGACTTTTCTCTGGCCTAATAGGCAAATTATAACAATTTCTTCCAGTGACTATGAAGGCAACTAGCTGAAGCATGTGTTGTGGAGCACTTAGAATTTGGTAAGA
>CM053587.1:278122185-278156710 GCA_028646515.1 Pseudochirops corinnae
GGGTTTCTGCCTTAAGAAGATTATATAACCATGGGCTGGCCTCTACCTTTTGCTCTCTCCCTGCTGATACCATGTTGGGCAACAGGGGCAGAGTCCTTTCTCATGAGAAAGAATAAAGACCTTTTCTGACCTTAGATTCAGACTCTGAACTCTTTCATCTTACACATCACTTAAAGAGAATTTATTAACAAGTCACAATATCATCCTGTGATGTAATTGGTCCTCTTCAAAAACAAGGGAAAAAAAAAACAGTAACAACAACAAGTGTCTCAAGACTTAAGTGAATGAAGAATATATATTGTCCACAATATGACATGCATTTTCATGGACAGTCCACTGTATTAACCTATCAATATACATATGTTGACAGGGTACAATATATGGGCTGGACCCATAACTGAATTGAATTCAATAAGAAGAGGAAGAGATTGGGTTGGATTGCTTTTGGGAAATTGTGCAGTGTTTTTGTTCCATTGCTACTTGCTTCCTTGAGCCCTTTTCAAATTAAAATTAAAAAACAGTATGAAGTCTATGAGGGAAGAGTGACATTCTTCTCTGCCTTTGAGAGGCATGCATAAACCCAGGCTCTTTAGGACTGACTCCTCCCCACCACGCCACCCTCCACCCCTTCCAACATGATTTTCTTTGGGACTGATTCCACGATTCATGCATTAGATCTTGCTGAACATTCTCTCCAACAATTGGGAGAGTTTTGTGCAAAATGCTTCAGGATTGGTTAGAAACCCAGATTAGATATGCATCAATAGTTTTCTGGTGATCAAATATGGCTCTGAATTGTGGAACGCCATGATGATATCAGAATCACAATTGCAGGTCATTGTAAGGACAGTAAAAGGACAGATGGTTGGTGTGAAAATGTTAAAACATATTACTAATGATAACTTGCTTGCAAAAAATGACATAAAAACATCACAAATACAATATGTGATCAGGAGAGGAGGCAGGCTGATTAAATAGAAAAGCAATGAGATGGTCATGTATAGTCCTGGAATTCCCAAAATATTAAAAGAAAAACAAGAGGATTTATAGCAGGTTGAGAAATACTCTTTGGAGATTTTAGGGAAAGACACCAGTAAGAATCATGCAGGATAAGAAGACATGGATGGGTTGTCATCTGTATCAGTGAATGGAAGAAACACAAACACTGAGGAAACCATGGCCCCATCTAAGTGTTGGTGAATGGAAGTCATTGCAGGATTTTCCCTTTCTTGCTATTCAATTTTAGATTGTTAGTTTTTGCTCATTGTTCTAACCTGCTGAGATCTTTATGAATCTTGATTCTGTATCTTGTTGATAAGTCTATTATCCATGTATGAGCATGGTTAGAAAGACAAGATTTTATTGAAAAGGTGGACAATATGTTAGAAACCAGTATTTTATGGTCACAGATAACCTTGAAACTTCCTCAGCCTATCAAGATCATTTAATATCCTATCCCCCTGAATGCAAAGATGTTGGGAAACAGAATAAACCAAAACATGAAACCAGACAGAAGATAATAAAGAATATGAGCTGGTAATCCAGAAAAGAGATTTGTGAGAAGATTTTGTGTCTGTTAAAAGGATCCCCCAAATCTGCAGATATTTAGGTGGTTTGCAACCAGCTAAAACAAAACTCTTTCATTTTTTTTATTATGAAAGAGATTTTATATAGTGATGTAATGATCTTACATAGCTGTAAGCCTTCACTCTTCTGTTAAATATTCTTCAGTGGTTTAAACAATCATCTCTGTCAATTCTTTTTCCTCCCCCATTCACCGAACTTAGCAGAAAATAAGTGCAAGTTGGCATTTTTATATGAGACTTGGATATTTTTTATTTTTGAAATGTTCTCAGAGAACTTCATTACCCCCTTGGTAACCATTCCAACCGTGTGGGTAACTTGACACTGTAAAAAAATATTTTGTTTCTGATAATTTTGCAGAACTTCTATGTCTATCGTTTTATTGTAAAACTCTTGCTAATGTGGGAGGAATTGTTTTGTGTGAAACTCTGTGCTCTCTGACAAGAAACAGTGGAATTAGAAGTTGGACGTGAATCACTTTATTACTGTTGCAATAATGTTTTACATTTTTGCAGGGCCTTTCAGATCAGAGCATTTTACAAATCACAATAGGCAGGAATAACTTGATTCATTGTTGAAATACAGCAAGTATTTTTAATGGTCTGCAATCACATATAACCTTTAAGGGCAGGAAGTAAAGGAACAGGATTATAGTTCCGGGGGAAATAATAAACCATTTCACTTGCATGATCACTATTGCAGAGAGCTCAGATCATTCTTCAAGGTTTTCTTCCATTCTCATCTCCAAATTTTTACTATCCTCATCAGCCTGTTCTGTAATAGGTAGGAGACAGTCACTGTTATTTCCATGTTACATACCTGGAGACTCAGGCTCAGGAAAATTCTGAAGATTCTGAAAATAACTAATAAAGTCAGTGATATAAGGAATAGCTTAGGGGTCCTTTTTTTTCCCTGATCCTCTATCCACAGAACTATGCATTAGGTAATCTTAGCTTTTGTACAAAGTCTAATTACTGAGAATTCTTGTTTGATATTATTTATTAAACATTTAATGTTATAGAGAACTGTGCTAGGTACTAAAAAAGTAGAAATCGTACATAAGACATAGTCCTATTCTTCACGGAGTTTATAGTCTAGTTGGAAAAGAAAATGTATACACAGATAAGTATAATGCTAATTCTCAGTCTCCTTAGCTGGATCTTCTTTCAGACTGTACCCTCTCACCATAGGTGTCTATCAGGTTCTGTCCTGGGTCCTTTTCTCTTCTCTTTCTATACTACTTTACTTGTTGATTTCACCAGCTCCACGAATTTAATTTTCTGCTCCAATCTTTCTGCTGACCTCAAACTAGTTGCCCAGTAGACATCTTAAACTCAAACTGTACAAAACTGAACTCATTCTCTTTCCCCTTAAACCTCTTGTTCTTTACTGGGCTTAAGCAAATAAATACCTATCCTAAGAAAGTGTCCAGAACCAGAGACAACCTCATGAGGATGAAAGGTCTACCACTTTCTTGAGTTAGCAGATAGCAAGAGAAACTTCTGCATTGAAGAGGACTTCCATATAACAAATATGATGATGGGTCCAAGACAGTCACATTTTACCATCTGACATACACTAAGTATTACTTGGTAAGAGCCTAGCCAAGATTAAATGTAATTATGTCTAATGAGTTGTCATGCAAATTGCTTTATGTTCTGATGAATTTGGGGCATCAGCCTCTCAGCTGATTGTATAAAAGTATTCATGTTAAATTTTAAGTCATTCTGTTGTATCCCAAAGAGATCATAGAAATGGGAGGAAGCCCCATATGTACAAAAATATTTATTGTAGCCCTCTTTGTGGTGGAAAAAAAACTGGAAATTAAGGGGATACCCATCAATTGGGGAGTGGCTAAACAAGTTGTGGTATATGAATGTAATGGAATACTATTGTGCTATAAGAAATGGGGAGGAGAAGGTCTTCATATTCACCTGGAGAGGCTTATACAAACTGATGCTAAGTGAGAAGAGCAGAACCAGGAAAAATTTGTACACAATCACAGATACATTGTATGTGTGATGACCAACTTTGATAAACTGGACTCTTCTCAGCAATGCACACTTATAAGACAACTCTACAAGTCTCGGGATGGAAGGAGACATCTACATTCAGAGAAAGATCTAGAACAGTGGTTCTGAACCTTCCTAATGCTGCGATCCTTTAATACTCATATGTGGGTGTATCTGCATGTGGGTGGACTCGCTTGGAGACTGATAGAGGAACAGTGTCTCAGTTCCTAAGACCATCAGAAATATGTATTTTCTGATGGTCTTAGGTGACCCTGTGACCCTTGTGAAAGGGTCGTTGGACCCCCCAAAGGGGTCGCGACCCACAGGTTGAGAACTGCTGATCTAGAAAGAACAGAGTTTAAATGAAGAGTGAAGCAATCTACATGCTGTTATTCATTCTTTTTCATGTTTGGTTTTCTTTCTTTTTTCCCATTGTTCACTCTATGGGTTACAACCCTTCTATGCAGCCAGACTAATGTCCAATGTGAAAGTATTTGCAGATCCTATACTTTATTATATGCCACTATGGCGGGGGGGGGGGGGTGAAGAGGGAGGGGAGAAAATTTGAAACTTAAGGGATTGTGGAACTGAATCTTATAAACTAAAAGTAAATAAATAAATCAATTATAAAAAAAAATTTAAGTCATTCTGTTCGTTTATGCTCTGAGACTTTAAAGTTCAATATTCCTTTTGTGTGTAATAATAAATTACTTGCCCCATATCAGATTCATATTGTATACTGAGAGCCTTGTCTTATTCCTTCTTTGGGGGGAAACTCTAGACAGAAGCCAAACCTAAACTTGCATACTTTTTCCTGGAGCCCTGAAATATGTAATCAGACAGTGAGTATGAAAAGGAAACATTTCTCTGCCCTCCATTAAAGTCAGGAAGCTCCAGGACTAAACCTGGTCCAAGTGTATACCTGAATATAGAACAGGGTGATGGGAGTGTTCCAGCCTCTTGAACCAAGCAATGGTTCCTCATTGTTAGAATATTCTAGTTTCCTGGAAATTTTTCTCTGAAAAATAGAAAAGTTGATTGTAAATTGAGAAAAATAATAAACATTTGTTAAGTACCTATCATGTGCCAGGCACCGTACTAATCACGTTACAAATATCTCATTTGATCCTCACTATAACCTTGTGAGTTAGGTACCATTATTGTCTCCATTTTACAGTAGGAGAAATGGAGGCAGACAGAATTGAAAAGCTACATAGTTTCTGAGGCTAAATTTGATCTTGGCACTTTTTGACCTGAGGCCCAACATTCTATCACTGTATGGCCTACTTGGCTCTGAAAGGAAAGGGTCTTTACATTTCTACTGCTAGCATTTTTTTTCCTTCCTTCCTTCCTTCCTTCCTTCCTTCCTTCCCTTCCTTCTTTTCTTCCTTCCTTCCTTCTTTCCTTCCTTCCTTCCCTCTTTCCTCCCTTCCTCCCTTCCTTCCTCCCTTTCTCCCTTCCTTCCTCCCTCCCTTCTGTCTCTTCCTCCTTTCTTCCTTCCCACTCATTCCTAAAATGAGACTTGGATCACAGATCTTACAGACATAGTCGTTGTCTTTCCATGCCATCCAGCACAAGACAGCCCTCAGATGCAAGGCCAATGAAAATACCACAATGCAGTGAGCAAACAAAAAATTTTAAAAAGCTTTCAGGGCGTGTTTCCAACTTTGGCCACAAGGGGGTGTGTACACAATACACGTAGTTTCGTTAGTCTCTGGAACCGTGAGTGAGATGCCCACTCCTTGGTAGGTGGAGGAGTTTGGCTAGAGCATCTAGGCATTCAGTCATCATGGAGAATAAGGAATAAATTTAAATTTATGGCTAGAAATTCAGCAGTAGAGGATGGTGACAATCATGGGATGTGAATACTGAGTGGAATAATGATCTATGGCGACCAGTAAGGGCTTGTGAAGAATGGGACTGAGGATGGGCTTATGGGGCACTAAAACCCTTCAAGATCTCATACATGTGGCTCTGGTGGAGTTCTCTTTCAGTGGAAAAACGTGGGGTCTCCTCCAGTAATCTGAATTAACTTTGTGCTACTTAGGAGGTCACATCACAGACAGTATTGGACTTGATATCAGCAAGACTATATTTGAATCTTGTGTCACTTACAATGTAATCCTGTGCAAATCACTTAATTTTTCTCCATCTCAGATTTCTCATCTGTAAAATGCAGATAATGATAGTACCTGTTTCACATGTTGTGAGGATCAAGTGACACAAGGTAAGTAAACTTGTAGCGAATTTAGTTATCTATATGGCAATATGACTCATGTCTCTTGAAGACAGAGCATACCTCTGCCCAAGATTTGGATCACAGATTTAGAGCTGAAAGGAACTTTCAGAAGTCATCTACTCCAACATCTTCATTTTTCAGATGAGAAAACTGAGGACCAGAGTGACTTGTCAAAGTCAAGCAGATAATAATTGTCAGAGCTAGGATTTCAACTCTGGTCCTCTGACTCCGAATTCAGTATTCTTCCAGCTTTTACTCACACAGTAGGAACTTTATGATCCCCCTATTATACTCTCTCTCTCTCTCCTCCCTAAACTTGCCACTTACTTAGGTGAAATTCGGCTTAGTGGGTCCGTCTGCCAACTGTGAATTTTTTTATTTAGAATTTGGCACATTGTAGTCTTCAAAATGCTCTAGGCTAAAGGTCAGGAGATCTGTGGCCAGATTTTGACTCTTACAGTTAATTTCATGCTGTGATTTTAAGCAAATCTCTGAATCATTCTTGGCCTCCCTCTCCCATTCTGAAGAGCAGGCTGGACTAGTAGGCAAAAATGTCATTTCCAGAACTCTGATTCTATAAACTGAACATCTATAACATTAGGAGATGTTGCAAATACAGTACAGCAAGAGAGAACAACGGATCAATCACATTAGTTCTTATTGAAGGAGATATTTATTTATGGAAGTGTTGTTTTGTTTTCTGAGGTCAGAGAACTTTAAAAGGTTTCTCAGCACCCTTCTTTAATCTCTTATAAAGTGTTTCAGAATTTTTTCACTTGTCTTAGGCTCTTTTATAACAGACTATAGCCAAAAGACCTGATAGAACATTTTCTTGATTTCTTTCTTTCCCATATATCAATGACTTATTTTTAGGTAAGGCTGTGCCATCTCTTGGTGTTTTTCCTGCATGACAAACTCATTTATTTCATGGCTTTATTGTTGGCCTGAAATATGTGTAGGATGAAGGGTAGCACTGAATTCTCTCTCCCTAGTTAGCTCCTCAACCTTTTAGGGTGGGCATTTCCCATGATTTTGTTCTTGGTTGTCTCTTCTTTTTCTACACCTTTTTCCTTTGTTGTTCAACTATTGCCTTACTACAGATGACTTTCAAATCCCTATCTCTCACCCCTCAATCTCTTTGGAACTCTGGCCCCATATCTACAATAGCACATTTCAATTTGGATGACCCTACAGCACCTCAAAGTCAATATCCTAAACCTAGCTTATTAGATCATTTTTTTTTCATTTAACTTACTATTTCTGTCAGTGGTATCACTATTTACACATGTTCAAAATCTTGGTGTAACCTTTAGCTCCTTCTTCCTCCTCACTGCTGATACCTAAACATTTACTAAGTCTAAAGGATTTTACTTGTATATTACCTGTGACATATGTTAGGGAATATCCTCCATACTATATTTCGCCTCTCCTCTCTATTTTTACTGCCAATAGCCTAATAAGGCTGTTATTACCATCCACCTGTACTATTCCAGTAGCCACCCAACAAGGCTTTCTTGCCACTGCTCTCTGTCTACTCCAATCCATTCTTCTTACTGTTGTTAAACTAATCCTCCTTATGAAGATTAGTCCTTAGATCTAGTATTCACTCCTTTGTACAAAGCTCTTAAATTGTTCTCCATTGCCTGACAATTAAAGTTCAAACACTTTAGCCTGGCATTCAAGGCACTTCATAATTTAAGATTATTTAATCTTTCTAGCATTTTATCATCCGATTTCCTTAAACTATAAACTCCATTACTTATGCAGGCCTCTTGATTTTCTGCTCTGGTTCTTGATCCATGGAACTCATGGTCTCCTCCCTCCTCCAGTTCCTCCTGTTTCATTCCTACATATCCCTTAGCATCCAAAATTTATCTTCTTGGGGGAAGCTTCCCTGGTTCTCTCAGATTCCTCTTTACATGTCATACACTTGACATGCCCTTCCTCTAGCAACTCTCTTCAACTCTATGCATTTGTAATCGTTTGTTTTTTTTTCTACAGTGATTTTTTATAGAATCACAAAATCTTCCCAAAGTGTATGTGTAATATATAACTCCCTCTACAGGTTACAAGCAAAAGAAAGTCAGATTTTTATGTCTTATCTAAATTTTATATCTCCTCTAGTCTCTAATACAGTGTTCACCACATGATAGGCATTTAATACTTTTAAAAACTGAATTTACTTGATTGACCTCTGAATAGAAGTTAGATGAGAGTTGACAGGTGTTAGAAAAATTTGCTTGGGGCATATATACTTCTGAAATAGAAGAATAAAAGGAAAAAATGGGAAGTATTTACAAAAATATGGACACTTCCTTCTATAATGCATTTTTTATAAATACAGCTATTTCTAGTTTGACCTAGCAATTTATACAAATCATATATTTAGATCTGCTGAGGTCAACTTGGTTCATGTTCTCATTTTACAAATGAGGGAACTGAGGGGCAGAGAGATAAAGGGATTTGCTTAATATTCACACAGGTAGTAAATGGCAAGAACAAGGATCAGAATCCAGATTTCCTGACACTACCTTTACTTATTCCATCATAAGATGGTAACTGAGGAGTGGAGTTTAAAACACCAAACACACACTAGATTACAGGCAAGTGATCTTCTGGGCCCTCTGAGGGCTCCTGAAGTGAAAGTAAATTGTATGTTAAACTCCAGGTAGATTAAGTCTGTGGAGCATAATAGATCTGAGGAGAATACAACAGTCAGAATTTTCTAAATACAGTCCTTAGCATAGGAAAAATTCATTTCTAAACTAGGATTCATATTCAGGCTGGAATGGATTCTCGTCCCTGTGTTGAGCCAATAATATAATCCTGTAAGACTCCAACACAGTGAAGTCAGAAATGCCTTGCAGTGAGAAGGGAATTGCAGGGGAGGGGCCCCACAGCCAACAACTTTGGCAGGTTTGTGGGTGGAAACTATTTTCTGGCCATCTCAACGAGACATTTATCACCTTCTTCCCCAAAGAGGTTGAGACTGGTCATTAACACACTGTTGGGTACCTGCCCTCTTGGAGGGAGCAAAGAAAAGGAGGGTCAGGAGCATAAGATTCAGTGTCTCTGCTGACAGTTTCTCCGTGTATAGCCCTCCTTCCCAGCTGCTTTCAGAACAGCAATGCCAAATACAACGTGGAGATAAGAGAACAAATAACCAGCTAGAAGTCTCAAGTACAACTCACTGAAATGTTTAACTGTCCAGTGGGATTCAATGACCATTGCAGAAAGCCTGCTTGGATGATGTAGGGAGAAGGGAGGAAAAAATGGGAAATGGTTCTGGCCAGAGATGAGACCAGCAGTGGCCCTGGGCAAAACTGAAGTTGGAGAGGATGTCACTGGGTCTCCTAACCTCTTTTTGCAGCTCTCCGTTCTTCCATCTTTCTTAGGATACTTTGTATTGGTGCCCTCTCCCATCCCTCTAGTTCCCTATCAAAGCTTGCCCTGGAAAAGATCCAATATCTGTCACTTAGACCTTACTTAGTGAGAATTGAAGTCATTGTGCCACCTTTCCTGGACATTAATATTCATTTACAGTATTGCAACACACAGTTAGAGAAGTACTACTATGAATGAATGAATAAAAAAAAGCATTTATGAAGCCAAGTACTATGCTAAGTACTAGGAATATAAATTAAAACAAAGCAAAGAGATTCCTGGTCTTCAAGGACCTTACATTTTAATAGGGGGAGTAACATATAAGGGAAGATAGCCAGGGAGGGGTATTTTAATTTTGAAAATTATTAGGATGGTGAGTGATAGGGGTTAAGAATGACACACCTCCTCTAGGAAAATTGGCAGAGTTTCATAACTGGATATTGTGGGTGATGAGGGAGAGAAGAAAAAGGTAAATCAGGGTGAGAAAGGCAATTGGCTAGGCTATGGAGTTGGTCTCAGATTAAGGAATTATATGAAGCATGCTTGGTACTTGCCTAAAACTATGGGCCAGGAAGGAAAGAAAGGTCATTAGTCAGGACTGCATAGTACTCAAGAGAGAGATCCCTTTCTATTGGAGCAAGCAGTCTGAAGAGCCACCAGAAAAGGCATTAATACAGGTTTGGAAAACTTCAGGGAACTGAGAACAGGTCAGGGATTTTTTGTTGTTGTTTGGTTTTGTTTTGAGTAAGGGCCTTTCCAGGTGACAGTTTATGCCAATGATCCCTTACTTTTACTGTCAGTAAAAAGGATAGGTAGATTTTCAAGGTACAACACTTTTAGCTCAAGTGTTTTCTTCTATACCCACGAATCTCCAAAAAAGCTTTGGTTAGAATGCTGAGTGTTCAAAATCCACTTCAGGCTATGGGAGTGAAAATGAGGGAGAAAGAAGAGTCAGAGACAACACTACCAATCTGGTACTTTATAAAATCTGAGAAATGTTGGGAGCTGGGGAGGGGAGAGGCTATTCAGAGGCTGCAGATGAGAAGCTATGCCGCCAGCGTCTGGAGAAACTCTATTTCCAGATAGAGGCATTTCAGTCGGGCTGTTATTCGTTACACCCTGGGCACATAAAGTTCTATTTGTGAAATGAATGACAACTTGGGGTAATTTGAGAGATTACTGTGGAGAAAGACACCAACAAGGGCATTTCTCTTTATGGAGTTGACCTCCACAGTGGTTCTCCTATTAGGGAAGTGTACTACCCTGGGGCCACTGGAACTAGAAAGCAAGCAAAAAGCCTCAATTGTGCCCCCTGCAGGTATTGGATAATTTCCTTGCGAATACAAGGTGCAAGGGATGCCCGTCCAACTTGGGGTTACAGCCCAGTGAGGACAAATAGAGGGGATTGCTCAGTACTCTGCAAACACAGTGTTACAAGGGATCTCCATCACCTACTGTCTTGGCTTTCTCCAGCTGTGTCTTTCTTGGCTTTCACTGGTTCTTAACCTGCAAATTTCACCTGCCTGCCGGCTTAAGCACCAGTGACAGACAGCCCCGGGGCAGATGGGGCTTTCCAAATCAGGTCATATCTCTCTCCCCCCCCCCCCCCCATTTCCACTGACTCCGGGTAGTGGAGGCTCTCAGCTAGGAGTTTATGGGGGGGACTGTCACTAACTACCCCCTGCTCCTCTGGGTCCGTCGTCCCCTCCTTCAGTTCAAGCACTGAACATCCTTGTTCTCCCTTCCCCCCAGCTCCCCTCTTGAGTCTCCAGGTCAGCGTTCCTAACGCCCAGGTCCCAGTGTCCCCTCCCTCCGGACCCCATTCAGTTCCACAAGGGCTGCGGCGAAAACCCGGAGCCAGGGAACACAGAACAGAGGTAAATCAGCCAAGCCCACCCAGCCGCGCACGGCAAGGCGCCACGACCGGGACTAAGGGAGACGACGGCGGCGGCGGCGGCAGTACTGGGCATGCTCCGTGGCGCCAGCGGCTGGGGGCGGGGTGGGGTGGGGAGGAGGGGAACCTAGGCGCCCGCGCGGCCAGTTCAGTCTGCGCGGGGCAGGCGCGCAGGGTGGATGTCCCAGCTGCAGCTGCTGAGGCGGCGGCGGTGGCGGCGGAGGCTGCAGCAGCAGCAGTACCGGCGGCGGGCGGCGGCTATCGCCTGCGCCTGACTTAGGGCTTCAGGCTGGGGGGTGGGAGGGAAGGGAAGAGAAGGGGAGGGGGCTTCGGCGAGCTGTCATCCCCCGAGGGGGAAGGCGCTGTCTTCCCCTCCACCCAGCGCTTTTTTTCTTCTTTGCCATTTTTCTTTATCGTTATTTCTTGCCCCGCTGCCTCCCTCCCTCCGCTCTCACTGCATTGTGCCCACTTCATGAGCCAGGGCCCGGGTTCCGGGAGGCGGCAGCAGCGGCGGCCGCTTCTGTAGCGGCGGTCGCCCGCGGAGAATCGCACAGCCAAGGAGGCTGCCGGTGGGGCTCCTCCGCTGCCTGAGCGGCTGCCCGGATTGAGCTCGGCCGTTGCCCCTGGGGGCCGTGGGCACTTTTCTTCCTTCCCCGCGGGACGCGAGCCGCGGAGCCCAGGAGCGGGCGTCGGAGGAAGGGCGTGCGGTCGCCGCGCTTCGTATTATCCTTGTTCTTTGGAGGTTCGATACTTTTTTCATTTTTCGGAGGGGAGGGTGAGCGACGGAGAAGGTGGGCACCGCCCCCGCCCTCTGTCCAGCTGTCCAGCCGCCCGTCCGGCCGAGGCGCTGTCTCCCCCCCCTCCCCCCCGGGGTCGGCGCGGGAGCGAGCCAAGAGCCGAGAGGATGGAGGAGAAGTACCTGCCTGAGCTGATGGCGGAGAAAGACTCGCTGGACCCCTCCTTCACTCACGCGCTGCGGCTGGTGAACCAAGGTAAGTATTCTGAGGAGGGGCCCTCCTCCACCTCCTCGCTCCCCGGGACTGAGGGGGGGGGACTGAACTCATGACCCCCGCCCCATTGGAGAGCCAGGCAAGGGGACGACCGTTAACGAGTGTACAGTGGCCGTTGAGGGGGGATTGAGGGGGAGTGGACAGGGAGCTGAGCATTTCGGGCAAGGGACGAGGGGAAAATCCTGGGGGAACTGTAGGAGACGAAAGAGAAACTTGGAGGTCAGAGGACTAGGGAGAAATTGGGGGAGGGTGGTGAAAATCTGGTAGGAGGACTTGGTTTAACTAGGAAGACATGAAAGGGAGTGCTTAGGCAAGGAAAAATCTAGCGTGGGGACCAGGGAGAGAGGGACTCGGGATCAGGGAGGAACCTGGGGGATTTAGGAGAAATTTGGATAATAGGCTAAGGGAAAACAGGAAAGTGAGTCTTAGAACCTAGGAAAGATCTTAGGGATGGACACTTTGATTGACCATCAGGGATTTTATAAAGCTGGGTGATAAATGGGAGAGAGGGAGCTGACAGAACTGAGGGTACTTGAATCTGGGAGCTTGTTACAGAAAACTTGTTGGGGGGCACTCACTGAAGGGAAGGATCAATTTCCTCCTAACTAGGGTATGGAAGGAGGAGATATACCATGTTGCTGAGATTGAGGGTTCTTAAGGGATGAAGAAGTTAGGGGTTCCCTAGGGGAGAGACTTTAATGAGGTTTAAGGACAGAGGAACCAGTGTTCTGGGACTGTCCAGAGTGGGATGAAGTTTCTATCTCGGTTTCTTCCCCGCCCTAGGTTTTCTGGGTTGGGGATTGAAGAGAAGTGGAAAAGGAATTTTTAAAAGCCAAAACCTTGAGGGTACCACTTAGAGGGGGCTGCATGGAGAGCAGGTTAAGGACAAGGGAGACCTTCTTTGATGTATCTTTTCAGTGTTTGGAACATCCAGGGAGGAAATAATTGCTGGTATCATTTAGTAGCATTTCAGTTTAGGGCAGTGTGGACTTGATGGGACTTGGAAGGCACAGGAAGAGGAGAAAAAGGGTTTTGGAGAAAAAAACACCTGCTAAGGACAGAAATTACCCTGGCAGTGTTAATCCCAAATGTTTTTTTTTCAGGCAGTCTGCAGGGATGAATGATGAATTAACCCTTCACCAAGCAGTCCACTTCTCTATATCCCTTTGTGCTTTGTAGTAAAATATACTGCCCATAAAGAGGGGTTCTGGAGCCACTGATTTTTCTTTACATATTAGCATCAATTTTCCTCCAAGTATTTTTATGTTGTGTAAAATTTGTCATGTGCAAAGGGCAATTGTAATCTCTATGTAAAATTAGGTCTGTTGATTTCAGAAATGGATGTGTTTATTTCATTGTTGCAACTGTTTCTGAGTAGGATTTTCCCTTTACATTACTTTTGAAGTGATTGGGAGGGCTTCAGATGAAATTGACAATATTAAGAAATATAAAAGAATATTTTATGATGAACAGAATTGGATTTCGAGATTTAATTTCTTGTTCTTTAGAAATGTATTTTTCTGTAATAAAAGGAGCATGTTAAAAATGGTATGTATTACACATACATTTTCAAAGAAAATGCTAATTTTTCATTTTAAAGTTTTTTTTTAAGTTCTACAGTTGAGTTCAGTACTCCTTACCCATTGTGATTTACAAAAATCTTTTGTTGCCTTTACTAGGCTGTCTTTTATGTGAAAAAAAAATTCCTTGTATTGTGTGAACAGAGGCATTTACAGACATCTTAGGTTACAGTCAAAATACAGTTTTCTTACAAGGATCTTAATCAAAGTACTGTCGTAATCAGTTAACAAGAGAAATTTTTTTAACTAAAAGTATAATGAGTCAGTTTTTCAAGTCTAGATTTGTTCTGTGTCATATTACTTTTCTTAAGCTATAGTCCAGATTACCTAAATTTTCAGTGTTTAATATTTAAAAACCTTAGTCTTAATATGAAAGTGTTTCTTTTAAATTGTCTTATAAATACAGCTGTGTAGTTTTATGTAATCTTAATTATAGTTATCCAAACTAGTCATCCTCCCTGCTAAAAATGAGAGTCCAGTGAGAACTGCCATTTTTAAATTTCAAATTTAAATGAGGGTGGGAGAACCCAGATGTTATGTATTTTGTTGCTGTTGTGTGTGATTTAGTCTACCATAGATAGGATATTTTAAAAAATAGTACACTACATAATTTGTCTGAGCTTTATTTTTAAGTAAAATATGAATATGTTCTGTTACAGAACTCCCAAGTTTCTAGTCAATTACTAAATTCAGTATCTTAAATAAAAAAGGATATTGATTTCCAAAAAAGTTAGAAAACCTTGACTTTGACCTCAGAGAAACATCTTGTCATTGGCTTTCTGAAAATGTTTTTATTTTCTTAACTGCTTGTGGCTTTTGGAAACTATTTCATATCAGTTGTTTTTAATCTCAAGACTTGAACCAGGGGTGGTAGAATCTGCCCAGCAGTGATTGTACAGTCATGTAGAGAATGAAGACGCCACAGGTTTTGTTGGTTGCTGTGTTTTGAAGGTTAAATCTATGACATGGGAACTAGCTCATATGTTAATTAAGAGTTCTAAAAATTAAGAGTTCTAAAAATTATTGTTACAGTTTTAAGATAAACATGTTTTGGGAATGCATGCTTTTTGAGTACTTGTGCTACTTATTTTTATGTTTTCATCTTAATAATTTATCATTGTTTTTATGGTCTTTTTTGGAGTACATAATGGTTCATGAGGGACTTTGCTTAAAGAATTATAACACTTTGTCAGAGTATCACATTAGATTTTTAGCAGTTGTATGGGAATGTTTTATAACGTCTTAAAAATAGTTGTTTACTATGATGAAAATGTTAATTTGTAAACAAGTCTTAGCAAAGTTGGATAGTTTTTCTAACTAATATCTTTTATTTTAATAATAAGTTACTGAACTTTTACAACCCTAATATGATCTTAATTTGCACCCCCTATGACCGTTGACTTAAGTTAAGATTTGAAGCAAGTCTGACTCAAAGTCGTGGAATTTTCTACGTAATGGAGTCTTTAATATTTTAGATATGATCATCACTCTTCTGGTCAAAAGGTGATGGACTTGAATTGCAGAAAGAGATAAGCATTTGGGGGCATATCTGGGGTGGGAAGTTTGTTTTGCTGGACCAAGTGTATGTTTGTTGAGGATTTTTTTTCCTGTTAGTATAGTGAGATGATTGTGGGGGGGACAGACTGGTAGAAAAATGGTTCTTGTTTGAAAACTGAAGAGATAATTAAAATATTTTACATGGCAGATGCATACTGGATTTTGTGCTTTAAAGCATATGTTAAATGGCAAAGAGCTGACTACTTTTAATACTTTTCCAATATCAATGATATTTTAGCTGAATGTATTTTCTGGCATTCCCTTTTTATCCCTCTGGGGAAAATGTAAATGTGAGTCTTATATCATTTTCCTGAGGCATTCCAATAGCAAATCAAGAAAATGGAGTTTTGATAATATTGGAATGCATGTATTTTTTCAGTTTTTAGGTATTTGATCTATCTAGGTGAACATATATCCCACTTTCAGGTAATAAAATGATTATAGAAGGAATAAAGTATTGTAGAGGCTCCCTAAGGGAAAGAAATGCTTACATGAATGCTTTTTTTTTCTTATACTATTTTCAATAGGGCAAATGGAGATGGACAGCAAGTTGCATATGTTGCATTCTATTTACTGGTGGAACTGCTGATTCTTGCTTAAAAACCATTTTCAAATATGCCTTACTCGTTATAATTTGAGTCCAACTCTCCAATATTGCCATTGATGGCTTTATGCTCAAGCCAAGTAACCGTTAAATAAGATTACATAACCTCTTATTTTTAATTATCTGAAATAATCTATGAATTGGTGGCTGGTTCTTTGCCAACTTATATTCATTTGCTGTTGGTTGTTAAAGAAAGTGGAAAAATAGTTAAGGTTAAATTTGTCTTTTTTGCTTGGTTCCAGGAAGGTGTATTTTTGCTTTTGCAATGGGGATTCAATTGGTGTTTCAGTAATAAAACTTTTTGCATTCATACAACTATTCATCAAATATTAGCATTCCTCATACTCTTTAGAATTCCATCTGTCATCTCTAGTTTAACATAAATATTGTTAGTTGGAAGCAGTTTGAATCAGTGGAAAGAGGGTAGAATTTGAAGTCAGAGGAGCTGGGTTCCAATCTGCCCTTTGATTTTTGTTCCCCTAGTGACCTTGGACCAGTCACTTAAGCACTGTGGGCCACAGTTTCCTTATAAATAAAATAGGTGTGTTGTACTAGATGACCTCCTGAGGTCCCTGCCAGTTCTCACTGCCCTTTGATCTTACCTCCTAATTTTACGTGGCTTATTATAACCTAATCAGAATGTAAATTTACTTAGTCTTATGAGTAGGGGAAAGATGATTTTAAACCTCTTTGAATTAACAAATTATTAGTTAAAGAATCATTGTTTGTAACTCTAAGTAACAATAAAGAAGACTAAAATTGTAGAAATGTTCTTATAAACTTAAAACAGCATATGTTTTCTCTATTTCATCCAGCGTGGAATATTTAGGTTTATTTTGTTGTTGTCAACGCACCTAACATGATATTTTAACAAAATATTTCTTTGTTTTGCTTTAAAAGGCATAGTCATTCAGTGAACTCATTCATGCTTTAAGGGTAATGCTTCAAAGCAACAGTAAAATTATGACAAACTATCTTTAATAACTGAATATTGGTGATGTCATTTATTATTTTGAGATGAAGTCTTGAATTTATGGACTCTTTTCCTTCCTTTAGGAAAGGAAACTTATCTTCTGAAAAGTCTCTTTGAGGTGCATAGTGGCCAATTTACATTTAAAGAAATAAGATAGTAGTAGTTAAGCAGTTAGTCAAGGTATGTAGGAATATTAGTTAAGTACTAGGTGGTTATGAAGATCATTTGCCCCTTCTTTCCCCCGAGAAACATGGAAGCTGCTTGAGGGAAGGGAATATTTTGCTTTGGTCTTTTATCCTTAATGTCCAGCACAATGTCTGGAGCACAGTCTCTGCTTAATAAATTCTGAGTGAATTTAAATTAAGATCTGGTAAATACATAGGATAGTTATTATCTTCTCACTGGCAAACCAGGTCCTCCGTAGTCTGGTGCCTTTTTACTGGGCTTTTTCAGGTTTGATTGGGATTTTAATAATCATGAAGAATTACAGATTAGAAGAATTTGTAGTAATACATACCACTGAATTGAAAAGGGACACCAGCAAACTCATAATATTCATTATTTACCACTTTGTAGCAAAGGGTCATTTATTTAACAAACATACATTGATTGTCTAATATGTGTAATATGCAGTAAAAAAAAAAAAAGAGTAGTTCAGTTTCTCTTGGGGAAGGGTCTCAAATAACTCAAATGCAATTTTCATAAAAATAACAGTTAGAAAGTTTTTTGCTCAAGTGTAGTTTGTTAAGCATTGGAGCAATGCAGTGCTGCTTAAATGTGGTAGAACGGTAGGGGTCCTTCTGTGGGAGATAATGAGAAGATAGTGTCATATCTGCTTTGAATCAGATGTTTATTTACTTTTTTTCTTTAACTTCTTAAATCCATGCTGTGTAATGCAATTAGCTTTTGCTCAATGAAATCCTAATTGGATTTCAAATGGCAAATTAAAACCAGAAGGCCAGAGATCTTATTACATGCAAATAAGTAAACTTTCCTGAAGGAGTTAATCAATACATTTTTTTCCTATGAAAAATGAAAACTGATGGGCTGTCACTTGGAAATATAAATCACATGATATTCTTTCTTGGCTTTTGTTTTGAAAAGAAACCTGTAAGCCAGTGCCTGCATTGGGTGAAGTTTTCCCAGAAGGCAGGAGAATTGAACTGATCAAAGCATTTTGGGGGGAATTTGAGTGAAGCAATACTTTATGATAAAGATACTGTTAAGAAAGAGGAAATCAGGATTTAGCATTTTTAGAGTTATAGAATCATAGAATGTTGAAATTGGGAGAACTCAGGAAAGATCATCTTTTCTAACACCATTTTATGGAGAGTTGAAATGACTTGCCACAAGGTCATGTAAGGATTTAGTGGAATTTTGACTTCCCACTTAATGTTGCTTCTGTCAAACCAGTTTTCTTGAAAAAGTTTAATTTTTTTTAGCTAGCTTTTCTCATTAGCAGTGATACATTTAAAAATACTCAATTAAATTTATCTCTTTATGTGGCAGGATCATTCATTTGACAGATATTCATTCATCACCTAATATACTTACATAAAACTACTGCCTTTGGTCCCATATGTGCTACTTGATTGGCAAGAATCATCTTAAGGTGATGTTTATTTTGGAATACCAAATTATGTCACTCTTGTTTAAGTTGTATGACATGCATTCATTTGAAAAAGTAGATTTTGTATTTTTGTATGCCCTCCAGTGGAGTGCTTTATGAATCTTCATTCAAGATTCAAAGTAAAAATTTTAATTGTGTATTTCAAAAGAGTAGGTAATAACATGAGGAAAAGTTTGTTCCTTTCTTTGTTGTAATTTTTTCTGTGAGCCTTACTGTTACTAAAACTTCTTTCTGAATGTCCTTTTCCCCCAGAGACCTTGTTGCAGCAATGAAGAGAATCTTCCTATTTTAATAAAGTATTCTTTGTATTGTAGAGACTTGGTTTTTACTTGAACCCGGTGATTTTTATGTAATCATTGTTTGCAACTTCGAGGTGTAGTGTATATTGTAGTAAATTTTCTTTCTCAGAAATACTCTAGAAAAGTGAATGTTACAGTTTTTAAAAAGTGTAATGAAACAAAAGCATATCCCTTTGATTTTTTTTTTTTTTGCATTTCAGTATCAGATTAACATGGTTTCTAAAAATATAGCAAACAGCACAGTACTTTGTATAGTGACATGTTGGATACAGAGAGAATCAAACTTTGAAAATTTAAATCAGAGTTTTAAAGCTAAAAAGAACATAGGAGATCAGGGCAATATGTAGCAAATAGAGTGCTAGACTTGGAGGCAGAAAGATTTAGGTTCAAATAACCAGCTTTATGACCATTTAATCTCCCTGAGGCTCAATTTCTTTATGTGTAAAATGGGGATAATAGCAACCACTATAGTACCAATCTCTCAAAAATTGTCATGAGACTTAAATGATAATATTTGTGAGGTGCTTTCTAAACTGTAAGATGATATGCAATGTTACTATTGTATATTGTCTCTAGAGAGAGTATAGGGCTGTGGTAGAAAAGCACTGGACATACCATCAGAAGATCTATGTTTGAGTGTTGGCCGGCTCCAATTTTCATTAAGTGTGTGACCTTGGGTGAGTTACTTGTCTCGCTGAAGACTCAGTTTCCTTATTGTAATATAAGGAATTTCCTATTACTGTTGAAGGTATCACCATTTTCCCAATCCCCCAGGTTCACAACTAGGTGTCATCCTCAGTATCTCTCCTGTCTCTCTTACCCCTACCCCCCATCCAATCTGTTACCAAGGGCTATGGATTTCACCTCTGAAACATCTTGAGTAAGTCCCCATCTGTTTTCTATGTTTGCCACCACCCTTGTACAGACCCCCTCATCTCCTCATTCCAATATTATTGCAATATCTGCTGCTTGAGTAACCTGCCACAAATCTCTCCCCATTCTAATCCATTCTCCACTCAGCTGCCAAAATGTGATTTTCCTAAAGTGCAGGATCTCATCTCCCCTCTGCTCAATAAATTCCAGTGGTTCCCACTCACCTTCAGGATTAAATATAAAATCTTCTGTTTGGTGTTCAAAGCTCCTCATAACTGAGTCCCCACCCCTCTATCTTTCCAGTTTCAGAAACCTTATACTCCCCAGTGTAATCTTCAGTTAGATGATGCTGGTCTCCTTCTTGTTCTATAAATAAGACATTCCATCTTTCAGCTCTGAACATTTTTACTGATGGACCCCCATATCTGGAATGCTCTCCTTTCTCATCTCTACCAAACTTCCATGGCTTCTATTAAGTATCAGTTAAAATCTTACCTTTTATAGGAAGTCTTCCCAATATCTCTTAATTCTGTTGAATTCCTTTTGTTGATTATTTCCTATTTATAATTCAAATAGTTGGTTTGAACTTACCTTTTTGTATGTTGTCTTCTTCATTAGATCATGAGCTTCTCAAGGGCAGGGTCTGTCTTTTGCTTTTTTTGTATATCTATCACTTAGCAATTATTAAACATTTAATAAATGCTTCTTGACAAACTAAAACATATAATAATATTTGTACTACTTTCCTCATAGGATTATTGTGAAGAAAATACATTACAAACCTTAGAAAGGCCTGTACATGTGTGGACTACTGTTAGCAACAAAGTCTTATAACCCCCTCATTTTACTAAGGGTTAGAAACTAAGTCCAAAAGAAGACACTTAAATTGCTCAGAATTACCATTGCCACAACAAGGACTAAAACTAGGTCTCCAGGTTCTCAGTCCAGGGCTTTTTCTGTTAATAGATCATAATTTTGTGCTAGGGAAATCTTAGTAGAGGAAACAGTTGGGGGTGTAGTGAGAGCAAACTATGCCTATGGGATCAGTTCAGATATTAAAAGTGTTTATTTATACCTGTCTTTTAGCCATCCAAATTGGCATAGATCCAGGTCATACAATAAATGAAGTAACAGGTATAAATGAAAACATAATAAACTGAGGCTCTATTTTCGATTTACTTTTTGTTAGGTTTTCATGGGAATTTTGTGTTTACTGAATTAATTCACTGCACTAATACCTAGTGATCTAGTAAGCATAAATGAATGTGTTTCTCTGAGGGGAAGGAAAGTGGTATTGCAAAAATTTCTAAAGAACCTTTCCACATTTATCAGTCTGAAAAATTTTGTTTTGAACCAGTTTTGAACCTATTCACAATATTGTTATATGTTTGCATGTGTATATCTCTTATTAATAACATTTTAAATCTTTTATTGTATAGTACTTTTATATCAATAGAACTTCATTATTAGTGCCCAGGAAATATTTAAGGAGAAAATAATTGTTTACTAAGTGATTGACTTTCATATACTTAATATCTGGCATTAAATTAGCAAGCAGCATTGATTGGTTTTTATTATTCTATTTAAGATATAGCATCTGAAGCTGATGTTAAGAAATGAAAATTTTGTGAATAATTTTATGACCGTATCCTAAAACGTGACTGGGATAGTCACTAGACTTTTTTTTTTTTTGACAAGCATAAGACATTATACACTAAATTTATTAGTTTTGTATTTCTCTATTTTTTCATATTTCTATAATTTTCCATCAATCAAACTTTCTCAGTGCTTTCAGAACTTTTTAAAAGGTGTTCTAGAAAAAATTTTGATGTTACTAGTTAGTGTGATATAATCTTGTGGAAGCATCTTTTTTTAAAAATATTATTTTTATATTTAAATCTTACATTTGAGGTCACTGTTGTTCAAGGTTTCCACAGAGAAAACATAATGGAGATGGTAAGTGGTAGCTTTTTTGATCCTCCTTACCTTTTTTGTCATCTTTTAGTTTTTTTGTTATATGCTTTTATACAGTCTTTCCACTAGATGGCCCTCTTTGTACCACTGTTAACTATTCTTAACACAGAATTCTAAAATACTTGTATATTAAAATTGGTGGTTAACCAACCAATTTGCAATATCTAGTCTTTCAATACTTTCACACTATTTTTGTAATGTTTTAGATACTCAGTGAAAAAATCAAGATTCCCTTATTTTACAGGAAATTAAGATTTTTAGAAAAAAATTCTGTGGAAGCTAATTTAGTTTTAATGATTGAAGTCATCCTTAAAGTAAAAATTAGGAAATGCTTTTCCTCCTTTGGATTCTGATTTAGAGAACAGATTTGACATTTTAATTTTCTATAAAGTGAAGTATATACATTAATACCTACTTTTCCATTGATTCATTTAATATTTTTGTAGGTATCCTCTTCAGGGGGAAGATGTTACCTAGTGGGTCTGAAACTGACAACTTTCTCAAGTTCAGTGTCTAGCACAAAGTCTTTGAACTCCAACTCATCAACTTTACACCTGGGGACTTCACTATATCTGTTGACGTTTCATTGAAAACTGTGGCTCCCAGAGTCATTAGCCTCCAAAATCTCCATGAATTATACTTTAACTCTACTTTAGGTACACACAGGTGTTCTTACTCTTGATTTGACCATCCATAACTGCTGTACTTCTATGACTGATTACTCATAAATTCTTTTTACCCTCCACAGCTTCCCTTCTTTGTCTTTTCTTCTTCATTCCTTCTGAACCTTGACCCTATTCTTCATCCTTATTGTGATCTCCAGTCTTTCTACTCATTCTTTTTATTCTAATCTCTCCCTGCTCTTCTCCCTTCACAGTACTGAAGCTATTTTTTTAATTCAGGTATACATTTATTACCCTTGACTTTCTTAACCTTTGTCCTTTTTGTGCCTTACCAAACCATAAACCTAGATTGTCTCTGTGACTTGCCTTTTTTGTTCCTATATGCATATAGTGCTGAATACTGTTTGAGAAAGACATATAACTGTTGACTGGGTTCATTACAAATTCATGTTATCTGATCTCAAGTGGACACAGGTTGCTGAATAGCAGTCTGTTTTATCCTTCTGTGATTCATTCTCATACTCTTAAACAGTAACTAAAACCTTTTTCTTTTTTCTTAAAACTTCTACCAGACTTTCTGCACCTCCCTCGATGCAGAGTACTTTGTCTCTAATTTTCCCGCGAAAATAGTTGGAGCTAGTTGAGTTAGTGGATGAACACTGGACCTGGAGTCAGGAACACCTGAATTCAGATTTAGCCTCAGACATTTAATAACTGTGTGGCCTTGAGCAAGTTGCTGACCTCTGTTTTCTGTTTCTTCATCTGTAAAATGGGAGTAATAATAGCACCTACCTCCCAGGGTTGTTGTGAGGATCAATTGAGATAATATTTCTAAAGCAGTTAGCACAATGCCTGGCACATAGTAAGCTCTATAAAAATGCTAGCTGTTGTCATCATCATTATCATTAGTATCATCATCACTTATTATTACCACCTTCAACTTTGAGTTCCCACTTTTTCTGTCTGCTTTTCAAAATGTTCAGCTAGGTTATGAAACATTTTGCATGCCAAACAGAGCATTTTGCATTTGTTACTGGAGGTAATAGGGAGTCACTGGAGTTTCTTGAATGGTGTGTGTGTGTGTGTGTGTGTGTGTGTGTGTGTCTATCTGTCTGTCTATCTGTCTGTCACGTGATTAGATCTGTACTTTAGGAAAATTCCTTTAGTGATTGAATGGGAGATGGATTAGAGTGGGTAGAGACTTGAGGTAGGCAAATCCACCAGAAGGTTATTGTAGTAATCAAGGTCTTGAAGTGATGAGTACTTGCATCAGAATTGAGGCAAGTCAGTGTCAGAGGAGTGAAGGAGACATATTCAAGAGATATTGTGAAGGTGAAATCTACAGGCCTTTTACAACAGATTGGATATGGGGGATGGGGTGAGAGAGAGTGAGGAGGCTAGTATGACAGGTTGTGAGCCTGAGGGACTTGGAGGATGGTGTTGTCCTCTACAGTAATAGGGAAGTTAGGCAGTTAGGGGTGAATTGGTGTTGTTGGGTTAGGGCAGTGGTTCTCAACCTGTGGGTCGTGACCCCTTTGGGAGTCGAATGGGGTCGCCTAAGACCATCGGAAAACACATATTTCAAATGGTCTTAGGAACCAAGACACCACTCCTCTATTCATCTCCAGGTGGGTCCACCCACATGCAGATATGCCCACATATGAGTAGTAAAGGGTCGCAGCATTCAGAAGGTTGAGAACAACTGGGTTAGGGAGTGTAATAGTAATGTAATTTGAAAATCCCCTTGTATTGGCAAGCACTTAGCACCTTGTTTCAAGTGTGATTGTATCAAGTATTACTATCCAGAACTTGTGAATCCCACAGTAGGAGGAACAGAAGGGGTGAAAACAGGAGGGAGCTAATACCTTATATAATGAAAAGCCCAAGCTGAGAGAGGCCAGAATTTCTCTCAGCAAGCATCCAGAGGTTGGGCTGCTACTGCTGGACTGAGTACTGAACTGAGAATCAAGAAGAACTGAAAATAAAAATGAGAACTGAGAGCTGAGACAGAACTTCTTGGAGCAAGCTGCGTGGAGGCTGAGGAGGAGAGGCCAGAAAGTGATTTTAATTTTGAGAACAGAACTTGTGGTAGTGGAGCTTCTTTTGAGAGCCAGCCAAACTCCTTCTGAGAGCTTCTGAGAACCACCTGGATCTGCCATAGGAAGCAGGACTGTGGTGTCAGTACTTTGTGTGTCTGTTTTGGGTCTATATTGATTTCTCAGGCAGAAAGTGAATTGAGATGATAGTGCCAACTGTGTGTGAATACTGTTGTAATTTTGCTTTGCTTGATGTGCATAGATGTTGTTGTAGCTCTATTAAGTTTCCTCTTCCCAGGAAAAGAAACTCTCAGGGACTTGAGGTGGACTAGACATTGTTAGCTTCAATATGGAACAGGAACTGCACAGAGAGCTGGACAATGAACTGGGAGCTGTCTGCCTTTGAACTCAGGTGGCAGTTGCTTAGATTCAGGAAGTAGCTCGGACCATGGAAGAGGAACCATGGAAGCTGAGAGCCTGCCTTGAGTCAAAATTCCTTGGGTATATAATGCTGACTGAAGAAATTTTAACTTACTTGTAACCTAGGGGTGGATGGCCTTTGTACTTTCCACTACGTCTTAAGAGAGTACTGAGTAGTGACTGATGATATTGTAACTTAATTGCACCCCATGGGTAGAGGACTTTGACTTTTGTACTTTGTGATTGAATTAAGGATTTTGTGATTTACTGAATGAATGTATTTTGCTTAGAGCTATGTGACCACTTTGGTGAAAACTTATGTGACTATTTTAGTGATAAGTTGTAACATTGTGAATGTCGTACCTTGATTTTCTTTGAATGTTTTGCTCTGATTTGTTACTGAATAAATAGTTTGCTATACTGTGTAATCAGAACCTTGAAAGTTGTTCACAGCAGCAGTCCTCTGGAAAACCACTCATGCTTGTCTTTACAGAGGAGAACATAATAAGTTCTGTTTTGAACATACTGAGTTTAAGATGTCTGCTGGACATCCAGTTTGAGATGTTTAAAAAGCAGTTGGAGATGCGAGATTATAGGTAAGCAGAGAGATTGGGGCAAAAAAGGTAGGTAGATTTGAGACTCATCAAGATAGAGATGATAATTAAATCTGTAGGAGCTGATGAAGTACTTCACCAAGTGAAGTAATATATGGAGAAAAGAAGATCCACAACAGAATTGTGGGACATCTATGGTTAGTTGGTGTGATCTGGAAGAGGATCAAGCAAAGAAGACTAAGAGGGAATGATCAGATAGGCAGAGAATCAGGAGAGAGTGGTGCCCCAAAAACCTAGATAGAAGAGAGTATCAAGGAGGAGAGAGTGATTAGAAGTGTTAACAGCCAGAGAAAGGTAAAGGAGAATGAGAATTGATAAAAGGCCATTGCATTTGGCAAGTTAGAGATCATTGTTAACTGTGGAGAGAGCATTTTCAGTGGAATGATAAAATTGGAAGCCAGATCCTAAGGGGTTAAGAAGAGAGTGAAAGTGGATGCATAGATTGTAGATGGCCTTATGGGGGAACTTAGCTACAAAGTTCAGAAAAGATATAGGATGATAGGTATGAGGGATGGAAGAATCAACTAAGGATTTTTTCAGCATAGGGGAGACATGGGCATATTTGTAGGGAGTAGGGAAAGAATCAGTAGAGAGGGAGAAATAAAAATAACTGAAAGTGAGAATAATAGAATAAGATTGCTTGAACAAGAAGAGGAGCTTTGGTAAGGAGTAAGGTCACTTCACCATGTGAGAAGGGTAAAGGATAAGAAAGTTGCAGAAGGCATCTGATAGGAGATGAGAAAGAGAGGAAAAGAAGGAGGGCACAGTGAATTACCTAATTTTTTTTCTGTAAAATATGAGGCAAGATTCTCAGCTGAGAGAGTGATGGGAGACAGAGCCATGAGAGGTTTGAAGAGGGATGAAAAGGTTTGGAAGTGTCATTATGGAGAGTGGGATGTTGTTCCTAATTAAGGAGGACCATGACATCAGAAAACTGATACCATGATATGCAAGTGAATTGGATTTAAGTGAGGGAGGTCTATGCAAAGTCACCTGCCTCACTTTCTTCCTCTGGAGCCATCTGAGTTCAGTGGCAAAGTATAGATCTGGACAACTGAAGATGGCCTAGGGTGCAGGGGAGACTTTGGCCTTTTTAAGCTAAGGTCTTTAACAGATCTCAGTTTGACTGAGGCAACACCCATTCAATGATTGAAGCTAGATAAGAAATGATGCAAACTCTTCTACCTAGTTGAAAAAAAATCATTTTGGGAGAGGAAGACCCTCAGGGTTTCTGATCCCAAAGAGAAACAGTTGGTATTTATATTCACTTTGAGCCATCTGGGCCCAAACAGCGGCCAAGTAGGGATTGAGCTGGGACCTATTGTTGGCCAGTCTGAGAACCCAAGTGATTTGGGTTTAAGGTATGGTCAGGTAGCTTGGTTTGAATCCCAATGTTCTTTACCAAAGTCTGGGTTTCCAATGCTATATTTGAAGACTACATATACAGAGGAAAGGGGAGGAGTTGAATGGGAAAAATAAGCTCTTGGAGGCAAGGCTGTTGGCAAGGAGGTAGAGACGTCTGGAGACTTAGTGGAACCAGGAATGAAGTAGGCTGCCCTTTATGCATTGTGAAATAGTGCTCTGAACTTTGGCCTCATCATTTAGGAGAATGGGCTACAGTATGGAGGCATATCCAGGTGTAATGGGAGGATATAGAATAGTTACAAAATGCCATGGGAATTAAATGGAAAGAGAAGACACTAGCTGAGAGAGGAGGATTCGTGGAAAACTTCATGGACAGCATTTTTTAAATTAATTTTTAATTTTCAGCATTCATTTCCACAAGATTTAGAGTTCCAAATTTCCTCCCTATCTCTCCTCTTCCCCCACCCCAAGACTGCATGCATTCTGATTACCCCGTCTACCAGTGTGCCCTCTCCATTCCCTCTTATCTCCTTCCCCCTACTTTCTTGTAGGGCAAGATAGATTTCTATACCCCATTACCTGTATATCTTATTTCCCCATTGCATGTAAAAACAATTTTTAATGTTTATTTTTAAAACTTTGAGTTCCAAATTCTCTCCCTTCTTCCTCCCCACCCACCATCATTAGGAAGGCTAGCAATTTAGTATAGGTTATACATGTGTAGTTATGCAAAACACTTCCGTAACAGTCATGTTGTAAAAGATTAACTATATTTCCTTCCATCCTATCCCACCCTCCCCATTTATTTTATTCTCTCCTTTGACCCTGACCCTTTTCAAAAGTGTTTACTTTTGACTACTCTTACCCCAACATCCCCTCCCTTCTATTATTCCCCCTCTCTTATCCCTTTCTCCCCTATTTTCCTGTAGAGTAAGAAAGATTTTCATGGAGAGCATTTAATAGAATCTTTGAATCTCAGATTTGGAAGAAACCTTTGAAGACTTGAAGGATGGGAAGTTTTTTCTAACTGTTGAAAACATGTAGATACAATAGTATGAGCAAAGATGTAGAGGAGAAAAATGTTCAAGACGTGGTAAAATAGATCAGATTAGTTGGATTATGGGATAGTGAGTTGATAAGAGAGTTGTAGTAGAATTTGCATTACGTCAGTGAAGGCCCACTTTCTCCCATTCTCAAAATCAAAATTGCTTTTTCCACAGAAGTTCCAGTCTAGCAGCAGCAGTCCAGTCTTCAGGTGACTTTTAAAAAGGTTGAAGAAATATAATTTCTGTGTAATTTCATAATGTTATTAATGATGTCAACATTTTTATAAAAGGATGGTCATTTGATCTTCTCTTTCTTAGACTAGACAATGGTTGTGGCTGCCTCTTAGTTTATATGCCCATTGGAAGAGGAGTGTAAATCAACTGTGGTTAGTAATTAATGAGAATGAATGTCACAATGAGGGGCTAAACTTATTCAAATTAATTTTATGACATTTGCTTCTAAGTTATCCCCAACCTTGGGCAATCTTTTCAAAGAATTTATCCTCACCAAGCCTGAATAGGGCAGAGTAGCTTCCCCTCCTCGGTGTAGTCTGGATAGAAGAGAAGGTTAGCACTACCTTCAGAGACTGAAGTCTTGAAATGAGGATGAAAGTTAAAGGTAGAAATCTGAATCTCCTCCAATCAGTGGTGATAAATAATAATTTCTCTCAGATCTGAGGCATACTGTAGTATCATATATCCAAGGCTTAGCATAGTGCCTGTTACATAGTAAACATTATGTTAATTGATGGCTTGATTACTGAATGGTTGATTAGAATTATTTCTACTAGGAATTAAGTTCCTCTCCCTTCCTTTTTGAAGCTTACATTATCATATTTCACCATACTTCATTTAAACAAATAGCCACTTCCATCAATAGCACCAAACAAAACTAAACAAAAAACAAACAAATTTCTGAAATGATGAAATAAACTCAGCCGCTTCTTTGGTTTCTCTTTTCACCCACTCTTATATTGTATTTAGAGAACTGTCCAGTACTGTAATAGTAATGAAATTTGAAGATCCTTTTGTATTGGTAAGCTGACAGATACTTAGCACCTAATTTCAAATTAAGCTTGTGTTAAAGAAACAGAAGGTATGAACCCCTGTTGCTGACATAACAGGCAGGGGCTGAACAGGGAGGAGCAATGCTGTATATAAGAAAAAACCCAAACTATGAAAGTCAGAACTTCTTGGGATGAGCACCTGAAGGCTGGGCTGCTGCTACTGCTGCTGGACTAGAACTTCCATGGAGAAAGTGCTTTTGATTTTGAGAATGGCAGAAAGTGATTTTGATTTTGAGAACAAAACTGCTGAAGACTTCTGAGGGCCAGTTGGAGCTGAGAGTCAGCTGGAGCTGCGGAGGATTTCCAAGGGCCAGCTGGAGCTGCTGAGGACTTCCAAGGGCCAGCTGGAGCTGCTGAGGACTTCCAAGGGCCAGCTGGAGCTGCCAAAGACTGAGGAAGATGACTATGATGCCGGTATTTTGTACAAATGTTGTTGTGGCTTTGTTAATGTCTATGAATGTTATTGTGGCCTTGTTAAGGCTTGTCTTCCCGGGAACAGAGACTATGAAGGATTTGAGATGGACTGTACACTGTGAGCTTCAGTGTGGAGTGGGAACTGCATGAAGAGCTAGACAAGGAGCTGGGAGCTATCTGCCTTTTAACTCATGTGGCAGTTGGTTAGATTTGGATGGGAGTTGGGACCATGGAAGAGGAATCATGGAAGCTGAAAGCCTGCCCCAAGTCAAGACTAAAAGATACTGAGTAGTGATGAAATTGTGATTTACTTGTGACCGAGGGGTAGATGGCCTGTGTATTTTCCATTACCCCTTAAGAGTGTACTGAGTAGTGACTGATGATTGAATAGTGACTGATGACTGAATAGTGACTGATTTATAACTTAGTGTGCCCCATAGGTGGAGGACTTTGACCTTTTGTACTTTGTGATTGAATGATTGAGCTACTAAGTGATTGATTGACTAAATGATTGTACTTTGTTCAAAACTATGTGACCACTTTGGTGAAAACTATGTGTTCACTTTAATGATAACTTGCTGAGTTGTGACATGGTGAATGCTGTATTTTGATTTTCTTTGAAAAGTTGTAGCATTCTGAATGCTGTACCTTGATTTTCTGTGAATGTTTTGCTCTGATTTGCTACTAAATAAATAGAGTATTCACTATACTATGTAATCAGAACCTTGAAAGCTGTTCACAGCAGCTGTCCTCTGGAAAGCTGCTCATGCTTGGCTTTATAAGTACTAGATTCAGGATCAAGACAACAAAACACTATTGACTACACAAACAATTAATTTAAAGAATCCCAGAATTTGAATGTTCTTAGTGGCCAACTTGTCCAAATAATCCTTATTATAAAACATCCCAGACAAATGGTCCCCTGTTTTTCCTTCAAGACCTCTTAGTGGAAAGTGTGTGTGTGTGTGTGTGTGTGTGTGTGTGTGCACATGGGTGATTATAACAAGAAGTTAAAATAAGGTCTTTATTCCCCTGCTTAAGGATCTTTTTTTTTTTGGTTTGTTTTATATTTACTATTACAGATACACTACTCAGCTTAGCATCTATAACCTTTTACAATCTTACCTCCCTTTTACCTTTCCAAACTTACTTAAAATCCTCCCTCTAAATGTACTTTGTCATCAAACTGGATTACTTCTTGTTCTCTGGACTTGGAATTACGTTTCCAGTAACTATTGACTTCAAGGCAGTTGATTCATTTAGGGAATGGGAATATTGGAATGTAAATATTTTCAAAGGAAGGAATGGAACATTCACTTTTCCTGGTAAGTAGTAGAAATTCCACTTAGATTGTCTTTTCACCAATTCTCTCCTTATCTTTGCCTCTTGGAATATTTAGCTACCTTCAAGGTCCAGTCCAGTTGCTACTTATTATGGGGTGACTTTTCTGATCTTCCTAATTGTTAGTGATCTTTTCCTTCTCAAATCAACTTGTGTTTCTCGTTGTGTGTATGTGTTGCATCCCCCAGTGAAATATAAGTCTTGAAGAGCAGGGAATATTTTTCAATTTTGTCTTTATATCTCTAGTATCTGGCAAATAATAGGTAATAATTTCTTGTTAAATTGAGTTTATTAAACTTTTCATTGTTATCCTTATCATAGTTTTGCATGAAATGCTTCACACTTCCCATCTTTGTCCAATGGATGGCTGTAATTAACTCTTTTTTTATAATCTATGCCAATTACAGTTTTCAGATGCCAAAATATCCCTTCCCAAGCATTCCTTTCTCTCTTACTTTCATCCATCTTTGCACCAACCCCAAATGTTGCCCTCAACAGGGACTGTCTTGGCATCTGAAAACTCTGGTTGGCACATTTATAAAAAATAGAGGTGGGAGTTAGACATAGGACAAGGACAGAGTAGCTTCCTACCTTTAGGGCTCTCTGAAAACAGGCATAGCTGTTAATGTGTCCTCTCTCAAGCACTAGGCAAGGAGGGAGATTAAGTTGGACATCTGAGTTATTAGTAAGTACTTGGTGATCAGGTTCCATTAGGTCTAGCTAAGCTCACATTCCATATTAGTTGTCTGTCATTCTAAATGATTGGAAATGATGCACAAACTATATACCCTCCACATGGATCATGCATTTTTTTTCTGGTTGAGAAATGTGTCTGACACTCTATTCCTAGTTGCATTTCTGGCAGAAAGAATTGTATGAGTACTGGATTTTAGGTACCTTTTGACTGAGCCTTTCTTTGGTCCCAGATCAACATTGAAAGACTTGTTATTGGTTACAGAGACTTATAGGGTTGTTTGTAGTAACTCAAGGCTAAGTAGTTACTGACTTCAAGGCAAGTGATTCAAATATTTAGGGGAGGGGAATCTCCAAATTCAGGCACTTTGAGAAGAAAGAACTGGGGCATTTACCCTCCCTGTTAAGCAGTGGAAATTCTACTCATACTCCTGCTTTTCTCATGTGATTTGGTGAAGCTAAGTGGAATAGGCAGCAGATTAATGTCTCTAAATCCAATCCTTGGATCTTCAGGGGTAATGGAGAGATTTGAAGTTAGTCAGAGTAAAGTAACAATCAATTCCATGATCAAGGGGTAGTTCTTAGGAAGTTTAGTAATTGATTCAAAGTTACAGAGATGGTAATTGGTAGAACTCAGATTTGAACCTAAATGCTTTGCATGCAAAATCCCAGCACCATTTCCACTGAACTATTTTGCCCAGATTTAAGTCTTATGTATCCAAGGGTGCCAGTCTTGGCTTATCAAACCTGATAGTTAGTATTTATATTTGGTAATAATTTGAGAACACAGATGTTACTTCCAGAAGTAAATTAAGGCATTTAATAGCCTTATTAAACATTGAGGAAGAAAGTTTTGGGGTGTGGAGAGCACAGTCTGACATTAGAGGTGAGAGAAAATTTTTGAAAATGAATAATAGCTTGTTACACTGGGTTTTGAATTTCTGGACCATGGCTTAGAACACAGGAATGATGAGCTTCCCATTAGAGTTGGGTTATACTTTAAAAAGGTTGGTAAGAAAATGTATCACTGGAATCTCAAAATATCATCAAAAAGACTTTAAAACTGAAAATGTAAGGTGACAAACTTCCTGCAAAACTCTACCAGATTAGACCCCATAGAAAACAGCTATAGTTTAGTAAGAAGGGAGATAATAGAGCATAGTGGATAGAATGGTGTATTTAAATGCAGGAAAACCAGAGTTCATATTCCACTTCTGAAAATTTAAAAACTGTGTGAAGGTGGGCAAGTCATTCAACCTCACTCAGCCTGTTTCCTCATCTGTAAAATGCAGATAATAATAAAACAATATATGGTTCCTACTATGTGCCAGGCACTAAGCTAAGTGTCTTACAAATATTATCACATTTGTTCCTGATCTAAAATCAAATGTGATAATATACAAAAAGTGCTTTATAAACCCAATTGTTAGTTGTGTGGTACTAATTAGTGATGATGATGACACTGGTGGTGGTGGTGGTGGTGTATTGAGTTGGGGGAGGGGTACATAGTGACATCTGTGTTTTAGGAAAATCAGTTTTTGACAGTTAAGTGGAGGATGGATTAGAGTAGTTAGAGACTTGAGGCAGAGACACAACTCTACAGAATATTGCAGTAGTTCAAGTATGGGTGACGTGGGCTTGGCATTAGGGTGGAGGCAGTTCAGAGGAGAGAAAGAGGTGTATAAATGAGGTATTATAAAGGTAAAAGCAACAAGATTTGACAGATTGGATGGGATGGAAGGGCAGAGAGTTAAGGGTCTAAAATGACATCTAGGTTGCAAACCTGGATTCCTAAATGGATGCTGGTCCTCAGTAGTAATAGCAAAGTTAGGAAGAGGTAAGTTTTGAAGAAAAAGATAAATGAGTTCAGTTTGGGGCATGTTGAGTTTAAGATGTCTATGAGATAACCAGTTTGAAACATCTGATAAGAGGATTGAGATCAGCAATTGGAGGTCAGGAGAAAGGGACAAGTAGATATGATATTTATCATTCTCTCTTTTTTTACTTTCTCTTTCTCCCTCCCTTCTTCCCTTCTGAGGAAATTCTTCACTGGTATGGCTCTTCCTCTGTTTTGTAACTCATAGACCTGGAGAAGTTGTAGGGAAAAAAGAGTGAAATTTGAATTTTCAGTTCCTACCACATCAAGTACTACTTCTCACATGAAATCTATGATGTTCCTGATCTAAAATCAAAGGATGAGTTTTAAGTCTTATTTGAGTGTTTATTGTCACATTCATTCTTTTATAAAATTCAGCCCTTGTTTGGGATATTTACTACTGCGGAGAAAATGTTCTCTGGCATTGAACTTACAAACAGCAAGACACATTCTAGTATTTATAAATTGACTTATGATGTTTGTGAGTATTTTTTGATGAAAAGACATTGTTCTCTCTGCTGCTTTATATTTCAACCACAAAGTACTAGATGATTCTCAGATACCAATATCTTATTACTTAAAAGCAATCTTACCTACAAAATGAACTATGCAAGAAGTTCCACAGCTAACCCTTTGTCATTTCATTTACACTTGCCATTCTCCCCCATAAGACTCTGACCTAGGTGTAATTGTATATTTAATTGTCACATTGAATACAATAGAACTATGGAAGGGCATGCACAATGGGTGTAGTTATTTTATGACTGGTGATTTACATATGAGAAATGTTGAAAAACATTTCCTGAAAGACACTTCTGGCTGGGCATAAAGGAGTAGTCACTTAGAGACAACTGATATACAGTCCAAGTGTTATATTATCTGTGTGATAGTAAAAGTACCAGGGAAAGGCCTCTAGTGTGTTCAGTGGCAGTTCCCTGGAGTAGTTAGGAAAAGATATGGACAAGATCTCATGTGATAAGAACTCTTGGGGCAGCTGAAATCTGCACCTGTGGAGGAAGTATCCACCATGATGAGATCACAAATACATCTTTTGCGATAAATATGTAGGGTTAATATGTTTTTCCCAGAGATTTTTGAGCTCATGCTTTTCTATAAGCCCGTAGGATCAATATCAAATAGTGATACCCTGTACCCTTTGTATATACAGATTCTAGATTTGTTATGCCATTTCTATTGGAAGTTTCAAAGCTAGATGCTTTTCCTTACCCAGGTGATCAAATTTTACAGTTAACTGCATTTCATCCTAGATTGTTCCTGTTTTGAATTTTTTGTTCAAGAGGTCCCCAACACAGAAACTGCTTGGTAAAAATACGGGTCCTCACAAACTTTATGGGCTACTTGTTTATTTAGAATAATTTTAATTCAGGACTCTTTAAGTATCACTTCAGAAGGTGAT
>CM053587.1:278157210-278169909 GCA_028646515.1 Pseudochirops corinnae
TATATATATATATATATATATATATTTACATATGCACACACACATAATTATATTCCCATCAGCTATTTTCATACTTAGAAAAGTTTCCTAAGTTACAATTATTATTTTTCCATGTAGGCATGTAAATAGTTCAACTTTGATAGGTTCCTTATGATTTCTCTTCCACGTTTACCTTCTCATGCTTCTCTTTCTTGTATTTGAATGTCAAATTTTCTATTCAACTCTGGTTTTTTCATCAAGAATATTTGAAAGTCTTCCACCTCACTGAATGACCATATTTTTCCCTGGAACACTATACTCAGTTTTGCTGGGTAGGTGATTCTTGGTTTTAATCCTAGCTCCTTTGATTTCTGGAATATCATATCCCAAGCCCTTTGATCCCTTAATGTAAAATCTGCTAGATCCTGTGTTATCCTGATTGTGTTTCCACAATATTCAAATTGTTTCTTCTTGGCTGCTTGTAATATTTTCTCCTTGGTCTGGGAACTCTGGAATCTGGCTATAATATTGGTAGGAGTTTTCTTTTTTGGGATCTTTTTCAAGAGGTGAAAAGTGAATTCTTTCAATTTCTATTGTGCCCTCATTTTCTAAAATATCGGGGCAGTTTTCCTTGAGAATTTCTTGAAGGATGATTTCTAGGTTCTTTTTTTGATCATGGCTTTCAAGTAGTGCTATAATTTTTAAATTGTCTCTACTGGATCTATTTTCAAGGTTAGTGGTTTTTTCAAATGAAATATTTCACATTGCCTTCTATTTTTTAATTTGTTTGGATCTGTTTAATAATATCTTGATTTCTCTTAAAGTCATTAGCTTTCATTTGCTCCAGTCAAATTCTAAAAGAATTATTCTCTTCAGTGAGCTTTTGAGATTCTTTTTCCATCTGACAAATTTGACTTTTTAAGGCATTCTTCTCCTCATTGGCTTTTTGGGCCTCTTTTGCCATTTCTTCAGTCAGGGTATTGACTCTCTTTTCATGATTTTCTTGCATCATTCTCATTTTTCTTCCCAATTTTTCCTCCACTTCTCTTACTTGATTTTCAGAATCCTTCTTGAACTCCTCCATGGCCTGTAACTAGTTTTTATTTTTCTTCCAAGCTTTTGGTGCAGGAGTTCTGACTGCGTTGTCTTCCTCCCATTCCATTCTTTGATCCTTTTTTCCCCAAAAAAAGAATCTAAAGTTGGATGGCTGTGCTTGCTTTGCTTCCTTTGCTTGCTCATATTGTCACTCAATTGCTTGACTTTTGAGCTTTTTGCTACAGTAGAACTCTACTTCTGGAGGGGAGAGCTTTGTTCCAGATCACCGGGGTTTTGACAACTGCCAGAGCTATTAGGATGGCTCCATCTCTATAGCCCCCACCAGCTTTGGCTCATGATCACATACCTCAGGACCACCACCCAAGACTGCGATCAAGATTTAGGCTGGTTAAGGCAAGAGCACTTAGCTTCTGAATGGTGGTTTGGCCCCCCTACAGTCCTCAGGCCAGGAGCTCTGAAGCAGCCACATGGAGGTGGCTGCATGGCCCCCACTTTTGCCTCTTCTGGCTCCAGGAGCAGAGGCTGGACCACACATCATCCCCCCCCAGATCCAGGAGAGTTCAACTGACCTTTTACTTTGTCTTTGGCATTTATGAGTTGATAATTCTGGAAACCACCACAGCTGCTGGTGATCCACTCTTCAGAAAGCTCCAGCCACAGCTGGTCTGGGCCACCTTAGGGCTAAAACCGTGGCCTCACACAGTGCTGGGTTTGACTCCCAGCATGCTGTGATGGACCCTTCCTGTGCCACCTGCTGGGCTGCCTTTGGCAGGAGATTTGTTTCTCCCTGTCATTTTGTTGGTTCTGTAGCTCTAAAATGTGTTTAGAGTCATATTTTATAGGTATTTCAAGTAGTTACAGGGAGAGCCACAGAGTTTTCATGCTTCTTTGCTGCCATCTTGACTCTGCCCCTCAATTCATTTAATTTTGAAAATCCTTTTTTTTTTTAGCTTTTTTCCAAGAAGTATTCTATGTGCTTTTCTTTGGGGGCTTTTCTCGTGATGACTCTAACTTCATTGCCTTCGTTTGAGATTTTGTCTTGATCTTCTCTGTCACCCTAGCAGTTTTTCATGGTCAAGTTTTGGGTGGGATTTTTTGGCTTATTTTTTCATCTTATTTCTTGATTTGGATCTTTAAGTTAATGTTGGGCTATTTTCTTGGCATAGTGGGGAGGGACACTGTTTCAAAATATTGATTTTTTTCTGCACTTCTTTCTCAGAATTAGTTCTGGAGATTTGGAAGTTTTTGCTACATCCCAGGTGTTGTGATCTAGAGAGGTGTGATCACTACTTTTATGGTCTGCACTCTGGTCCTTACCTAGGAAGGGTCCCTGATTGCTTGGGATTTCAGTTGATATTGCTCCTCAGTGCCCCTCCTCCCTTGAGATTAGAAATGATACTGTTTCTTAGGGTTCTTGATTTCTTAGAGTCAGAAGTGATACTGTCCCTCAGGTCTTCCACTTCCTTGTTGCCCAAGAGTGTTTCTCATTCTGAACTTTTGTTGGCCCCGCCACTCCAAAATACAATTAGAGGTGTTATTTTAAAGTTGTTTGAAAGGGAATGTTGGGAGAGCTCTGATTTTTGTCCTCTGCCATCTTGGCTCCACCTCTGTAAGTCCTCAGTGGGCTGCATTAGAAAACCAATATGTAATTGAGAACAGGAGTAAAAATTATCTTAAAAAATTGTGTAATAGTACTATATGATGAAAATGAAGGATGATTGATATGGATAGCTAGAGTCCTCCATTGGTAACCTTGTGGTGTCAGTAAGGTCTCTAGTGCATTGAGTAATCCTCCTGTGGTTGTTATGAAAGGTCATTGATAAAAGTCACCTGGAATGGGCATCCTTTTTTGAGTTGCTTCTTGCATCATTGGATGGGAGTTCCAAATAAATGATATCACAGATATATTCAAAGTTAATTATATTCATTGATGAAATAAATGAGAATTAATTTTGTCTTTGTGCTGAAAAGTTGTCTGTGTCAAAATATTTATTCTGACATCATTGAATTTAGATTTGGAAGCTATCTTAGAGGTTGTCTGCTAAATTGTCTCTTTGTTGCTTAATGAATAAAGTCCAAATCTCTTAACTTGGCACTCAAAAATCTTTGCAGCTTGTTTCCCTCCTCACTGCTCCTCTTAAGTCCCAACCTAATTGCTCATTATTTATCTCTACATTCTGCACACCAAACTGGACTAGTCTCTGTCCCTTGGTTTCCTGCCATTCTTTACATCCCTTATCTTTTCTTGAGGAGTTTCTATTCATCATCCATGTCAAACTCATCAATTTTATGTATATATCTTATCTTTACTTTCCTAAAAAACTCTCCAGGCATTCTTGAAGATACAGATTCAGGAATGGTTCTTATGTAGATGAGGGTTTTGACTTGTACTTGTTCCTAGAAGTCAGAGCTAGGTTTAATGGATCTAAATAGCAGAAAGCCAGATTATGTAGTGACAGGAACCCTGGAGTTGGAGTGAGATCTTATTTCCACACATTCTACTTGAATGACTATGAGAAATTAATTTCATTTCTTTGTGTTTCAATTTCCTTTTCTATAAAATAAGTGATAATAATACATATATAACCTCTTTGACAGGGTTGTTGTGAGGCTCCACTGAAGTAGTTATGGAATATTAGAGTAGGAAGGCATGTCAGAGAGCATTTAATTAATTAAGTAATTACAATAAGGGATATTTTTAATAGTGCTTTAAGGTTTGCAAAGCACTTTATAGTCATTCTTCTATATTTAATGAGTAGTTGTCTTCATCTTATGCTTAAGATTCTGCAAGCTAGGCTTCAGCAATATGTGAACTGAGAATTACCATTTTCGAAGAAGCAAAGGAAATGGCCAACCTTTACTGGATTATGGGAAAAACAAAGGGGTTCCAGAAGAAAACACCTACTTCTGCTTCCTTGACTACACTAAAGCCTTTGGCTTGTGGATCAGAACAAAATGTGGCAAATCCTTAAATAAATGGGAGTACCAGGTAATCTTACTTGTCTCTTGCGGAGTCTAAATGTGGACCAAGAAACAATAGTTAGAACTGAACATAACTGATTAGTTTAAGATTGGAAAAGGGAGTATGACAAAGCTGTATATTGTGACTTTATTTAACATCTATACAGAATATATCATATAAAATACTAGGCTAAATGAATCAGAAGCTGGAATTAATGTTCCTGGGAGAAATATCAACAGCCTCAGATATATAGATGATGGCAGAAAGTGAAGAGGAATTAAGAAGCCTCTTGATAAGGATGAAAGAGGAGAACATAAAACCTGGCTTGAAATTGAACAAAAAATAAAAAACAAAATGTTCCACCACCACCCCCCACCCCAGGCAAAAAACCTAAGATTTGGCAACTGATCCCATTACTTCTTGGTAAATAGAGGGAAAAGACTGCAACCAAAAAAAAAAAAATTAAAAGACACTTGTTCCTGTTCCTTGGAAGGAAAGCTGTGGCAAATCTGGACAGCATACTAAAAAGAAGACATTACCTTACCAACAAAAGTTTGCTTAGTCAAAGCTTTGTTCTTTTCAGTAGTAATACATGGCTATGAGAGTTGGATTATAAGGAAAGCTGAATGCCATAGAATCAACACTTTGGAATTGTGGTGCTGCAGAAGACTTGTGAGAATCCATTGGATAGCAAGGAGATCAAATCAATTAATACTTAAAGAAATTAATTCAGCTGTTCACTGAAAGGTCAAATACTGAAGCTGAAACTTAAATACTTAGGAAACATAATGAGAAAGTGAGAGTCACTGGAAAAGGACCCTGGTATTGGGAATGATTGAAGGCAAAAGGAAAGGGGCATGGCAGAGGATGAAATGGAAAGATGGTGTCATGGAAATAAGGGACACAGCTAGTGGGGGACAGCAGGGCATGTAGTATGGTATGGTTCCTGGGGTTATGGAAAATTGGACAAGACTTAATAGCTGAACAACATCTTATCTAGCTTTTGTTTGAAGACTTTCAGTGACAGGGACCTCCTCAAAATGTATGTCAAGTATTCTGAATGCCTTAAATTTAACTTTACATAAATGTTAACCATTATTATTATCAATAGTAGTATGAGTCTACAGGTCTCTTACAGTTCTGAGATTCTGTGATTCTGAGTATAAATTATCTTTGTGTTTGCATCTATCTAGCACTGTACATAATATAACAATATCAGTAACATTGATACAGTAGTGTTTTAAAGTTTTTAAATCCCTTTACATATTTTATTTGAGCCTTACAACCCCATTATGTAGATTCTATTACTGTCTTAATTTTATAAGTGAGGAAATTTGAAGCAGAGGTTAAGTAACTTCCCTTGAGTCACACATCTAGCGTCTGAGACAGCGTTCAAACTCAGATCATCCTGACTTCCAATACCATCTATACCACTTAGCTGTTCCATATATAGTAGGTATTTGAGAAATGTTTGTTGTGTGATTGAAAAATAAATGTTGGCATTTCTTGAGATAGTTTTCTGTGTTCCATTACTATTATCTATTTGAATACCTATTTGATGATCATATTGTACCCAAGATGGGACTTTTCAAATTAGATTTGAGATAAAACATATTGGGATAATTTGTATTGTCATTGACCAAGTGGATGTTTTTGGAGTTAGTATACTGCAGACTGTTGTCAGTCTGTTGTCTTTGGTGAATACTGGTAATAAGGTCACAATGCATCAGTGATATAGTTTTCCCATCCTATAGTAAGTTGCTTTTTTATTTCTACTTTGAGGTTTCATGATTACTAGGATAAGTAGATGTCTTTAGTTGACAGGATTAATACAATTATGAGTGTACAAAAAATTAATAATCTTTAGAGCCTGTGGAAACACCTGTAGACCCTTTCATTATTGTTTTGCATAGTTCAGTAAAAGGTGTTAATTAAAAATGTCATGCGTGTTTCATTAGACTTTAAACTCAAAGTAGCTGGATGTATTTGAAGTTGTTAGCATGGAGAATGTTAATCATAAAAGCAAAGCAGAGTGTTCAGAATTTGAGGGCGTTAACTTAAAACAGCTTATCATAGAGTTATAGAATTCTTCCCATTGTCACCCTTCTTTTCACACAGAATGTCCTTTTAAGAGTAGGTAACTTGTAGGCATTCTGTCATAGGAGTGTACAGGAGAGGAATTCTTGGAAGGATCCTGTGTTAAATTAACAGATTGTTTGGAAGAAGTTGGCTTTTTTATTAAAATCTTCTGCCTATAACTTATTTTATTTGAATGACTTAGTTTTTACCAAATGCATCCAAAAACATTTAAGTTTCTACTTTGTGGCACTGGGTAATGCAATATGGAAAAAGGAATGTCTTAAGGCTTTTTGCACTTTCTCTGAAAGGGGAAGGCATGATACTCTATTTTAACAGACACCTCAAAATTCCCCTAGTTCAACTTGTATCTGAACAAGAATTTCATGTATACCATACTCACAAACTAGAAGGTATTTTGGAGATTATCTGTAAAATTATTTTCTTCATATATTTATAGACTTTTGTATAACAGCAATATCTACTTTAATCTACTCTCATGTCATAGAAAAAGAAAATTGATTTGCTCAAGGTATTTTGGCTAGAAAGCCAAGATTTAACATAGGTCTCCTGATTTTAAGTCCTGTGATCACTTTATTAGATTCTGTTTTTTATATGTGTGTCAGAATAATAATAATGTATATAGCCAATACTCAATTCCTGCTTCCAATTTCAGCTCATTTTGTTTCTGTGTTTCTTTTAATAAATTCATTTGTTTTAGCTATTTTTGTTGTTAAACTTCTACATTAACTTTCAAGACAGTCTGCCCTGTATAGCATTTTGAGAATATTGTTTTTGAGTACTAGATGACTTGTATAACACGTAAGCTTTCAAAAAGTTATTTTCAATTTTATATTGTCTTGCTGGTTTGCCAGCCATTTTTCAATGCTTTGTGTATACCTTTATGCATGTGGGGATGTTTCATGTGAGAAAAAATAATGTTCAAACCAATAGGTTTTTTAATATCAGACTATGATAAAAAAAAAACCAAAACTTTGTTTCTGTACTTAATGTTACTAGTTATTGGCTTTTTTTTGAGGCAATTGGAGGTTAGGTGATTTCCCCACGGTTACACAGCTAGTGTCTGAGACTGGATTTGAACTCAGGTCCTCCTGACTCCAGGGCTAATAGTGCCCTCCCACCCTTTTTTAAATTTAATACACAGATTCTCTTGCATTAAAAATATGATGCAATGGTCAACCCACTTCCAGTTTGTTTGTTTCTCTTAAAGCTATAATTATGATGTGTTAGACCTAAAAATGGATTGTAACATATAAACAAATTCAGTACATTGTTGTATCCACAAAATTATGACATAACAGTGAGATTCTCTGAATGTGGAAATACCAGCTGCCTGCTACAAAAGCACAAATCCACTTGGAGGATATATTGCCTTTAGAAATGGATACTGAATATTGACAGGATGACAGAATATGGAAATAGTGTTGAAGGGGTTGTGGAACTTATTATTAAAATACACTTTTAGTGAAGGTACCATTTGGTCCAACAATTCTGGAATACAATTTGAAACTATCCCAAGAAAATAATTAAAATGTATGTAACCTAGACATCTCATTGCTAGGCATATACCCCAAAGAGGCACTGACAGAAAGAAAGATTCCATATATACCAGAATATTTATAAGAAAACTATTTGGTAGAAACAAAATTAAGCAATTAATTTTTTAATTAATAATAATTAATAAATGCCCATCATTTGGGAGAATGACTAAACAGATTTTTTTTTATGATTCAGTGTTTTGCTGTGTGAAGAATTATGAATATTATGAAAAAAGTATGGTATAGAAGACTATGTGAATTTATGCTAAATCAAGCAGAAAAAGAAAAAATACAAACAATGGTTACAATAATAGCTACTATTTATCTAGCATTTGCTATGTGTCGGGCACTAATTGCTTTGCAAATATTATTTGATGCTCACAACAAATCCAGGAAATGGGTGCTATTATTTCCCCATAATACAGATGAGGAAACTGAGGCAAATAGAGTGACTTGTCCAGACTGGCATAGCTAGGAAGTATCCCAGACTGTATTTTAACTCAGGGCCAGCACTTCATCTTCTGTACCACCAGCTTTCCCATATAAACGGGGTAGAACAACAATATTGATGGAAAAAAGAACAATAGCAAAGCAATTATAGCTGAATGGTTTGAAGTTCAATGACTCACCTTGACCCCTAAGAAAAAATGGGCCAATTTTATTCCATTCACTTTTTGTAGAAGTAGAAGAATGCAAATGTGGAATACTGAATATAATGTCAGGTTTTTTTAAGAGTGTGAAACACAGATTGTGTCACCTAGAAAGTAATATGGAAGGCTCTGGAGAAATCTAAAGGTTGAATCTAAAGGTATAGGACCTCAATTCCATTTGGCTGGTTTATTGAAATAGTCTTCAGGTTAATTCTTCTGCTTCCAGTCCATCCTCTACTCAGTTGTCAGAATAACCAAAATGTTTGTCTGACTGTGTATCCCCTTACCACCTCATTCGATAAACTCTAGAGCTCTCTGTTACCTCCAATATGAAGTATAAAATGTGTTCAGTCATTTTTCAATCATATACAAATTTTTTGTGATCTCATTTGAGGTTCTTTTGGCAAAGGTACTGGAGAAGTTTGCCATTTCCTTCTCTAGCTCATTTTATCGTTATGGAAACTGAGGCAAACAAGGTTAAATAACTTACTCAGTATCATACAGCTGCTGTCTGAGGTCTGATTTGAATTTAGGAAAATGAGTCTTGCTGACTCCAGACATGGCACTCTTATCTGCTGCGCCACCTAGCTGTTCAAAGAATAAAAAAATACTCTTAACTTTTAAAGTTCTTCATTAGCTGTTCAGTTTGATCAATTCTCACCTTTCCAGTCTTTTAAGTTACCCCTTAACCCCTTCACTTACTCATGTAATCCAGTGATACTGGTGTCCTTACTCAAATTATTTCATCTCTTGTCACTGTGCATTTTCCCATCCCTGGAATTCTCTTCCATTTTTGAGTTGACTTCACTGGCTTCCTTCCATTCTCTGCTAAAATCCAGCTTTTTTCAAAGATCTTTTTCTGGTTCCTCTTAGAGATAGTTCATTCTCTCATATGGTGTTTGTACATAGTTGTTTACATGTTGTCTTCTGATTACATTGTGAACACTTTGAGGATATAGACCGACTTTGCCTTTCATTGTATTCAGTCTTTAGCACAGAGCTTAATAGTTACATAGTGGCCAGTTATACACACACACACACACACACACACACACACACACACACACACACACACACCCCCACACACCTACTTATGGCATCTTATTTGATCATCATAACCCTCTGAGGTAGGTACATTATTTTCCCCATTTCACAGATGAGGAAACAGAATCTGAGAGTAGCTAAATGACTTGTCTAGGGTCACAGAGCTACTAAGTGCATGAGGCAGAATTCTAACTTTTTGATTTGAAGACTGGCATTCTCTCCAGTATGCCATCTAGTCTAGATTATCCAGCATTTGATATGTAGTTCAATGCTGAATGGCTAGACCTTGTTCATCAGTATATACCTAATGGATAATGAGTTGAACAGGAAGAGAACAGAGAACATTCCCATTAGGGAGTTTCAAAGGTTTTTGTTTGTTTGTTTTACCACCCCAAACTTCTCTAACAAAGTTTCATCTTTTTAACCCCAATAATCTTGTGATTTTTGTATGGTTGTGAAACATGGATCATTGTCTAAAGGACAACATCTAAAGTTAGGTCCCCAATTATGCTTTATATTTCTTCCCTGAATGTCTTAGCACATATTGTCATTTGCTTCTAAAGGCTTACTTCCCTGAACTCTCAAAGCTCAAAAGGTTGGAGTTTATCGAATAATCTCTTTTACCTAAAATGAAAGAACAAACATGGAGGCCAAGGATGGTGCTACATTTTAAATTCTGAGGCAGCAGAGAGAATCGAGCCTTCTGCTTGTTAGAGCTCCTGTACAATATACAGCTTACAGACTGGCAAAGGATTTCAGGTGGTCTGTTTTTTAGTGTTGTCACTGCACACACTCCTGTTTTGTCACATGATAAGCGGCAACTAGCCATTGTTAGTCTGTCTCTAGTCTAACCTATCTGAGGCCTGAATAAGTTTAGTCTGTTTTAATTTTTACCCCTACCTATTGCCAAGTTGTGTATGTCTGCTTTTGAGCTCTGTCTCTCATCCTATACTATCTGTAAAGGAGTCAAAACTAAGAGAAGTAAATTACCAAGAATGAACCCAGGAAAATGGCCTTTTGAAATCACCTTCCCTTTCCCTTTCTTGATCAAAAAGGCTACCATTCACCACCTGATTAGCAGACTGCAACTGGTTATTGGACAGCTACACAAGTTTTACTTAGATACTTTCATTATCCAACATTATGACTTTCCTGGGAACTGGCTTTCCAGCCTCTTCTGCTTGAGGAATAGTTTTAGAAATGCTTTGTACATGTACCAATCTCATCTCCAGCTCCATCTACCCTCTGCTACCCCCTGCATACACACTTGAAACAGACATGACTTCATAGACCAGTAGTAAATTTGACAAAAGGAACATCATGCCCCAGGATTATATAAATGATATTGATTTACTTCTAGATGGAGTCTATAAAATTGTTAAGATCTCAGAGTGGAACCAAAAGGCTGTCCATACCTAACTTGATCATGAACTCAAGCAGTAATACATGCACAAAGAAGTGTCAAACAAATGACTGAGTTATACCTATTTGTTTATTGAAATGAAGAGGTTGAGCATTATAAAACTAGGTGATGGATGAACAATAGAAGTAATACAAAGGTCATTCTTAAAGATCCCGAGCCTAATTGAATGGTGTAGACTTTGCAAGGAAGAAGTAGAAACTGTGCAAGATATCACTGCAGATTGGAAAAAATTGGCACCTAATGAATATCTACATTAGAAAAACAGCTTTGGGAGGCAGAGCCAAGATAGCGGCTTAGAAGCAAGAAAACTCTGTGAACTCCCCCGATAACTACCTTAAATACCTATAAAATGTGACTCTAAACACATTTTAGAGCTACAGAACCCACAAAGTGACAGAGAGAAACAAATTACCCACTGAAGGCAGCCCAGCAGGCAGATAGGAAGGGTCCATCACAGCATGCTGGGAGCTGAGCCCAGCCCCACATGAGCCTGTGGTTTTAGTCCCAGGGCAGCCCTGACCAATCCCAGCTGGAGTGGACTTCAGGAGAGTGGATCACCAGCAGCTGTTGTGGTTTCCAGAAATACCAACCCATAGAGGCCAAAGAAAAAGTAAAAGGTCAGTGGAACTCTCTTGGAACCGGAGAAGAGAGAGTGTGGTCTGTCCTTTGCCCCATAGCAAGAAGCAGTGGAAACACGGCAGCTGTGCATCTGCTTCCATGTGGCTGCTTCAGAGCTCCTGGCCTGCAGATTATATGGGGGCCAAGCAACTTTTCAGAAGATAATTGCTCTTGCTTTAACCTGCTTGATCTAGATCGCAGTCTTGGGTGGTGCTCCTGTAGTTTGTGACCAGTGAGCCAGAGTATGTGGGGGAAGCAGAAAGGGCACCCAACTAATAGCTCCAGCAGCTGTGAAAAACCCCCAGCAATTTGAGACAAAGCTCTTCCCTCTGGAAGCAGCGTTCTACTGTAGCAAAGAGCTCAAAAGCCAAGCAATTGAGTGGCAACATGAGCAAGCAAAGGCAGCAAAGCAAGCACAGCCATCCAACTTTAGATTCCTTTTTTGGGGACAAAAAGGATCAAAGCATGGAATGGGAGGAAGACAACAGAGTCAGAACTCCTGTACCAAAAACATCCAAGGAAAATGTGAATTGGTTAGAGGCCATGGAGGAGCTTAAGAAGGATTTTGAAAATCAAGTAAGAGAAGTGGAGGAAAAATTGGGAAGAGAAATGAGAATGATGCAAGAAAATCATGAAAAGAGAGTCAATAACCTGACTGAAGAAATTAACACCTTAAAAAGTAGACTAACTGAAATGGCAAAAGGTGCCCAAAAAGCCAACGAGGAGAAGAATGCCTTAAAAAGTCCAATTTCCCAGATGGAAAAAGAATTTCAAAAGCCCACTGAAGAGAATAATTCCTTCAGAATTAGAGTGGAGCAAATGAAAGCTAATTACTTTATGAGAAATCAAGATACTATTAAACAGATCCAAACAAATGAAAAAATAGAAGGCAATGTGAAATATCTCCTTGAAAAAACCACTGACCTGGAAAATAGATCCAGGAGAGAAAATTTAAAAATTATTGGACTACCTGAAAGCCACGATCAAAAAAAGAACCTAGAAATCATCCTTCATGAAATTCTCAAGGAAAATTGTCTTGGTATGTTAGAACCAGTGGGCAAAATAGAAATTGAAAGAATCAACTATCACCTCTTGAAAAAGATCCCAAAAAGAAAACTCTTAGCAATATTGTAGCAAGGTTCCAGAGTTCCCAGGTCAAGGAGAAAATATTGCAAGCTGCCAAGAAGAAACAAACTGAATATTGTGGAATCAGAATCAGGATAACCCAATATCTAGCAGCTTCTACATTAAGGGATTGAAGGGCTTGGAATATGATATTCCAGAAATCAAAGGAGCTGGAATTAAAACCAAGAATCATCTCCCCAACAAAAC
>CM053587.1:278179772-278200061 GCA_028646515.1 Pseudochirops corinnae
AAAAGAGGCCCAAAAAGCCAATGGGGAGAAGAATGCCTTAAAAAGTTGAATTTGCCAGATGGAAAAAGAATCTCTAAAGCTCACTGAGGAGAATAATTCCTTCAGAATTAGAGTGAAGCAAATGGAAGCAAATGACTTTCTGAGAAGTCAAGATACTATTAAACAGATCTAAAAAAATGAAACAATAGAAGGCAATGTCAGATATCTCCTTGAAAAAAACACTGACCAGGAAAATAGATCCAGGAAACACAATTTAAAAATTATTGGACTACCAGAGGGCAAAATAGAAAGTGAAAGAATTCACCAATCATTTCTTGAAAAAGATCCCAAAAAGAAAACTCCAAGGAATGTTACAGCTAATTATAGCCAGACTAAGGAGCAAATATTACAAGCTGCCAAGGAAACAATCTGAATATTGTGGAAACATAATCAGGATAACCCAGAATCTAACAGCTTCTACATTAAGGGATCAAAAGGCCTGGAATATGATATTCCGGATATCAAAGGAGCTAAGATTAAAACCAAGAATCACCTACCTAGTAAAATTGAGTATAATTTTTCAAGGGAAAATATGATCATTCATGGAGGTGGAGGACTTTCAAGCATTCTTGATGAAAAAACCAGAGTTGAATAGAAAATTTGTCGTTCAAATACAAGAAGCAAGAGAAGTATGGCAAGGTAAACAGGGAAAAGAAATTATAAGGAAGTTATCAAAGTTGGACTAATTACATGCCTACATGGAAAAATGATAATTGTAACTTATGAAACTTTTCTCAGTGTGTGTATATGTATATATGTATATATATGTATATACACACATATATACACATCTATATATATACACATGTATATTTATATATATGTATGTATGTATACATACACATGTCTGTATAGGAGGGTTTGTATGCATATGAATGAATATGTGAGTGTGTATGTATATATGTGTACAGGTATATGTAGACAGAGGGCACAGAATCAGTTGAATAGAAAGAGATGATATTTAAAAGGTGAAATTGAGAGGTCAGAGAGGTATATAATGATAGGAGATAGGAAGAGACAGGATGGGATAAATTGTCTCATATAGTTGGATCATAGCTTTTGAAGAGAAGTACAGTACTGGAAGATTAGAGAAATATAGGAAGGGCCCAGATTATAAAGAAATTTAAAAGGCAAATAGAGTAGTTTATATTTTGTACTGGAAGTAATAGGGTTTCCCCGAAGTTTATTCAGCAGGGGTATGACATGGTCAAATCTACTGTATAAAAATCAATTTGACAACTAGGTGGAGAATAGATTGGAGTGGGGAGAGACTTAACACAGACATGTCAGAAATCTGTTGCAGTAATTGAAGAAAGGCTTGATATGGAACTAAGGTTGTGGCTGGTTACCAAAAGAAAGGGACATATGAAGAAATGTGAAGGTAGAAAGAATATGTGGTGTAAAGAATATGTTGGTAATAGATCTGTGGGATGAGAAAGTGATGAATCAGTGATGAAATTGACGTTGTGAGTCTGGGAGACTGAGGACGGGTAGTGTTGGTCATCTTAATAGCAATAAGGAAGTTAGGAAGAGGAAAAAGAGGAAAATGTTTAGAAGGGGATGGGATGGTGTAACGCCAATATGATACCCATAGCAGCCACTATGAATATGTATGAATATTTCCAGGGTAGAATCACAAAATATAATAAACTCTCTTCCTCAAAGACAAAACCAAAATATTTATTTGGAACATCATTAGGCTACCAGGAGGTAAGATTTAACAAGGTGCTTATCACCAATCCAGTTCCTCAAAGACAAAACCAAAATATTTGTTTGGAGCATCATTAGGATACCAGGAGGCAAGATTTTTTAACAAGATACTTATCCTCAATCCAGAGTGTGCTGACATCTTAAACCTTCTTTCTGTTAGACCTCCCCACAAAAACAAGTTCCCCTGGGCAAATTCCTCCCTCTGCCCATTCACAACTTGCTTCTTTATCTCTCAGCTCCTTGAACCAACTCCTCTCACTCACAATTTGTTTCTCTCTCTGCTCTGCCTCACTCTTACTCTCTATTCAAAATTCTCTGTTCTCTCTCTCTTCCTTGGGCAAACTCCTCCCACACTGAGCTCCATGTGACCCAGTCTCCATGTGATCACAGGCTCCATGTCTTAGGCTTATTATATAGATGAGCAGAGAAGGTCTTCTTCCTATTTCATTAACATTACAGGTGGTGGGGAGACAAAAAAACTCTTGTCATAGACATGTTGAGTTTGAGATTTTTATAGGGGCTTTTTATTTAAGATATACCAAAGGCTATTAGTGATATGTGACTGCAGCTCAGAGAATTGACTAGAGTTCTGTGTGTATATTTGTACACATTCATATATATATACACACACACACAAACACACACACACACATATTCCTATGTACAATATGTATGTACAACCATACATATGTATCTGGAAAGAATCTTCAATAGAGATCACAGTTCAACCCCTATGGACTTTAATGTGGTTACCAAGTGGGAATGTACAGAGTGAATAGAGAAGAGGGACCAGGACAGTCTTGTTGGACACTCATGGTCAGTGGGCATGTCTTGATCTAGGAAAGGAGACTGGAAAAGATAAGTTATACATATCAGAGGAGAGCCAGGAGAGATAAGTGTACAAAAACACCTGGAGGAGAGATTGTATCTAATAGAAGTGGGTATTCAACATTGTCAAATGCTACAGAGAGGTCTGTAACGCGGAGGAATTTTTAAAAGGCCATTAGGTTTGTCAAGTAATTAATTATTGGTAACTTGGGGACAGCAGTTTCACTTGTCTATGGAAACCAGAACCCTGGTTACAGAGGCTTTAGAAGAGCATAAGAAGAGAGTGGAAATGCCAAATATAGGCTGATTTCTCAAGGAGCTTAGCTATGAAAGGAAGGAGTGATATAGTATAAAAGCCAAGAGGAACCAGGGTGGGATGAAGTGAGGGTTTTTAATGGTAGAGAAAGATATGGTCATTTTTTTGTAAACAGCAGAGAGGAAGTAGTAGAGAGAGAGAATCATAAAAAAGAGAAAATGGGTAGTTTGATGGAAAGGTTGGAAGAGGAAGAGATACAGGTGCATGTGAAAGAATTTGCTTTGGCAAAGGGAATGGTTCCCTATTCTATTCAAACTAACATAAAGCAAAAATAAGTATCTTAAGTTGAACATGACTGGATAAGGACAAAACTCTTCCCAAAGAGTTGCAGTTTTTTTTTCCTTTTTTTCTTTTTTTTTTTTTTTGTCAAATGTGATGTGAAATTTTCCGGTTTGGTGAAGGGGTAAAGTGCAAATCATAGTTTTTTGTAGACATCATGTGAATGAAACATGATAATTTGGGATTGTCTTGTTACTGTGAGGACCCGTTGAGATTATATGATAAAATTTTGATATTACTGTTTTCTTGTACAATTTGAACCTCACTTTTAAAATTTGAATTTGTTTTACTCCTAATAATCTGGATCATTTTTTCATATTTATTGATGGTTTGCATTTTTCTTGTGAGAACTGTTTACCTTCTCTGCTAACTTAGATAGTAGGAAATATATAGCACATAGTTTTAGTCCATGTATAATCTGTGATTAATAACTGCTTTTCATCTGTCTGTATTTCTCCTTTCTACATTGCCAGGAAAAAAAGTTATTTGAAGCCAAATCTAGTGTTTGATACAATACCAAGCAAATTGTCTCTACTTTTACCTATAATATGATAACAGTACCAAGAAAAAAGTGTTTGATTCCAAATCTAGTGTTTGATACAAATCATACTAAATCTAGTATCTGATTGCATACATCATCATTTTAGAGCTAGAAGTGATGTTAGAACACTGGATTTTCTTTTAAGCAAATAGAACCATCAATTTATAGCAGGGGAGTGAACATTTCCAACATTCATTGTATCAGCACTCCAGAGCAGGTTCTTTCCTGTCCCCTAGATTCCTCCTTCTTTCCCCTAAGTTTTATTGAGAATTTGAAAAGAGTGATTTGCCCAAAGTAATATGCATAAGAAGCAAGCTTTAAAAGCCAGAACCTTTGACTTCAGATCCATTGTTCAGTTATACCATACTACTTTATTTATCTCAATGGCAGATGTGAAAGACTAATTCTCCATTGGTACCCAATACCAACATGGATAGTGACTATTTCCAGTCAAGAAGAAAACCGGAATGTAATCTATCTCTAAGCAAAGCTATGTTACATTGATTATATTGTTAACACTAAAGTTCCAGTAGGTACCCTTTGTTACATAACAATATCTACTCAAAGAGGTCATGAACCAGAGACTATGTAGCTATGTAGATAGATAACTATGTAGTTATCTATCAGCATAAAAAATGTTTCATAAATATTATTTTGATGGTGGAATATTCAAGATGGCAGCATTCTTTCTTTTATAGAATAGCCAGAAAATTCCAGAATGAAGGAGACTTTGAAAGATCATTTTGTTCACCCCTTACTGAAATCACTAAGCCAACAAAAATTTAAGTGCTTTCTGTGTAGCAGATACTGTATTAAATGATGAAGATACAAAGAACAGAAGAAATACATTTTTTGCTCTCAAAGAGTTCACATTCTAATGAGCGAAATAATACAAGAAATTATGACTTAATACTACAGCAGATCCAACAATTGTCATTCAGCCAGTATGTGAAGACCTCCAGTGACACCTCTAAAGGTAATCCATTATACTTTTGAACAGGTTTAATTGCTGTTAAAGTTATCAACGATAATAGAATATTCATAATTGTCATTTATTTAGCTCTTAGAGGTATTGAACTGAAATATATACCTATCCAGCAAAGAACTTTAAAGACTTCTTTTTTAGGTCTGTTTCCAGACTCAGAGCAAACCCATCCCATCATGTTTAGGCTTACCTAAACTAAACTCAAGGAGCATTAATGTAAAGTTTATGGGGTCATAGATTTAGAGTTAAAAGAGACTTTAGATGCCAGTCTAAATGCTCATTTTATAAATAAGGAAATGTAGATCTACAACTCTGAACTGTGTACTTCTTTACAATCTTTTCCAAATATTAAAATGTATTTACCTTTTTTTGTGTTCCTCTTGAATCCTTTATTTGCATTTTTGTATATCTCTTCTACTTTGGTCTTTACTTCTTTAACACATAGAAATACTTTAATAACAGGTTGCTTTGTTTCCCTGTATATTATATTTAGTTCTACTAAGTTTTTCTTTGTTTTGTTAACTATATTTTTTGTGCTCTGAAGTTTTGTTTTCCAAGTTATCCTCCTTCATTTTTGTCACTGCTAAATCTTACACCATCCTAATTATGGCCACATGGTACCTGAAATCTTTCTTTCTAGCTATTTGTATTTTTCTTATACCTAGCAGTTCTGAATTCTGTCATGTTACTTTGTATTTTCATTTTGGGATTTGTTTCAGGAGGTGATTAGTGGATTTCTTTTTTCTATTTTTATTTTGCTCCCTGGTTCTAATAGGTTTGGGTACTTTTTATTTATGACTCCTTGAAATGTAGCATCTAGACTTTTTAAACAATATGTTGTGATAATTTTCAGGTATTCCTGTGATTCTTAAATTATTCCCAGGACAGTTGTATTTGAGAGGAGATACCTTACTTTTTCATTTATTTTCTTAGTCTTTATTTTGTTCCAATATTCTAGAGTCATTGATTCCTGATGATATATCCATAGAACCTACTAAAGTATGGTTTTGTAACTAATGTACTAATTTTATTTCATTTTCTTTTTACTTCACTAGTAGTCTATAAAGCCAAGCACAAGCAGGTCTCCTGAGAACTACTGCTATGAATAACTTTAAGGTTCTGATCACATAGTGCAGTGAACTCTCCATCTATTGAACAGTAAACTAAAGCAAAACATTTACAGAAACCAAAGCACAACATTCACAGCAGTATAACATAACAACTTATTACTAAGGTGGCCACATAATCTTAAACAAAAGATGTGAGTCCATAAGTCATAATCTCCTCAGTCAATAAAAAATAACCATCTAAAGTCTTCTTTCATCTTGATTGGAGGCTGACTTCCAATCTCCCTTAACTCAATCATCCTTAAGGACTAATCATCCATAAGGGGTAGCAGAAAGAATAAAGTACAAAGGTCTCCCGTAGTTTTAATCTTGTCAGTCGCCACTAAGTACCCAAGTAAAGGTCCTTTCATCTTGACTAGAGACTGACTTCCAAACTACTTGGCTCCTCTTCCATGCTCCCAGCCCTTGTCTGAATTTACCCGTCTGTCACCTGGATTCACAGGTAGGCAGCTCTTGGCTCCTGTTGTAACTCAAAACTCACAGTGACTAGTCCACTTCAAACCCTTTGCAATTTCTGTCAACAGGCAGGGTACTTCTGTCTGACAAAGTAACACAAACACAAATCAACACAGACAGAACAGACAGACAGAGACCCTATACCACAAGTGTTCTCACTCTCCGTTCTGCTTGGTTTCAGCTGTGCTCCTGCTTTTATATCCTCTTTTGGAAAGTTCCTCCCACTGTGAGCTCCACCTGATGATATTAGTTTCCAGCAAAGCCTTGACATAATCAAAGGCAGGCTCAAAGGCACTTGAATAGCTGAAACAAGGAACTAAATACTTGAATAACTGAAACAAAGAGCTAAGTACTTGAATAGCTGAAACAAGGAGCAAAGTACCATTTTACTTGCCATTACATAGGCTTAATTCCATTTGTGATACTATTATAAAACTCTTGATTCATTTCTTCCAAGATTTCTGGTAGGCCTTCTGGCAAAGTTGTATTTCTGTTAGACATTTTGCTTCTCGATCATATAATTTTTAGTTTCTTTTTCATTTGTGTCATGGGTAACTCTGGCCCCATATAACTTTTTTAAAAAATCACTGATGTTTTCTTTTGTTTACTCATTTACTCATTTTCGCTTCTTGAGTTTGGTTTTATGTTATGACCAGGGCCTATCGATTTCTGAAAACAGTCTGGCATTGTTTGGTCCTGATTCATACTATATGAGTATTGAAGGCTCTGTTCTTCCAGAAGCACAAGGATCTCTCAAAGAAGTGAGCAGGAAAATTTTATTACCTTAAAGTTCCAGTTTGATCTAGGGTTAGGGTTAATCTGATGCAGAGTCCAGCTTGATCACTGCCTTCCACCTCCAAGTCCTGCAGTGTGGTCCTGGTGCAGGATCCATATTTTCCTCCTCATTCCTGGTCCGTGTGCTGGAATGTTTCCAAAGCAGTACTCTTGGGCTGCTTTTTTTCTATATGGACCCATTTCCTAGTACATACAGATTTCTAGTTGACTTTTGTATAGGGCTGAGCTATGAAATGCATTTACTATGGTTTCTTCTTAGTGGTTTTGATCATTCAGTCTGGGATTATGTTCTTATCCATAGTGGAATATATTTGTGAGAGATTTTAGGTGACATATTCCAATTCACTCCACCATCTTGGCCAGAATACCTTTATGAATACCTTACAAAATTAACTACTTAGCTCAAGATTCTTCTGAGGAAAGTGCTTTTTATAACTGCATTAAGACAAACAAAATGTTATTAATTGTGGTGTTTTTATAATGATAATATACACATATATTTATGGCTATATACTTTTATTAGTGAATCAGGGCTGCATTTGAATATTTTTCTTTTTTTTGGCTCCTCCATTACAGTCAACTGTTACTTATTCTCATTGGAAGTATTCTTTCAATTAGCTGTTTCTTATATGCTGTTGGTTAGACAATGAGATACTAAGCCTACTAGAATGTTTTGAAATAGCAATAGATGGTATTCTCTCTGAGGTTTGAGAAGTTCTCCCTTCTGTTAGGCCAGAGTAGCTCAACATTTGGGAAGCTCCAAAAGAAAGTGTAGAAGAAAATAGGTATTGGACTGCATATGAAAACTGAAGGTGTACGGAGACGTTATGCTGACTTCATTGTTGTATGCCTTTGAAACCTGGACAGTCTACCAGTACTATGCCAAAAAATGGAACCACTTAGATTTGAATTGTCTTAGGAACGTTCTGAACTTTACCTGGCAAGATAAGGTCCTGAACAATGATGTCCTATCTCAAGCTGAGTTGGCAGGAGGTATTCAGATTGTACTGCAGAGAGTGCAGTTCTGGTTATCTGGCCATGTAACCCCAATGCCAAACACATGTTTGCTTAAAAGACTACAGAGAACTGGAATAAGACAGGTGTTCATATAGAGGTCAGAAGAAATGATACAAAGACACTCTTAAGGTCTCTCTGAAGAACTTTAGTATTGATTGTGAGACATAGGAGTGTCCAGTGTGGTGTGTACCTGAATTCAAATCTAGTCTTATACACTTACTACCTGTGTGACCTTGGGCAGGTCACTTAATCTCTGTCTATTTGATTTGGCCCATTTATAAAATGGGCAGAATAATAGCATGTACTTCACAGGGTTTTAGTGCGGATAAATGAGAGATACTAAAATGCTTTGCAAACCTTAAAGCATTACATAGGTGATAATATTATTTTTATTTACCCGATCCAACTGGTTTGTTTTATAAATGAGGAAAATGAAACATAAAAAAGTTAAATCAGTCGTCCACAGTCATATAACTAGTAAGTAAGTGTTAGAAGGGAAAGATTTGAGAGAAAGTATTTCTAACTCCAGTTCTCTTATACCTTGACACTTCTCTGTACCTGAATCTAGGCACTGCATATGCAGACTCTTTTGCCTCTCACATTCATTGTAAATGAACACAATGCTTTTAGAGGATGGTGCTCATAAAAAGACTATCAACATCAGACCAGTAGAAGGAAACTGATAAGCATTATCCAAATTCCTCTTACTCTCAAGGCTGCCGATAAAGTTAAAATTGAACTAAGGTCATTTCTTGCTGGTTGGTAGGGTCTCTTTCTGGGTAAGATTGGAGGACTGATTACATGACAAAAAGAATAGGATTATCCCAGGATAGACTGGGTGTGTTTTTCAAAGAGTAATATTCCTTGGGTTCTTGGAATTGAGCACATTATCATACAATTATCATACTTGTTTTCTTTTGTGACTCAAGTAAGTTTGTTACCCAAAGTAATAAAATAGAAAAGGGCATTGGACTAGGGTTGAGAGCCATATGGGTTCAAGGTCTCTCTGCTACCTACTAGCTTAGGCAAAGTCATTTAATTCTCTCCAAATTCTGTTTCTTCCTTTATAAAATGAGGAATTTAAGAGATGGCGCTTTTTTTAGGTCTAATGTTTACCCCCTTCCATTTAGGTGATAATAAAACCACTATTTGGACATTTGATAAAATTCTCATTTCTGTTTCCTACCATCTATATCTATCTTCCCTTCTTTTTTACAGTATTCAAAATACTTGAAAGAATATATGATATGATCCTTACTATGATCCATCTAGCAATACAGATACAAATAAGCAAGGCAGTCATCTCCCTCAAAGATCTTCCATTCTAATGGGAGGAAAACATTATGTAAATGGAAATTTAAAAGGAGCAAAGTACATATGCTGGAGCATAGTTTGGAAATGACTTGTGAAGGCTTGTTGAAGCTTTCCCCTAGAGTCTCGGGGGCAGAATCCAAGGTTCTGAGCAGATGTGCAGTGGCAGAATGGAAGATAAGGAAGATTGTCAAATTGCATTCAGCATAGTTAGGAATGGTGCACTCTCTTTCTCTCTTCATGACTTTGAAATGATTGCCAAATAAGCATTTTAGCTGGGCATTTATGCTGGCTTGGTGGCAGTTATGCATTTATGAATAGTTGTGTTGTTTTGATAAGTTCCATAAAGAAGACAGGTGATTCAATAATTATATTATAGTATTATAGTATAGTACTTTAGGTAATTTTATTTTGGATCCTTTTTTGTGTTTGTTGTTTGACTTGACTTGGTTCCTTACTTTAGATCTTTGAATTGAGAGGTTTTGTCTGGTTTGCACCATTTATATGTGATACCTGTAATGTCATTCCCTTTTCAGAGGGACGATTACCAATATGATTTGTACATATAATGTCTTCTGGTATTCACAACACAGTTTGTAAACTTAGTAGGTTCTTTGAATAGCAAATGTTTTGAAGAGGATAAACACTTTTCCTCTGAATTAATATTAGGGATGGTTATATATTCATATTCAAATAAAATGTGATAGCTCTACTTTTAAAGGTAAATATCACATGTTGTAGTATATATTTTTTTCTTTTAAATTTATTTACTTTTAATTTACAACATTCAGTTCCACAAGTTTTTGAGGTCCAAATTTTCTCCCTCTCCCTCTCCTCCCCCCCCCCACAGCGTCATGCCATCCAAAAAAGGTTCTACATAAACCTTCACATTAACCATTAATCAAGTTGTAAAGAAGAATTATAACCAAAGAAATTAACAACAAGAAAGAAGAAACAAAACAAAAAAAAAGAGAGTTTGAATCATATTGTCTTCTAGTGTTATAATTAGGTAAATAAAAAAAAAATAAACAACTTAGTTTAGGTAATTCAATGTCCAGAAATACTCTTTCTTTTTGTTTTAGCATATATCTATATCTGATGGTGTTAAATCAATGACAGTTTTTCTCAATGGAACAGATGATGTTAGAATTTATATTGAGACCAGCACTTGTTTATTTTTCTCACAACAAATGATGATGATTGTGATGATGATGATGCAGTAACACCCTGCTTCACATATGTAACAACTTCAACCAAAGAAAACCTAGCTAAGCACCTGGAAATAAAACAAAAAAGAACTCTGAAGATCTGAAACAGATATCACAATTTCCACATACTAAAAGTTTGTGTAATTTGCTTATCATGTAGCCTGTCAGTTTCCTCATTCAGCATCATTTTTTTTTCCTTAGTTGACTGAAAATGTTTAAAAGCTGGGCTGTCTGGTTTTCCATTCCATGGTTAATTAGAATTGACCAGCTAGAAGGGATATATGTATGTTGCAGTATCCAAGCAGATAATTCAAGGACAGAGAGGAGGGAATTCTCTATCAGTTTGTTAGATCGTTTATGTCAATATGACATATATTAACAACACAAGAAGCAACGACTACTACCAAAAGAGTGCCAAAACAAGAAAATATTAAAGCATACTTAATTGAGTAAATTTTAAGAACCAACTGAATGTTGAGCTGTGGAGTCCAAAATTATTCATTCTGCAGGAAATACCGCTGATGCAGAGCTCCAAGCCAATAATACTTTATTAAAGAGTCCATGGCCCCCTCTCATGAAGTGGGCCTTAGATATTCCTCATGATCTGAGATTTTCAGTTTCCAGGACTTTGGTTTTATACTGGCATCAACTCCTGGACATTCCAGTTAGGCAGAGCAAAATATAAAATCCCAGTGCTTGATAGACTTAGTTTTGAATGCCAAAAAATGGTATATCATCAAGGGGGTCCTGGGTTGGACAAAACCTGAGGTATCTCTGCTGACTAATTGGTCATAAGATGGTTGCCTGCTTATGTTAGACAAGATAGAGTGGTTTGAAGGTGCGAACATAAGTTGGAGGACTTTCCAAAGAATCAAGGCACCCTCCCCACACTGGATTTGGCCATGGAATTTGAACAAAACGGGATGGAGTTCTCCTTGACAGCATTCTTGTGGTTGTGCAAGCGAGCTTCATAACTGGAAAGCAAGTGGTGAATGCTACATTAAAGAACTTACTATAAAAACCTACTATAAGAAAGAACCTAATTATCTAATTATCTCTTTATGATTTATTTAAAATGTCAAACTGATTAATACTTATTGGAGTACAGTAGAGGTCCAAATGAATCATTTCTTACAGAGCACTAATGCAGTAGGCTAGGGAAATAAAAAGATTATGACTTAAACTTTTGCTTCACCAAGTTTGCTGTAAAATGGGGGTGAGGGGTTTTGACAGAAGCGTCAATAATTCTATAATTGATCATGAGTTCATAAGAGATACAGATAAAGTTCTGTGTATGATCTAATGACAAGAAGATAATTTGTGACTGTTGTTGGACTAGAGAATCCTTGAAAGGAAGCATTCTTAGAAGTGGAATTTGAGCTGTGTCTTGTAAAGGCAGATTCAGCAGGCAGAAAGAAAGAGGCAAGGTCAAACCCAGTTACAGTAAATAGGTTGAGTAAAGGCACCCAAGTAGGCAAGTGTGTGACCCGAGTAGAACTCTAGTTGTTCATATGATTAGAGCATAAAAAAAAAACACCACAAAGAATTTTAAGATTAGACAGAAAAGTTTTGGTGGTGAAAGATTGTATAGGACTTTGAATGACATCCTAAATAGTGTTAACTTTATTTCATAGGCAATTGATAACTGTAGGATTTTGAGCAAAGACACGAGAGACTGATTTATCTATAAAGGAGTAATTTGTGTAGCATGTGAAAGATGATTGAATGACTGTTATGGGCCAGTCACTATGCTGGAAGCTGGAGATGAAAAAAAAATCCTTATTAGGAAAGAGGTTAAAATTTTGATGGGAAAGCCAATACATACATATTTAAATATATAAAAAAGAAATGCAAAATAACTACTAGCTAAGAAGGGAGAGAGTGTCAGTAGCTGGGGATAAATCAGCAAAGACTTCATGGAGAAGGTGGTGCTTGAGTTTTATCTTGAAGAAATAGAAGAATTCTCTGAGATAAAGATGAGTGAGCAATATGTCCTGAGCATGGTATATGACTAGCACAAAGCATGGACATGAAAAGTAGAGTATAATATGTGAGAAACAGAGAAGTACATTTGCTTGAACATTACAGTACTGGAAATGAATAAGGAAGTTGGAAAGCTCAATTGGGACCAGATTGTGAAGCCATTCCGTTTGTTAAATGTGAAGTAAAATTTGCATTTTTCTTAAAATTAGTGATTTGGAACACTCTTTCAAAAGGTTTTTCCTCTCTTTTTTAAAATAGATTTTTGTTGGTATCTTTTATTCTTATGCTTGCCTAGATTTCCCCCCTAGAGGTAGTCTGCCTACCTCTCTTCTCAGAGAAGTATACTTTATTGTTGTTGTTCTAGTTATCGTGTGTTTGTCCTTTGTTCTTGAAGAAAGGAAAGAGGGGGGAAAATCAGTACAGTCAGTCAATATGGTGGGGAAAAAATAAAAGGATATTCAACACCTGTGACACCATTCCCATTCCACCTTTGCAAAGGAGTGAAGTGTCTTCTCTCTAATTATTTGGGGCCAAATTGGGTCTTTATACTTTTGCAACATTCCTTCCTCCCACCCCTCACCCCCAACATTCATTTTTATCTTTTGGAAAGATTCTTTCTGTTTACATTGCTTTTGTCATGATGTGAATTGTTTTCCTGCCTTTGATTACTTCATTATACATCAGTACTAAACTATGTATCATTGTATGTAATTTTTCATGCTTCTATGTGTCCATCACATTTGTCACAATATAGTAACATCACATTATTAATATCATTATTTTTTAGCTATTTCACAATTGATGGACACCTACTTTGTTTCCATTTCTTTGCTACCACACCAAAAATAAAATGTTACAATAAATATTTTGGGGTTTATGAAACCTTTCTTTTTGTCGGTGACCTTCTTGGGGAGTATGCCTAGCAGTGGAATTTTTGTATTTTCATGAAACTGCTTTACTGTGGTTTATCTATCACCTCTATGCAAATAACTTGCAAATCTATATATGCAGTTCTTTTTTCTCTTCTGAGCTTCAGTTGCCTCCTGGACACCTTCACCTGGATGTTCCATTGGCATTTCAAAGGCAAAATGTCTTCAACCAAAATTATTTTCTCTCCCCCTAAACAGTTCCCATATTCTAACTTAAATATTTCTGTTAAGCACACCAGTGTCATTTCAGGTGTCCAGGTTCATAATCTAACAATTATTCTTTACTCTTCCTTCTCCCCTTCTCCCAACTCAGTCATATCACAAAGTCTTATTTATTCCACTTCTAAACATCTCCCCTACCTAGCTACCTAGTATTTCACAGGCTCTCATCACCTCTCATCTTGCCAATTTTAATAGCCTTCCAATGTCTTCAGTCTCTCCACTTTATAATTTATAATCTATTCACAGAGCTGCTGATAATTCTGGTGTCTATTCATGTCATTCCTCTGCTAGAAAGCATCTAGAATTTCTCTTTTGCTTTTAGATTAACAGAAAGACTTTTGCTTGACATTTAAAGCCCTTCATAATGCTAGCTTCAACCTATCTTCCCAGACTGACTGCATATAACTGTTCTTCATGTACTCTGTGTTCTGGGCAGACCTACTTTGTTCCTGAACACACAACTTTATCTCTCTCTTCTTTGCCTTTCCATAGGTTGTCCTCCCTGACCTGAAATTACCTCTCTCCTCATCTTCTTAATACCAGTACATCCTTTTCAGGGTAGCCTCAAATACTACATCCTTCAGAATGCTCTTTCCAGTTTTCCCAATGGACAGTTACAACCCTTGCATCATACAGCATGTTTGTTTGGAAAACATACTGTAATTACTTATAAATGAATATGTTTTATTCTCTCCTTTTAGTGCAGTGTAGGCTAGGACTCAGCATCTAGCACATAGCAGAGTACCTTAACTTTTTATTGTTTAATTGATTATGAGACTAGTTAAGGGAGACTATTATATAATAATGATAAGTATTCACCAGTAGTAGGATGGAGTCAGTGAGAATAAAAGGATTAGAGTAGATCTCACCTAGGAGGCAGCTAGGAAGCTAGATTGCTAGAGCTCTAGGCCTGAAGTTAGGAATACCCTAGTTCAAATGTGGTTTCAGACACTTAACTGGCTGTGTGACCCTAGGCAAATCACTTAACCTCTATTTGTCTTAATCCACTGGAAAAGGAAAAGGAAAGCCGCAACAATATTCTTACTAGCAGAACTTCACGGGCAATATTGGCATGTCCACAGGGTTACAGAGTTGGAAGTGACTTAATAACAACAGACCTCATTTGTAGTGTTGGTAGATGGATGGAATGTTCATGGAGGACCAACACCTCTGGTATAAGGACTTGCTGAGCCATTTTCAGGGTTGCTTATCCACCTTTGATGTCCACCTGTCACCAAAGTCCAACCTGTGTCTCCAAGAAGCTGTAACATTCACAGTAGCCACAGTAAAATCATCTTGGCAGACAGATTAAACTAGGTTCAGGTTAACTGATAGGTCTGAAACCCATTAGTGAATTAGGGTGATGTCTACCCCAAGCATGTGAAGACTTTCCATGACTGAATAGGGGAATGTGAAGGTGGCTGAAGCAGACTCTTGGGAGCACTTAAAGCTTGACTTTTGTCTTGTCACTGGACTTTGATGACCCTGGAAGAGAGAGTGAAACTGACAGCTTAGTTTCAACTCGGCCTCACTTGAATCTAATTCATGCTAAGGTAATGCCATGATATCATTGGGCCTCTTTCAACCATAGTTTGCCTCTGAAGTCTGTATGGGGGCCTATGAAGATAGAAGAGATATTGACTACAATAGATCATTTGTGCTAGGTCCTCTTTAACGTAAAAGGGCTTTACTTGCTGCTGGAGTTTCTAGAATCCTGCAATATTTAACTTTTAGTTCTAGATCATTTATATTAATTCCAAAAGTAGTGAAATTTTACTAAGTAATATATAATCATCTATTCTGAATTTTCTCACAAATCATATTAGTCAGTTGCTATTGAACATGGACAGTGTAGTCTGCTTCTAAAAGGTAATTCTAAAGTTTTGGGGATTGGAGGAGGAGATATTTACAGCTTATTGATGAATGCCTTTGTCTGTTTCACTGATCAGATTAATGTTTCTTTAGTCTTTATATGTTGATTATATTTGATGAATTTTTAAATTATGTGGAAAATATTTGAGTTCTTTGTGAGAGACTTAAATGTTCTTAAAACAACAAGAACCTTAATACAAATACCAGTTGGGCCGTGTCATTAATTTAATGTTTTGTTTTCAGTATTTGTGGTCAATGAAAGTGGATTAAGTGGATTAATTACTTGTTTGTTTTAAATCATGGAAAAAAGACATCTTTCATGAAAGGGAGGCTTGTATATATTTTAAGGGTTTTTTGTTTGTTTTTAAACTCACATTTGTGCAGTGCTTTATAAAGATATTTCCAAAATGCACCCATTTCTGCCTCTCAGATGCTCTGTTTTCGTCTAGAATTTTCTGTCTGTAATCCATCCTCTATAGAGCTGCTAAATTGACATTATTAAGCCCAGATCTGATCATCATACTACCCCCCCACCCCCCACCCCCATCCAAAAACATTCTAGTCCTACCTCTTGCTTTTGGGATACTGTCTAAACTCCCTTGACTTGGTATTTAAAGCCTTTCAAAAAGTGTTTGTACCACATTTCTCTTTTGAAGTCATTTTTTATTTATGTCTTTGTTTTTAAATAGCCTGTTTTCTCCTTTATGTGTTTTTCCTAACGAAAAAACAAAATAAAAAAGAGAAGTAAGAGAGAAAACAATTTGGCAACACCAATTAATGCAGTGTTCCACACATCTCTTCTTTAGGGCCAAGCTTGGTCTTTATGATTTCAAACCATGCAGTTTTGATTGTTTTGTGATTGTTCTTTCTATTTCTCTTACGGCAGTTGTTGTTTTAGTGGTATTATTTTTATATGTATTGTAGTATTGATTTCCTAGCTCTGCTATGTTTCCTGTTATCTGTAACTTATATAACTCTTTCTGTGTTTGTCTCCATTACTTGTATTCATCTTTCCAATAGGAGAGTAATAATCTTTTATATTTGTGTAACAGAATTTGTCATTTCATTCCCCAACTGATAGACTTCAACATTTTTTCCAGTGCTTTGCGTCTATAAATGTTTTTATACATATGGAGTCTTTCTTTTTCAATGACCACCTTGGAGTATCATATGCCTAGCAGTGAAATATCTGCGTCAAAGATATGAACTTTTGGGAGCCAAGATGGTGGAGTAGAAGCAGGAATTTCCATGAGCTCCTGCCACAACTACCTCCAATACCTGTAAAATATGATTAAACAAATTTTAGAGTTATAGAACCCACAAAGTGACAGGGAGAAAAAAATATCCTGCTGAAGCCAGCCTGGCAGGCTGACAGGAAGGGTCTATGGCACCAGACTAGGAGCCAAGAGCAGTCCTGCATGAACTGTGCTGAGCCCTGGGTGGCCCCAACCAGTGGCCCCACCCTGCCAGAGTAGATTTCAGCAGAGTGAATCACCAGCAGCTGTGGCAGTTTTCAGACTTCTCAACCCATAATACCAAAGAGAAAGTAAAAGGTCAGTGAGAAACTCTGTTGGAACTGGGTTATGGAAGAGCACAGTCTGGCCCCTGCTCTCAGGGCTAGAGGTGGTAGAGGCCCAGAAGCTGTAGCTACTGCCATGTGACTGCCTCCTGAGCTCCTGGCCTGCAGATCATAAGGGGACAAAGTGATCATTCAGAGGATAATCGCTCTTGCTTTGACCTGCTTAGATCTGGTTGTGGTCTTGGATGGTGGTCTGGGGGTGTGTGGCCAGTGTGCCAGAGCTTGTGGTGGCTACATAGAGGGTGCCCTCCTCAGACCTCTGACAACATTTGCAAAAACCCCAGAGATTTGGGACAAACTCTCCACACTGGAAGCAGAGTTCTACCATAGCAAAGAGCTCAAAAGTCAAGTAATTGGCTGGCAAGATGGGCAAGCAAAGGAAGCACAATCAGACCATAGAATCTTTTTTGGGGGATGAAAAAGATCAAAACATGGAACCAGGAGAAGACAGCAAAGTCAAAACTCCTGCATCAAAAGCTTCCAAGAAAAATATGAACTGTGTATAGGCCATGGAGAGCTCAAGAAGGATTTTGAAAATCAGGTAAGATAAGTGAAAGAAAAATTGGGAAGAGAAATGAGAATGATACAAGAAAATCATGAAAAGTGAGTCAGCAGCCCGCTAAAGGAGACCCCCAAAAATACTGAAGAAAATAACACCTTAAAAAATAGACGTAGTCAAATGGCAAAAGAGACCCAAAAAGCCAGTGAGAAGAATGCCTTAAAAACTGAATTGCCCAAATAGAAAAGCAATTTCAAAAATTCACTGAAGAAAACAATTCCTTCAAAATTACATTAGTGCAAATGGAAACTAATGACTTTATGAGAAATCAAGATACCATAAAACAGATCCAAACAAATGAAAAAAGTAGAAGGCAATGTGAAATATCTCATTGGGAAAAAAACCACTCACCTAGAAAATAGATCCAGGAGAGATAATTTAAAAATTATTGGACTACCTGAAAGCCATAATAATAAAAAAAAGAGCCTAGAAATGACCCTTCAAGAAATTCTCAAGGAAAATTGCCCTGATAGTCTATAACCAGATGGCAAAACAGAACTTGAAAGAATTTACCAACTGCCTCTTGAAAAAGATTCCCGACCCCCCCCCACACACACACAAAAACTTCTAGGAATATTATAGCCAAATTCCAGAGTTCCTAGGTCAAGGAGAAAATATTACAAGCAGTTAGGAAGAAAAAATTTGAGTATTGTGGAAAGTCAATCAGGATAACACAAGATACAGCAGCTTCTACACTTAATATCATATACAAATGTATATGATAGTCTGGAGATCAAAGGGGCTAGGATTAAAACCATGAATCACCTACCCAGCAAAACTGAGCATAGTGCTTAAGGGGAAAAATGATTATTCAATGAAATAGAGGACTTTCAAGAATTCTTGATGAAAAAACCAAAGTTGAAGAGAAAATTTGGCTTTCCAATGCAAGAAGCAAGAGAAGCATGAGAAGGTGAACAGGAAAAAGAAATCATAAGGAATTTATTAAAGTTGAACTATTTGTATTCCTAAGTAGAAAAATGATAATTGTAACTCATGATACTTTTCTCAGTATGAGGATAGTGGAAGGGAATATATATGGATATCTATGTATACATACATATATATGTTTTTATATGAGAGTGTATTTGTGTATAAATTCATATGTGACTGTGTGTGTGTGTGTGTGTGTGTGTGTGTGTGTGTATACATAGAGGGCACAGGATCAGTTGATAGGAAGGGATGATGTCTACAAAAATAAAATTAAGAGGGATGGCTAGGTGGTGCAGTGAATAAGCCCTGTGACCTTGGGCAAGTCACTTAACCCCAATTGCCCTGCCTTCCCCCCTCCAAAACAAACAAATAAATAAATAAAATTAAGAGGTGAGAGAGGAATATAATGAGAGAAGGAGATAGGGAGAGATAGGAGATAGCATAGGGTAAATTATCTCTCATGAAAGAGGCAAGACAAAAGGGTTACAATGGAGGGGAAGAACAGGAAGGCAAGAGGGAATGGGTCAACCATACTCTCATTGAATTTGGCTTAAGGAGGGAATAACATACACATGCATTTGGGTATCTTACCCTTCAGGAAAGTAGGAGAAAAGGGCATAAGAGGGAGGATTATAGAAGGGAGGGCAGATTGAGGGAGAGGGTAGTAAGGAAGCACTCACTTTTGAAAAGGGACAGGGTCAAAGTAGAAAATGGAATAAATTGGGGGTCAGAATAGGATGGAGGGAAATATAGTTAGTCTTTCACAATATATATACTATGAAAATTTTTTGTGTAATTACACATGTACAACCTGTATTGAACTGTTTATCTTTCCAGTGGAGATGGGTGAGGAAGGAAGAAGGGAAAGAATCTCAAAATCAAATTCTTAAAAACAAATGTAAAAAAAAATGAAGAAAATTTAAGAAGATGAACTATTTTAGTCACTTTATTGCATAATTCCAAATTGCTTTGCAGAAAACATTGTTAATTATGGCTCCACCACTATTACTTTACCTATCTTTTTACAACCTTTCCATCCATAGCTCTTTGTATCTTTTGTAGTCTTACAGTTTTCTGGATGTGAGGTATCCTGGGGTTGTTTTGATTTGAATTTCTCTTAATACTAGTGACTTGGAACATATGGTTGTTAATAGCTTGCAGTATTTATGAAAACTACCATCTTTTCTGTATTGATGAATGGCTTTTGGGCTTATATATTTGTCTTTTTGGTATTGATTATGAAATATTGATGTACAAGTTATTTCCCAATTTTTTTTCTAGATGGATTGATTATGTTTATGCAAAAGCTTTTAAACTTCATTTAGTTGAAATGCCTTATTTTATCTTTTGTGGTTGTCCCTTTCCTTTCTTCTGTTAATAATTAACCTCCTCTTTAGTATGAGAAGTAAAATCTTTTCTAATTTTCAATGGTATAATCTTTAATATTGAAATCATGTGCCCATTTATTGTGGAATGTAGTATAAATGTTACTCTATTTCTTTTTTTTTTAATTTTATTATAGTTTGCATCATTCATTTCCACAAGATTTTGAGTTACATATTTTCTCCCCCTCTTTCCCCCACCCACCGCCCCAAAACAGCCA